>JAZGUH010000164.1:600000-1055808 GCA_037893225.1 Hippasteria phrygiana
TGGTGGGAGAGTAGTTGACCGAGCCAAAACGTGACACAACGTAAGAAAATCGTATTTTCCACCTTAAAAAACCTTTCCAAATCACAAAAGCACGTGTCATTGGGATTCAGAGAAGTCTACTTTAGTAACAAAAAAAGGCTTTTGGAATAATCAAATACTCCAGAAGCTAACATGAACACAATTAATACAGAAATCCTAAACTACACAATACCCACTATTTTGGTTTCTTCTTAAACACGAATTTTGTCTGCGGCACTTTGGTCACTAAACAACATCAGATCTTAAGCAAACTTAACCCAAACATAGACCCTAATCTGAAATTGTGTGCCGAACAGTGATGTCACGATGACATCATTATGTGTTCGTGATGTCATCTTAAAGGCTCATTTTTCAAGGGCCCATATCAAGAGAACCGTGAGTCCAATTGCATTCAAACCTGGTATGTTGCTAAACAAGTACATGTTATAAATCAAAATTGAGGTGACGTCATAATGACGTCATCATCTGATTTTTATGGTAATTTCAAAATTTTAATGTTAAAGATTCTTAAAACCATATCTCATCAACAGAACATGTTCAATTCAAAATTCCTTTTGTAATAGCTTTGTTAGCTCGTACATTCTTTTATATAAATGCGGAAAATTACTGAAGTCATAATGACGTCATTAAAGGCATGATTTCTTGAAAGACATAAGGATAGACCATGTCTAATCGTCACGAAACTTGGTGGTTAGGTAGATTTGTCACTAGTTTACAAAATTCGAAGTGACATCATAAAAACATATGGAAAAGCCCTATGTTCTTAAAAACATAGACCTCTAGTTTTTTCTTTTTTTTCTTCTTCTTCTTTTAGTTCTGACCAAAATCCCATAGACTTTGTACACGAATTTTGTCGGCGGCACTTTAGGTCTTAAAAAACCTCAGAACCTAACCAAACTTACCTCAAACGTAGACCCTAAGCTGAAATTGTATGTCGTAGAGTGACGTCATGTTGACGTCATCACGTGTCACGTGACGTCATCCTAAATGTGCGTTTTTCAAGGGCCCATATCTAGAGAACGGTATATCCAATTTCCTTCAAACCTGGTATGTTGGTAGGCTAGCTCGTGTTATAGATGAAAATTGACGTGACGTCATGATGACGTCATCATGCGATTTTATAGTAATTTTTAAGTTTTTGAACTTTAAAGTTTCTTAAAGCCATATCTCACCAACAGAAAATGCTAAATTCAAAATTCTTTTTGTAATAGCTCTGTTAGCTCCTATATTCTTTCACATAAATGTGAAAAATGTGTGACGTCATCATGACGTCATCAAAAATAGGCTTTTTTGAAACACATATAAGGGTAGGGACGATCGTCATAAAAATTAGTGTGCAGGTAGATAATGCTACTAGGATGCTAAATCCGAGGTGACGTCATGATGACGTCATCGGCTGATTTTCTATGAATTTTTAGTTCTATCCCAAATCCCATAGACTTTGTACACGAATTTTGTACGGGACACTTTGGTCACTAAACAACATCAGATCTTAATCAAACTTAACACAAACAGGGACCCTAAGCTGAAAATGTATGCCAAAACGTGACGTCATGATGACGTCATCACGTGTCTTGTGACGTCATCTTAAAGGTGCATTTTGGAAGGGCCCATATCTAGAGAACGGTAGGTCCGATTGCCTTCAAACCAGGTATGTTGGTATGGTAGATCGTGTTATAGATAAAAATTGAGGTGACGTCATGATGACGTCATCATACGATTTTACAGTAATATTAAAGTTTTTGAACTTCAAAGTTTCTTAAAGCCATATCTCATCAACAGAACATGCTAAATTCAAAATTCTTTTTGTAATAGCTTTGTTAGCTCCTATATTCTTTCACATAAATGTGAAAAATGTGTGACGTCATCATGACGTCATCAAAAATATGCTTTTTTGAAACACATATAAGGGTAGGGACGATCGTTATAAAAATTAGTGGGTAGGTAGATAGTGCTACTAGCATGTTAAATCCGAGGTGACGTCATGATGACGTCATCGGCTGATTTTCTATGATTATTTTAGTTCTATCCCAAATCCCATAGACTTTGTACACGAATTTTGTAAGTGGCACTTTGGTCACTAAACAACCTCGGATCTTAATTAAACTTAACACAAACATAGACCCTGAGCTGAAAATGTATGTCGTAGAGTGACGTCATGATGACGTCATCACGTGGCACGTGACGTCATCTTAAAGGTGCAGTATTCAAGGGCCCCTGTCTAGAGAACGGTATATCCAATTTCCTTCAAACCTGGTATGTTGGTAGGCTAGCTCGTGTTATAGATGAAAATTGACATGACGTCATGATGACGTCATCATACGATTTTATAGTAATTTTTAAGTTTTTGAACTTCAAAGTTTCTTAAAGCCATATCTCACCAACATAACATGCTAAATTCAAAATTCTTTTTGTAATAGCTTTGTTAGCTCCTATATTCCTTTACATAAATGTGAAAAATGTGTGACGTCACCATGACGTCATCAAAAAGAGGCTTTTTGAAACACATATAAGGGTCAGTCCGATCGTCATAAAAATTACTGGGTAGGTAGATAGTGATACTGGCATGTAAAATCCGAGGTGACGTCATGATGACGTCATCGGCTGATTTTCTGTGATTTTTTTAGTTCTATCCCAAATCCCATAGACTTTGTACACGAATTTTGTAAGTGGCACTTTGGTCACTAAACAACCTCGGATCTTAATTAAACTTAACACAAACATAGACCCTGAGCTGAAAATGTAAGCCGAAACGTGACGTCATGATGACGTCATCACGTGTCATGTGACGTCATCTTAAATGTGCGTTTTCCAAGGGCCCATATCTTGAGAACGGTAGGTCCGATTTCCTTCAAACCTGATATGTTGGTAGGCTAGCTCGTGTTATAGATAAAATTTGAGGTGACGTCAAGATGACGTCATCATATGATTTTATATTAATTTTTAAGTTTTTGAACTTCAAAGTTTCTTAAAGCCATATCTCACCAACAGAACATGCTAAATTCAAAATTCTTTTTGTAATAGCTTTGTTAGCTCCTATATTCTTTCACATAAATGTGAAAAATGTGTGACGTCATCATGACGACATCAAAAATAGGCTTTTTTGAAACACATATAAGGGTAGGTCCGATCGTCATACAAATTGGTGGGTAGGTAGATAGTGCCACTAGCATGTAAAATCCAAAGTGACGTCATGATGACGTCATCGTGTGTCATGTAACATGAACTTAAAGGTCAAGTATGGAGTACGAAATGTGAATCATAAAATAATCTCAGATCTTAAACATAGCAAAGACATAGACCTTCTGATAATTTATGTTAAAGAAAAAAAGAAAACGGAAAAGCCATGCGTATGTTTACAACAGACGCAAAATTTTCGGTTTTTCCGCTACAGCAGCAAAGCCTTGGTTTTTGTTCTGTTCGCGCGATTGTGTAGTTTAGTACACTTTCGCCCAGGCATGAACACAATCTACTTGAAAATTGTTCGTTTTGCCACATTCAGAACAAAGGGCCACGTCCAAGAACATCTCCAGGTTTTTTTTGGAATGAAATCGTTAGCTCAGAGGTCAAAAACACATGATTGCACAATACCCAGCTTCACACGGATATATAACTGGTGGGAGAGTAGGAGCTGGTTCGAAATTGACCGAGCCAAAACATGACACAACGGGTGGAAAATCATATTTTCCGCCTTCAAAAACCTTTCCAAATCACAAAAGCACGTGTCATTGGGATTAAGAGAAGTCTACTTTAGTGACAAAAAAGGCTTTTGGAATAATCAAATACTCCAGGAGCTAACATGAACACAATTAATACACAAATCCTAAACTACACAATACCCACTTTTTTGGTTTCTTCTTAAACACGAATTTTGTCTACGGCACTTTAGTCACTAAACAACATCAGATCTTATTCAAACTTAATACAAACATAGACCCTAATCTGAAATTGTGTGCCGAAAAGTGACATCATGATGACGTCATTATGTGTCACGTGATGTCATCTTAAAGGCGCATTTTTCAAGGCCCATATCAAGAGAACCGTAAGTCCAATTGCATTCAAACCTGGTATGTTGCTAGACAAGTACGTTATAAATAAAAATTGAGGTGACGTCATAATGACGTCATCATATGATTTTTATAGTAATTTCAAAGTTTTAACATTAAAGATTCTTAAAACCATATCTCATCAACAGAACATATGTTAAATTCAAAATTCTTTTTGTAATAGCTTTGTTAGCTCGTACATTCTTTTATATAAATGCGAAAAATTTCTGAGGTCATAATGACGTCATCAAAGGCATGATTTCTTGAAAGACATATAAGGGTAGACCATGTCTAATCGTCATGAAACTTGGTGGTTAGGTATATTTGTCACTAGTTTACAAAATTCGAAATAACATCATAAAAACATATGGAAAAGCCCTATGTTCTTAAAAACATAGACCTCTAGTTTTTTCTTTTTCTTCTTCTTTTAGTTCTGACCAAAATCCCATAGACTTTGTACACGAATTTTGTCGGCGGCACTTTAGGTCTTAAAAAACCTCAGAACCTAACCAAACTTACATCAAACATAGACCCTAAGCTGAAATTGTATGTCGTAGAGTGACGTCGTGATGACGTCATCACGTGATTTTTTATGAATTTTTGAATTTTTAAAATCGTAACATTCTTTTAAATATATCTAGCGAACAAAACAAGATATTTTCAAAATTCTTTTTCTTATAGCTTTGGTATGTCTCAAAGATATGCCCTAAATTGCGAAAATTGTGTGACGTCATGATGACGTCATCAAAAATGTGTTTTTTTGTTAACGCATGTAAGGGTCAATCCGATTACAAAAATGTATATATTGAATTTTCCTGTACCCAATTCCAAAATTTCATGATCGTGGCTCACTCAAGTAAGAAATGACAGCCATTTCAAAATTTAGACCAAATTCAATATAACACAAAGGAATTCTGGGACGGGCTGATAACCATGGCTATTATGAGCTTGCTGTTTATAAAAGGGGTTGATTTCTAGTCTTTTTTCAAGTCGCTGAATTCTTGAATTGTTAAAATCGTGTCACGTGTCACGTGACGTCATCCTAAATGTGCGTTTTTCAAGGGCCCATATTTAGAGAACGGTATATCCAATTTCCTTCAAACCTGGTATGTTGGTTGGCTAGCTCGTGTTATAGATGAAAATTGACGTGACGTCATGATGACGTCATCATATGATTTTATATTAATTTTTAAGTTTTTGAACTTCAAAGTTTCTTAAAGCCATATCTCACCAACAGAACATGCTAAATTCAAAATTCTTTTTGTAATAGCTTTGTTAGCTCCTATATTCTTTCACATACATTTGAAAAATGTGTGACGTCATCATGACGTCATCAAAAATGTGCATTTCTGAAACACACATAAGGGTACGTCCGATCGTCATAAAAATTAGTGGGTAGGTAGATAGTGCTAATAGCATGTAAAATCCGAGGTGACGTCATGATGACGTCATCGGCTGATTTTCTGTGAATTTTTTAGTTCTATCCCAAATCCCATAGACTTTGTACACGAATTTTGTAAGTGGCACTTTGGTCACTAAACAACCTCGGATCTTAATCAGACTTAACACAAACATAGACCCTAAGCTGAAAATGTAAGCCGAAACGTGACGTCATGATGACGTCATCACGTGTCATGTGACGTCATCTTAAATGTGCATTTTTCAAGAGCCTATATCTAGAGAACGGTAGGTCCGATTGCCTTCAAACCTGGTATGTTGGTATGGTAGCTCGTGTTATAGATGAAAATTAAGGTGACGTCATGATGACGTCATCATACGATTTTACAGTAATATTAAAGTTTTTCAACTTCAAAGTTTCTTCAAGCCATATCTCACCAACAGAACATGCTAAATTCAAAATTCTTTTTGTAATAGCTTTGTTAGCTCCTATATTCTTTCACATACATTTGAAAAATGTGTGACGTCATCATGACGTCATCAAAAATGTGCATTTCTGAAACACACATAAGGGTACGTCCGATCGTCATAAAAATTGGTGGGTAGGTAGATAGTGCCACTAGCATGCAAAATCCGAAGTGACGTCATGATGACGTCATCGGCTGATTTTTTATGAATTTGTAAATGTTTCAAATTTCATTGTACTCTTAAAATTTTGCACTTCTTCAAATGCCATGAACTTCAAACTTGGCATATGCATTGACTATCTACTCGAGATGGGTGCCGAATCATGACGTCATGATGACGTCATCACATGTCACGTGACGTCATCTTAAATTTGCATTTTTGAAGGCCCTATATCTATTTTTTTTCTGCTTCTTATTTTAGTTCTATCCCAAATCCCATAGACTTTGTGCATAGATTTTCTGATCGGCACTTTTGTCATCAAACAACATCGAATCTTAGTCAGAGTTAGCATAGGTATAGACCCTGATGCAAAGTCGTGCCGCGAAGAGTGACGTCATAATGACGTCTTCGTGTGGCATGTAACATGAACTTAAAGGTCAAGTTTGGAGTACGAAATGTTAATCATAAAATAATCTCAGATCTTAAACTTAGCAAAGACATAGACCTTCTGATACTTTATGTTAAATAAAAAAGAAAAAAAGGAAAAGCCATGCGTATGTTTACAACAGACGCACATTTTTTGGCGTTTCCGCTACAGCAGGAAAGCCTTTGTTTTTGTTCTGTTCGCGCGATTGTGTAGTTTAGTACACTTTCGCCCAGGCATGAACACAATCTACTTGAAAATTGTTCGTTTTGCCACATTCAGAACAAAGGGCCACGTCGAAGAACATCTGCAGGGGTTTTTTGGAGTGAAATCGTTAGCTAAGAGGTAACAAAATACGTGATTGCGCAATACCCAGCTTTACACGGATATATAGCTGGTGGGAGAGTAGTTGACCGAGCCAAAACGTGACACAACGTAAGAAAATCGTATTTTCCGCCTTAAAAAACCTTTCCAAATCACAAAAGCACGTGTCATTGGGATTCAGAGAAGTCTACTTTAGTAACAAAAAAAGGCTTTTGGAATAATCAAATACTCCAGAAGCTAACATGAACACAATTAATACAGAAATCCTAAACTACACAATACCCACTATTTTGGTTTCTTCTTAAACACGAATTTTGTCTGCGGCACTTTGGTCACTAAACAACATCAGATCTTAAGCAAACTTAACCCAAACATAGACCCTAATCTGAAATTGTGTGCCGAAGAGTGATGTCACGATGACGTCATTATGTGTTACGTGATGTCATCTTAAAGGCTCATTTTTCAAGGGCCCATATCAAGAGAACCGTAAGTCCAATTGCATTCAAACCTGGTATGTTGGCTAAACAAGTACATGTTATAAATCAAAATTTAGGTGACGTCATAATGACGTCATCATCTGATTTTTATGGTAATTTCAAAATTTTAACGTTAAAGATTCTTAAAACCACATCTCATCAACAGAACATGTTCAATTCAAAATTCCTTTTGTAATAGCTTTGTTAGCTCGTACATTCTTTTATATAAATGCGAAAAATTACTGAAGTCATAATGACGTCATTAAAGGCATGATTTCTTGAAAGACATATGGATAGACCATGTCTAATCGTCACGAAACTTGGTGGTTAGGTAGATTTGTCACTAGTTTTTTTTTCTTTTTCTTCTTCTTTTAGTTCTGACCAAAATCCCATAGACTTTGTACACGAATTTTGTCGGCGGCACTTTAGGTCTTAAAAAACCTCAGAACCTAACCAAACTTACATCAAACATAGACCCTAAGCTGAAATTGTATGTCGTAGAGTGACGTCGTGATGACGTCATCACGTGATTTTTTATGAATTTTTGAATTTTTAAAATCGTAACATTCTTTTAAATATATCTAGCGAACAAAACAAGATATTTTCAAAATTCTTTTTCTTATAGCTTTGGTATGTCTCAAAGATATGCCCTAAATTGCGAAAATTGTGTGACGTCATGATGACGTCATCAAAAATGTGTTTTTTTGTTAACGCATGTAAGGGTCAATCCGATTACAAAAATGTATATATTGAATTTTCCTGTACCCAATTCCAAAATTTCATGATCGTGGCTCACTCAAGTAAGAAATGACAGCCATTTCAAAATTTAGACCAAATTCAATATAACACAAAGGAATTCTGGGACGGGCTGATAACCATGGCTATTATGAGCTTGCTGTTTATAAAAGGGGTTGATTTCTAGTCTTTTTTCAAGTCGCTGAATTCTTGAATTGTTAAAATCGTGTCACGTGTCACGTGACGTCATCCTAAATGTGCGTTTTTCAAGGGCCCATATTTAGAGAACGGTATATCCAATTTCCTTCAAACCTGGTATGTTGGTTGGCTAGCTCGTGTTATAGATGAAAATTGACGTGACGTCATGATGACGTCATCATATGATTTTATATTAATTTTTAAGTTTTTGAACTTCAAAGTTTCTTAAAGCCATATCTCACCAACAGAACATGCTAAATTCAAAATTCTTTTTGTAATAGCTTTGTTAGCTCCTATATTCTTTCACATACATTTGAAAAATGTGTGACGTCATCATGACGTCATCAAAAATGTGCATTTCTGAAACACACATAAGGGTACGTCCGATCGTCATAAAAATTAGTGGGTAGGTAGATAGTGCTAATAGCATGTAAAATCCGAGGTGACGTCATGATGACGTCATCGGCTGATTTTCTGTGAATTTTTTAGTTCTATCCCAAATCCCATAGACTTTGTACACGAATTTTGTAAGTGGCACTTTGGTCACTAAACAACCTCGGATCTTAATCAGACTTAACACAAACATAGACCCTAAGCTGAAAATGTAAGCCGAAACGTGACGTCATGATGACGTCATCACGTGTCATGTGACGTCATCTTAAATGTGCATTTTTCAAGAGCCTATATCTAGAGAACGGTAGGTCCGATTGCCTTCAAACCTGGTATGTTGGTATGGTAGCTCGTGTTATAGATGAAAATTAAGGTGACGTCATGATGACGTCATCATACGATTTTACAGTAATATTAAAGTTTTTCAACTTCAAAGTTTCTTCAAGCCATATCTCACCAACAGAACATGCTAAATTCAAAATTCTTTTTGTAATAGCTTTGTTAGCTCCTATATTCTTTCACATACATTTGAAAAATGTGTGACGTCATCATGACGTCATCAAAAATGTGCATTTCTGAAACACACATAAGGGTACGTCCGATCGTCATAAAAATTGGTGGGTAGGTAGATAGTGCCACTAGCATGCAAAATCCGAAGTGACGTCATGATGACGTCATCGGCTGATTTTTTATGAATTTGTAAATGTTTCAAATTTCATTGTACTCTTAAAATTTTGCACTTCTTCAAATGCCATGAACTTCAAACTTGGCATATGCATTGACTATCTACTCGAGATGGGTGCCGAATCATGACGTCATGATGACGTCATCACATGTCACGTGACGTCATCTTAAATTTGCATTTTTGAAGGCCCTATATCTATTTTTGTTCTGCTTCTTATTTTAGTTCTATCCCAAATCCCATAGACTTTGTGCATAGATTTTCTGATCGGCACTTTTGTCATCAAACAACATCGAATCTTAGTCAGAGTTAGCATAGGTATAGACCCTGATGCAAAGTCGTGCCGCGAAGAGTGACGTCATAATGACGTCTTCGTGTGGCATGTAACATGAACTTAAAGGTCAAGTTCGGAGTACGAAATGTTAATCATAAAATAATCTCAGATCTTAAACTTAGCAAAGACATAGACCTTCTGATACTTTATGTTAAATAAAAAAGAAAAAAAGGAAAAGCCATGCGTATGTTTACAACAGACGCACATTTTTTGGCGTTTCCGCTACAGCAGGAAAGCCTTTGTTTTTGTTCTGTTCGCGCGATTGTGTAGTTTAGTACACTTTCGCCCAGGCATGAACACAATCTACTTGAAAATTGTTCGTTTTGCCACATTCAGAACAAAGGGCCACGTCGAAGAACATCTGCAGGGGTTTTTTGGAGTGAAATCGTTAGCTAAGAGGTAACAAAATACGTGATTGCGCAATACCCAGCTTTACACGGATATATAGCTGGTGGGAGAGTAGTTGACCGAGCCAAAACGTGACACAACGTAAGAAAATCGTATTTTCCGCCTTAAAAAACCTTTCCAAATCACAAAAGCACGTGTCATTGGGATTCAGAGAAGTCTACTTTAGTAACAAAAAAAGGCTTTTGGAATAATCAAATACTCCAGAAGCTAACATGAACACAATTAATACAGAAATCCTAAACTACACAATACCCACTATTTTGGTTTCTTCTTAAACACGAATTTTGTCTGCGGCACTTTGGTCACTAAACAACATCAGATCTTAAGCAAACTTAACCCAAACATAGACCCTAATCTGAAATTGTGTGCCGAAGAGTGATGTCACGATGACGTCATTATGTGTTACGTGATGTCATCTTAAAGGCTCATTTTTCAAGGGCCCATATCAAGAGAACCGTAAGTCCAATTGCATTCAAACCTGGTATGTTGGCTAAACAAGTACATGTTATAAATCAAAATTTAGGTGACGTCATAATGACGTCATCATCTGATTTTTATGGTAATTTCAAAATTTTAACGTTAAAGATTCTTAAAACCACATCTCATCAACAGAACATGTTCAATTCAAAATTCCTTTTGTAATAGCTTTGTTAGCTCGTACATTCTTTTATATAAATGCGAAAAATTACTGAAGTCATAATGACGTCATTAAAGGCATGATTTCTTGAAAGACATATGGATAGACCATGTCTAATCGTCACGAAACTTGGTGGTTAGGTAGATTTGTCACTAGTTTACAAAATTCGAAGTGACATCATAAAAACATATGGAAAAGCCCTATGTTCTTAAAAACATAGACCTCTAGTTGTTTTTGTTAACATAGGAGTCCACTGCGGCCGCTGCTAAATTCTGCTGACCACTACGATCGACAGAGCTTTCCCACCTAGAATTGAGCCGCCAAATCTATACAACTGCGTCCTACCCCTAGAATCATGTTCAATCAGAAACTTAACAATATCCCATATATATGTTTTGGCGAGGTCCACATCATCCATGCAACAGCCGACATCATGTATTACTCAAGAAATGCCATTAAGTATTTTGCCCAACCACCCTTTGCCTCTGCCGACAAGAATATCGTCAAGTACCTTTTGCCTAGCCAGTGCTCGAACCAGTTTGCTACATAGGAAAGGGAACTCGGACCTGGGCATCTAGATCAGAACTTCCACTCCCTTTCACAGACCAGAAAATGGACCGCAACAGTAGTTGTATCCTTCGGTGCGATTTCAGGCTACATCGGGCTATCAAAATAGACTGATCACCCAAGTCGTGCGTTGGAGAGATGGCAAATCCGGGACACAAGGGGTAGGTCCTGCAGGAAACTGGGTTCTCTTCTGCTTTGGGGCCAATTATTTAGCATATACCTGGTTCCCGTCAAACGATCTGTGTTCCTACTGGAATTGTTGACGTCACGGTACAGCAGAGCCATCTGGTGCATGGACCCTGCATGACAAACTAAAATTCTGTAAAACACTTTCATACCACTATCGTTGACCTTTATCTTAATATTTAAAGCTGATAACCAACCGAGGGAAACTGACCTCTTGCAAACGGCATCGGGTACTACCCATTGCGGAGGACGTTTGGGTTCCTTGGCACTGTTGGCTTCGGATGGGAAAAAGGAAACCTTTGAAAGCGCATAACGGGAGAGGAAGGCCCATCACACTGTGCATATGTCCACGCCGGTGGGAAGTTTAATAAACTCCATCTTGGTTATAACTTTGAAAGGCTCCAAGATTTTCTTGCGAAAGACTATAGCCACCAAGATATTCAACGCTTGCTTTGGTACTACCAGCGCAACGACAATGTTACCTGATTCTTGGAAAAGCTCGGCGAGGGCTGAAATGCGTATACAGATGGAAAGACGCACCATGTCTTTCTACCGAGACAAGGTTGAGCGAGTATGAGTTACTATGCACTGGGTACCTAATAAAAGGAATCCCCGCGGCTTCCCATCTCCTTCACATGGCAAGTAAGTAGGTAATGAGATAAGGTCCAATGTGATCCTAAGGGAATAAACCACTCTCTGTAAAGAAAAGGCCAAAACAATAAAGTGGGCTCCGAATTTGCTGTTGAACTTTTTCCCGAGGGTCTCAGCTAGGTTACTTTGACCACACCCATTGCAACATTAGGTCGAAGTCCGCCTTCAATGTGAATGCCAGGATTAAAGCTTTATGACTCATTAGACAGTTTTAGGGACTTAGCTTCCAAACGTATCCATCATGGTACAAAATCTTGGGATCTATCTGCACATCAGCGCCCATCAACTCCGCGGTCACTGAGGACATCTAAAACTGAGACAGTACAAAACACAAAGCATGTGCCCTTCGATGTCGGCCATTCCCGGATGCCTGCACCTCTCGCTACCAGCAATTGCTAAGGTGACATCACTTTCTTTTAGACTGACCACTCTTGGCACGTATAGCCAGCCATAAGCATCTGAGCCCAGCTGTAACTCAGTAAAGGCCTTGCCTCCGGGCGCTAAGAATATAATCAACAAGACGGCAAGAGGTATTTTTTATCTTGTGCCTGCCGCGTGAAATGTCATCCGACGACGACATGAATTTCGACGACATTCCTTGTGATGACCACCTCATCAGCCGCCGCACGTGGATTAAGATTGCATTGGGGCGATATTATTTGCCAGTAGCGCTTGCTTTGCTATCATGGGGCCACGAAAGAGGGAACATATTAAAAGAAAAGTACATGTTACAGTAGTATAGAATCCCGAAGTTTATTGAAACTTCCAAAGGCCTTTAAAATGCTAAGACCATAATTTTCACTTTTACGTTATTTATTGCTTCCCTTCCTTGGCTTTTACTTAAAGCTTAATAACCTCATTTCAGCTAGTCCTTTCCAAAATGACTTCATAATTTAATTACATCCCGGGTAAAATATCCCCGGCCTCTGTGACTCGGAAACACATATTATAACCAATAGCTTCGGCCCCTAATGCGAGGTACCAGGCATTCAATAGTAATGTCGGAAACGCTGTGCCGGAGCGCTACCTAGCATGCGCCACATCAAAGGGAATCGGAACAACATAAAGCTTATAGATACGGGTTACCAGACAAACAAAAACCAACTAACTTTAATTAAAACAACCTGATTTGACTACTTAAATCTGGCACAAGTTTCGCTGGCTAAAGCGACACCGAGGGCCCGGAGCCCAGCCCTTTTACATGGCGCGGCGCAACAAAGTACTTTTCGAGGCTCAACGAACCTGCATTGTTCGGGTCTCACGGCTATTTAACAAAATGAAGCATAAGGCGCCAGAGAATTGTTTTCAGGTAGCCTCATGACACCATATTTTGGCATACAAAGTAGCTGCGTGAAACCCGCTACTACCCCGTTTAAATGTAAAACTGTTTCTCTTTCAATCAGTACCTCCAACATATTCAAGGCATCCGCGCCCAAAATACATGAACACGCTGTGCTCCAGTATCCCAGAGACTTGAAGCTCGCAATTTTTTCTCAAAATCAGATCGCGCGCATTTACTTAAGGAAGCCCGTTATGAAAGTCATCAAGTAGTAATTTTTTTTTACACAGAAGCATCCATTGCGGTCGAAGGTCGCATCTACGAGAGGAATATTGCATCTACTAGAGGAATATTGCATCCACTAGAGTATTTGCTTTGCTGGGCTGTAAGATTTGATCATCTCTCTACCTACAAAGTCTGGCCCAGACAATATTTTCCAATTGATTGATTGACTGATTTATTCAGGTTAATATCAACTCAACAACAACATGAGCACAAAAGAACTCAAATATTGAGTAAACACAATAAGTGCGAAACAGTTACTTTAACCTGGGATAACCCCAAAAGCCAATTTTTCAGGCTTATTTCCATTGGGGTCCCAACATTATTTAAATTAATCCCCGAATGCATGAAAAACAGTTTCCCATCTTTTCCAACATGTATAAGTTCTTTCCCTCTCTATCTCTCGTTCTTTTAAACTTCTTCTTCCCTTGCACTTCAACTGTATTTATTCTCCAAAATAACTACTTAGCTGCTTATCTCCAACTCCTACGCTGCCTTGGGGGCTTTTCCCTTTCATTTCCTGCTGCCTATGCACTCAAATTCCCAAGCTGTATGAGGGGTCTTTCCCCTTTTATTTTCTGCTACCTGTATACTCAAATTTCAAAGCTGCATAAGGGGCCCGCCCCCTTCCATTTCCACTGCCTAAAATACACTCAAATTTCTAGCTGCCTGAGGGGCTCGTCCCCTTTCATCCTCTACTGCCTATACAGTCGAACACCATTATAACAAGGTCCTTGGGACTTTACAATTCACCTTGTTATAACAGGTACCTTGTATTATCAGTAATGGAAACAGCTGCGTGAAGGGCCCGTCCCCTTCCATTTCCTACTTCTTATACACCCACATTTTCAAGCTGCATGGGGCCCGTCCCTTTTCATCTCCTACTGCCTATACATCAGGGTTAATAACAATCATAATAATTCTTTTTTTAAATCAGATTTTTTGATTTAAATCGATTTTTTAAATTTTTTTTACCATCGTACCATTGACATAAAACATTTGTTTCAAATAAGTTAAATGACCATCTTTAAAAGTCAAGTATAACCACACACAATTGTTCATGAAATCAGTACTGAAATCCCTTCTTTTCTAGAATACAAAGTTTGTCTTAAAATCTCTGTTACAGCATCACCATCATACTGCACATTTCTCATCCAAGTTGATAACAGGAACCCCTTCCTCTCTACACACAACCATGGTGGAATAAAACTATTTAATGCAGCCACCATAATTTGTTTAACGCACTGTCCTTATTTTGATCCTGTAAAAGTTTTTACGATTTTTGCGGTGGAAATATTGTCCTTCGGCGTCATTTTGCATTTGCAGCTGTAGAATGGGAACCAGACAATGAAACTTTCAATGGACAGAGCACCATTGAAGATTTACAAATGTAGGCCTATGTTAATAGACGGTTTAGCAGAGACGATGAGGCAAAATTTACAATTTTGGAAAACGTAAATATTTATTTAAAATCATTAAAAGTCCCAACACAACATTTTATAATTGTCATTTTTATACAACTCAACAGAAAGTCCTTAATGCCTGATGAACTGGATAAAAACCGCTATTTACCCAACATTGGTATTAATTTACCACATTGTTGGTTATTTAAGGTAAAAATTGACAAATAATTGGGAAGAATTTGCCCAAGACTTTGGGTTGTTGATATGTTGCCCAACATTGGGCAAAATATCAACCCATTTTTTGTAAAAAGAAACTTTTTTTTAAAAAGTTTTATTTACAGTGTACATGCCAATTTCTAAGCTGCATGAGGGGCCCTCCCCCTCCATTTCCTGCTGCCTGTAGTGCCTATACACATAGACTCAAATTCCCAAGCTGCATGTACCGTGGCTTTTAACTTCCATATTCATGCTGCCTGTACTTTCGAATTGCCAAATTTCTTAAGGTTTCCCTTCTATTTCCCGCTGCCTCTGGGGTACCCGGTACTCCCCCCTAATTAAACCCGATGTGCATTATGAATACTTTTAAAATTACGATCGGCACAAGGGGTCTTTCCCGGGGGATTATACTGCTGTATAAAAGTGCCACTCCATTTCTTTCACGCCCTTTTGAAACAAGGGTTTACATGCGCTCTTACTCTGCAGATGCGGCTCAGTTCCTTTTCTATTTTTTATTATTTGTTATTTTATTTATTTATTTATTTTTTGTTTTGTTTTTGTTGTGTTTTTTCCTTCCAAAGTAGCAAAAACTTTCTAATTTCAAATTTGGAAATACTGACGCACAAAAAATGCGCCCAGCGGGAACTGGATCCTTGACAGGTTGCAAATAATCTGCCATTTACAGATAAATTGTTCGATAACTATTAAACGTGGGCGGGTTTCAAAGTGAAAAATATTTGCATTGCCTTGCCTCCAGAGCAGCTATCAAATTAGGCCCTGTTCTTTTCAATGCAGCGTTCACTCTAAAAAAAAGTTGGTCAAAATGGGTTGATATTTTGCCCAGTGTTGGGCAACATATCAACAACTGAAAATCTTGGGCAAATTCTTCCCAATAATTGGTAAATTTTTACCCGAATTAACCAAAAATGTGGTAAATTAATACCAATGTTGGGTAAATAACAGTTGCCCAATTATGTTTTACCCAACGTTTTTACGAATTTAATATTTCTTTCTAAAGCGGCCCTTAACTGGCTTTGTTCAAATTTTCAGTTGTAGCATTCTCCCTTTTACCCATTTTAATGGCGGCCCTATTCCTCTCCTTCAAAGTAACTTTTGAATGGGTATGGGCCGAATTCTCTGAACGCAGCATTTATTTATTTGATTAGTTTGATTATTATTACTTTGATTGGCAGCTTGATACTTTACCCAAAGCTAGTTAGCCCTGACATCGCTTTGGTCCAATTCATCTATGCAGCATCTTCTTCTACCCACTTCAATGGCAGCTTCAGTTCGTTTCCTTTAAGGCATCTTTTATCGGGCCTAGCCCTAGGCCCGACTTTCTTTCTTTGTTCGTTTGTTGGGGAGTTTGTTTGTTTGTTTGTTTGTTTGTCTGTTTGGATATCTTCACCGTAAGGCGAAAAGTCCATATCGGGCATAAAGAATTTTCTGTGATTTTTCCAAAGATTTACGGGCCGAGTTTCCACTCAAGGTCGGCATAAAAATGACGGGACTCAAAATAGCCCAATGTTTTCTGTGCCTGGTAAATGTGAGGCAGTGAGCCAAATCTTGCAGTCAATGCACCATTGCCAGATCTATCTGTCTAATGAACATTTTTAGTGATTTGGATTGTGTCCCACCGAAATGTTGTATGAATGCCACTACCGTGCGTGGTGTTATCGGACTTCACATGATGCATTTTTTAACTCGGAAAATGAATCAAGACTAAGAAAGCATGTCTTCATTTCCAAATACACACGTAATGAGTGTGATGCATGGTCTCTTCAAGGGACCATCGTCCTCCAGTAACCTCTAACTCTTTCAACGGCAGCTTCATTCCTGACTCCAAAACACATTAAACGTTTTTTCCTTTTTTGCAACATTTCGGTTTTTCGACTTATTTTCACAGGCAGCTTTACCCAAAGCAAAACGCTAAACTGGCTTTGGATCAATTCATCCGTGCAGCATTTCTTTACATTGATTTTAATGACAGCTTCATTGCTTTCATTCAAAGCACCTTTAATCGGGCTTACGCCCAATTGTTTCAAAGCAAAATTTTGTTGACCTAATTTAAATGGCAGCTTTATCTATTTCCTCCAAAGCAAACTCTTGATTAGCTTTGGTTCAATTCATCCAATTAGCATTTCTTTCGGTTCATTTGAATGGCAGCATTCTTGCTTTCTTCCAAAAGACATGTAATCGGGCTTAGGCACAATTGTTTCAAAACATTTTGTTGACTTATTTTAAATGGCAGCTCTCTCTATTTCCTCCAAAGCAAACTCTTAATTATATTTAGTTCAATTCATCATGCAGCATTTCTTTCCATTCATTTTAATGATAGCTTCCTTACTTCAACCAAACCACATTTAATCGGGCTTAGGCCCAATTTTTTCAGTGCGGCATTTTATTGACATTTGTAATGGCAGCTCAGCATTTTCTGTAACTCATCTTGAAGCCAGCTTTATTCCTTTCATCCAAACACCATTTAAATCGGGCTGATATAGATTATTCTGATTATGCCGTGTTTTCTGTACCAGTTTGCAATGGTAGTTTTCCTTTTCTGCAAGGTAAACTTTCAACTGGGCTTGGGCCCAGTATTTCACAATGTCCGCGAACAGCTTATTCACTTAATTCCTTATTCAGGCCTCAAGTGGGATTGGACCCAAATCCACCCCACGTACAAATCATTAAAACTCTGTTCGGAACATTTTGTATACCACCAATTGTAAAATTATAAACGGTACATTTGCAAGGACGTTCTGTAGATCTATGTACAGCGCTACCTCACCTTTTGACTTGTTCATTGACAGAGAATTTACCGTTATCTTACATGAATCCCATCTGAATCCCATCACGCGGCAGCTGGCCAATCAGAATTGCGGACATTTGTGTGCGCAAAGGTCACCTTACATTGCCATGTTTTACTTCCAAACGCACGTTCCTGATCATATCTTATTTCCTGGACAATTCATGCACAACACTGCTTTTATCCAAACATTCTTAAATAGTAAATCCCTGCCCATTTTAAAACCGAAACGGTCAGTGGGGAACACCATGTCCCATAATGGCGTGACCGAATTATATAAAATCGAAATACGCTATAATCTACGTATGTGCATAGCGGGCTCTCGCACTGTTTGCACGGTAGCAAACGTCGTAGGCCTATGTAGAAATGCACAATGATGGTGCATATAAATACAGCTTAATGTGATAGCCCACAATATTGTGTTAGTACACAAAATACACTCCGTGATTCCACAATATCATTGTAAATACGAATCATATTCTGTGGATGCATGCAAAGAACAGTCTACGAATCATCTCTCTACATACCCACAGCCCTTGTAATAGCAATTGACATCGGATCGCTTGTGAAATAAGATAATTTTGATGGTGACTCTTTCCGTTTCTCCAAAAATAGCTTTCAGCTGGGTTTTTAACTCATTTCCCAAATGTAGTAATCTCTCCTATTTAGGCAAAGCAGCCCCTGCCCTTAGGGCTGTTCATTTTCTAATAATTTAGTATTCGATTATTCGAAACCGAGTTACACCGAATATTTGAATATTCGATACTGAGGCAATCGATATTATAGACCACCTGATCGACATTTTTTGCATGTGCCTGTTATATCCACATCAATACGGGTAAGTGTAAAGTTCTGATAAAAATGAGAAACCCAACTCCAGCCTGTTTTTTGTTTTCCTTAGTGTTAAGGCTTTTACGGACGGGAACGATAAACATCTGTCCACAAAAGGTTTACCGTCTACAAAAATGCAGTATTTGACACTGCTAAGCACCTTTGTGACCTTTCTATATTAACATTTCTATAGTATCAGAGTTGTATTTGTTCAGGCATTTTTTTTCTAACCGGCAAAGGTATTCGAATATTCGGTCTATTCGGGGCAGCCTTACTTGTGCCCTGGATACTTTACTCTCAAATGTTCCGACTACGCGTATTTCAGAGATCCACACATCCCCCTTGCTCCATCATTGTACCCCGTAATAGGGATACCCCCTTATTTAATATCTTTATTTAAACCCTTTGATCTTGCTGGTCCTGTGGTGGCAGGCTCACTTGAAACATTTTCTCTTACCCTCCATTTGAGGCCATGTCTCTTCCCCCTGTTGTCATGATTCTCCAATTGGCCTGCACCATTCCATCCATCTTCTATGGAGGCCTGGAAACACCTGATCGGTATCTGATCTTGCGCCGCACTGTATGCTTCGACCTTCTGAAAATGTATCAATATCGTAAACTGTTAATGATTAAGGGTCGATTATACTCGAATTCACTAATGGATGAAACTCAAGACATAGTTTTGTGACTCTTTGTCACAGCTTCACCCCTCACTTTGCCAGATACTGAGTTGGTTTGGGCAAACCGGCATCATGGGTTAAACAGGCCCAAAGAAACATATTAACCATACAATCAATGGACTCCCAGGTCCCATACATGTATGTCAATCACCATTTGGTACCCAGGTCAACATTAATGAATAGGCCACCCAGGTCCAGGGCCAATCAGGCCAGAACCAAATTATATTGGTCACACATGTGGAGAACAGCTGTGTTTATACTATGGAAGATACAACACATCTAATTAACCCCCTGGGGTACATAAGATGGAGTGGCTTGCCCCTTACAAAATTTTAAATAAAAAAATCTCAGCAACAATAACCATAACACTAATGACACATGTCAAATCATGTGTGTATTCTGAGTTGGCTGTATTCGCATCCTGTTAAGGGTGCCCCTATAAAATCTGCAAGAGAAGGCAGAGCCGGATGGCGGTGGATAAACTTAACCAGTTTGCTCAAAAGGCTGACAGAATAAAACACACACATGCATTTTCCCACCTAAACTGACACTGGTTTCCAAAGCTGTGGCCTGATTGATCCAAGGTTGATACTACATCTGATTGGTTAAAACTCTTGGCTGTGATTGGTCTAATCCATAAACAACTAGTGCTGCTCAGGATCCCAACTGATGCACACAACTCCAGGTTTTCATGTGTTTGTTTTTCAAAAGAGGGCACAATTTTAATGATGTAACAGAACACTTGCACCTTAAATTATAAACTGTCTGGGACAATATACATGATGTAATTGGCCACACAGGACAGTGCACATTGTAATTTCTTTACCATTGGTATGACTATAGCAGTATAAAGGATCTGGTCATATTATACACGTATCGACAAAATCTTGTATGATCCAACGCATCAATGTGTTTCATCCCAATTCACCATCATTTTGAACCGTTTTAAAATAATAATATTACGGGCTATTAGGCCTATGTCATGTAGGAGGCTTGATTATATCTTGATAGCCATATGCATGTAGCACTCATTGCTCAAATCATCAGCTTTTCGCTTTCTTTAAAATGTATTCAATTCGTACGGGATAAACCAACCTTTAGGCCTATAGGCCCACAAAGTGTATTCATGCTGTTGATCTATCCCCGAGTACGTCACCAGGTGAAGACGGTCGCCATTTTCGTCAAAGAAGACAACCGGATGCATTGGCGCGAAAACCATTAAACGCATCAACACAAAAGGACCAAAAACACCAATTGTAAAGCAAGCCCATCTCTATTTACATATGAAAGCAATCGAACAATAGATTCGCGGCACCGCGCACTGCGTTCACCCCCGTTCACAATCCTTTCCAACTACACCGTCTTATATAGCTCACCTGGATAATCTAAATTTAGGGAAAGGGACAACAGATCAAACCTCAACCAACACTCGATACTTCCTTCACCAAACACACGGTCCGTGCAATTCCTCAAAGTCGGGAGGCTTTCATCGGTATATTCTGGTTATTTTCGGTTAGACCGATCGCAAAGACGACCGGTCGCTCGGCTTTCAGAATCGCGACTGATGTAGATCAGTCGCCTATGGTATACTATTTACGACACACCGCTTTACCTCTTCCACACGCGACGCGACTATACGACGCGACGGCACGACGGCTCCGTTGCATCGTGCCGTCGCGTCGTGCCGTCGCTTCTTTCCCATTACCTTTGTGCACATTCTGGCGTCGCGTCGTACGTCGCGTCGTGCCGTCGTGCCGTCGCGTCGTTTTTTTCCCAGCTTGCAGGTTTTCTTTCCTCAACGTCGCCCCTTCCGTCGCCCATCGCGTCGCAACGTCGTGCGTCGCGTCGTGTGTCGCGTCGTACGTCGCGTCGTGTGTCGCGTCGTGCGTCGCGTCGTGCTCGCATCGTGCGTCGCGTCGTACCCGCGTCGTGCGTCGCGTCGTGTGTCGCGTCGTGTGTCGCGTCGTGCGTCGCGTCGTGCTCGCATCGTGCGTCGCGTCGTACCCGCGTCGTGCGTCGCGTCGTGTGTCGCGTCGTGTGTCGCGTCGTGCGTCGCGTCGTGCTCGCATCGTGCGTCGCGTCGTACTCGCGTCGTGCGTCGCGTCGTGTGTCGCGTCGTGCGTCGCGTCGTGCGTCGCGTCGTGCGTCGCGTCGTGCTCGCGTCGTGCGTCGCGTCGTACTCGCGTCGTGCGTCGCGTCGTGCGTCGCGTCGTGCGTCGCGTCGTGCGTCGCGTCGTGCGTCGCGTCGTGCGTCGCGTCGTGCGTCGCGTCGTGCGTCGCGTCGTGCGTCGCGTCGTGCGTCGCGTCGTGCGTCGCGTCGTGCGTCGCGTCGTGCGTCGCGTCGTGCGTCGCGTCGTGCGTCGCGTCGTGCGTCGCGTCGTGCGTCGCGTCGTGCTCGCGTGGAGTAGTCATGCTAGTCTAACCCGCTAAGTTTATGCGCGCATGCGCTTAACTGCGCGGTAAACAAAAGGCCTGGGCCCATGTGCATAAAAGGCTACTAGTTTAGCTGCCAACTAGTGCTTAGTAAGATTATAAATTCCCTAGTTTATACCTACGGAGTTGGCAACTAATTTGTGTTGCATAAAACCTCACTAGGCACATTGCTTACTAGTTGCATACTAGGACAATTTGGTTTGTAACTGATTTGGGTGCTATGGCCTTGGAGAGGAGGTGATTATGTCAGATACAATAGGCTTGTAGACAAGTTTATTGTGTTTGAGCTTCGAATCACATTCCAAATTAGCATAACTCCTTTCTAAAGGTCTTTGTAACATTGCATTACTGTCCAGTACTTACATTTTGTAGAACTACATAAATTCTCTATACAAGGTTGCTACAGCTAGTACATAAAGTTACAACTACAACCATGAGTCTCAAGCGTGAAAGAAAAATTAATTTTACCCAAGACGAAAACCTATTTTGGGCTAGTTGTCATCTAGTGACTTAGAGGTACCCCAGATCAACTCTAACTTTTGCCAGAATTTTAGAATGTTACTATATCTAGTTGGGTTTTATGCATCACAATTAGTAATCAACTAGGCTTAGTAAGCAACTTAAGTCCATTTTAGTTGCCAACTAGGCCTAGTAGCCTTTTATGCACATGGGCCCTGAGCTCTGTATTTAAAATGTGTAAAATTATAGAATTCTGTTTGTATTTTCTCCATTTTCGTAGCAAAAAATCTACAGAATCAACAACGGTACCGCGCTAACAGCGGTGTCTGTCATTCGTGTTTTAAACTGAATCCAATGTACAATTACTGTTAAGAACGTAGTTGAGAAAGTTTTGGGAGAATACAACTAAGTTTCTCATAGTATCAAAGTACCTTTCTTTTGTTATGTGTGTTGAACTGATTACTGAATTTTGTTTATTTATAAGAGCGCAGTCAAAAAGGGTTCATGCGTATACAGGGGCGGATCCAGGATTTTTTACGTGGGGGTTCTGAAATGTGTTCAGAAAGGTGACTCCAAAAAATAAATACAAGCGGGGGGGGGGGGGGGGGGGGGCTGACACTTTCTCACGGTTGGTGGCGCCATTTAATCACTTTGTTTTTTTTCTTACCCATAGGCAAAATAAGACTTGTGGTTTCTGCTTTTCTGGTTTGCAACTCTAGGCATAGGCCCCTAACAAACAAAAAATGGCCACGAGCAGGGGGGGGGGGGGGGGGGGGGGTTCGACCCCCCAAACCCCCCCCCCCTGGATCCGCGCCTGGTATAGCACAAAACCCTTGCCAGCATCCGAACCGTATCCATGATATATTTTCTCTCTTTTCACTCTATATTTTGTCCCGCCAGACACCTTGTTAGCGCGGTACCGTTGTTTTTTCTGTAGATTTTTTGCTACAAAAATGGGGAAAATACAAACAGAATTCTAGCAAAATCGTCCTTTTACACATTTAAAATACAAAGCTCAGGCCTTTTGTTCACCGCGCGGTTAAGCGCATGCGCGCATAAACTTAGCGGGTTAGTCTGGGCCTGTTTGTTTCACACGGATCGGGAGGTGATCCAGAGCCGAACGAAAACAAACAGGATCGCGAATCCCTCTCGCTATATGTTGCATGCTGGGAGAATTTGTATATACACGACAATGTCGTCTGCTTCAGATTCTATAGGGCTATTTTTATGATAAACTATCTAGTATTTCCAGAAAAGTAAATAAATCGTACATAGCTTTAATAACAAAAATACACTGTAAAAGAATTATGAGTAAATGCTGTCACAATAGCTCGTTAAATGCTTCAAATCTACGAAAAAATACCATCACTTTTCTCTGTCCGTCTCGCACGTCGCCATCTTTGATCTTGCGAACCCACCTCGCGAGCAGGATCACTAAAAACGTGATCCGGAGCAGCTTTCGACGCTCCGGATCACTGATCGCGCTCCGGATCTGCGTGAAACAAACGCCCACTAGCATGACTACTCCACGCGAGCACGACGCGACGCACGACGCGACACACGACGCGACGCACGACGCGACGCACGATGCGAGCACGACGCGACGCACGACGCGACACACGACGCGACGTACGACGCGACACACGACGCGACGCACGACGGTGCGACGCGATGGGCGACTGAAGGGGCGACGTTGAGGAAAGAAAACCTGCAAGCTGAAAAAAAACCGACGCGACGGCACGACGGCACGACGCGACGTACGACGCGACGCCAGAATGTGCACAAAGGTAATAGGAAAGAAGCGACGGCACGACGCGACGGCACGATGCAACGGAGCCGTCGTGCCGTCGCGTCGTATAGTCGCGTCGCGTGTGGAAGAGGCAAAGCGGTGTGTCGTAAATAGTACACCATATAAATAGTACACCATACATCAGTGACTCCATACTTCTTACATGCAGTTAGTATTTCTTGATCTGTTATGTCTGTTTCTATACCGTATAGCCTACAACACCTTTACTTTGAGTTTCGGATTTTGCATACTCCGTTGTGACAGTCCATTGCTCTAGTCGATTTATAGTTTTGAGTTTTTTAGCTTGTGCTGTGGTGTGGCATTTGACGGTTATTCCCCCTTGGTTGTTCTTGGAAACGTTTTTGACGAGGTCCTTTTCTACACTATTCAAGGCTTTAGCGATTCTAATTGGGTTTCTTTTGGATAGTTGGACATCGGGGGAGTTAATTATTACTAGAGTAGGTCGAGTTTGGCAGGTGTTGTATGTCACAGTGTTTCGGCGTTTTGTTGGATGTTCAATTGAGGAGTCGTATTCAGAATCTGTATAAACGTCACTATAGCTTAGGCTGTGTTTTGTTCGTTTCCTGTTTTGAGTTTGCCAAGGGGACTGTGTTTTTTCTTGAGCTTGACTGTATAAGGCTTCAAATGTTGAACGTGGTTGTTCATTTTCATTAGGATTTTGGTCTGCGTCCATTGGCATTTGTTGAGATAACTGATTCCATGAAAAATCATTATCAGATTCTGAGTCAGCCTCGGCCATGGCCGATAAGGGAGGGGAATATATTCCGATACACCTCGCAATAATCTGATATTACTTACCCGTGCCCGATGAGTAAAAAAAAAAGTATCAGAAGATCAACCGTTGGTGATGAGTGACAATAATCGGATTTGAATTTCGCGCCACAGACACGTCCGCACACGTCACCGCTCCGATCGAGAGTCGCCTAGCTCAAACAGTTCTGGAGTCCTACCTTTATGAAGTCAATACAGAAAGGGACCAACTGATAAATCAGGGATTTTCCGTACCCACGAAGGTGTCGTTACCATCCCGAAAACTCGTGATTGCCTCCGTTTGTTTGGGTTTCAGAGCACTCGAAATCCCCAGTTTTTGCAATCCATGGTCAACGGAACCTCCATACCTTTCGGTGCTTCTTCCAACGCCTCCATTGTTTCGTTCGAGCCACACGAAATCCGAAGAAATGACGAAGAAACGTGGGACTTTCCTTCGCAGTTAATACACACGCATATGTATAATGTGCTTATCGTGTTGCAACGTTGTGTACGTGTGCATTTAGCCCTACAAATAGGGCTGTAAATGGTTCCTTTTTGAACTGTTTACTGTCAGTCACCATTACAGCCCTACTCCAACACGCTGAGTTTTACAACCGGTCGACTTTGATTTCAAATATCTCCCGAAATTCTTATCGCTGAACATTTTAATATACATCATTGTATTCCTGAGATGTTAGCAATTTCAACAGTATATAACAAGGCTTACTAAATGCTGAATTCGTCCGGCTGTGAGGTCTTCAAAGTCGACCGGTTGTAAAACTCAGCGTGTAGGGCTGCTGTTGGAGTAGGGCTGTATAAATGGTGACAGTAAAAAGCCAGAAGTTAAAAATTGAACCAATTACAGCCCTATTTGTAGGGCTAGTGTGCATTGTGCATATAGGCTTGCTGATTCAAAAATATGTCACATGAATATTCATATTCTCTTTATTCTTGACCAATCAAACTGCACCATAAATAAATATTCATATTTTCTTGATTCTTAGCTAATAAGAGTGCTCCGTCCAAATTCGGTAGCAGGCATGGTGTCTTGTGCATACGAAAGTTGCAGATTGTTCAAGTCGGTAATTGGCAGTCAACGTACGCACACGCATCGTGGGACCGAGGTTGCACAGAACGTTCCCATATGTTATTATTCCGCGCGCTAACGTAACGCGGGAAATGCGGTGTATTATAATACATGTAATACGCGGCGGCGCAGGCGGACTAAAGCCGACCAATTACCGACTTGATTTCAAGTCTAGAGTACGGTTTGCCCCGGTGCTTCTGGTGCCCTCATCATACATCCTATAATTGGCGTTTGCGTTGTTGGATGTTGAATTAAATAAAATAAAATAAATAAAATAGAGTTACTAAAAAGTACATGAGTTGTTTTGTAACAGAAATTGTACATTAAGTTTATTTTTTGCAATTTAATGTCAATGACAGCAATTTTTTAAATTAAAATGTTAAATTAAATTGCATGTCTTTTAAAACAAATCTATTGATCAAGAAGTTGTTATATAGCGAATGTTTTTTCACTTCTCACAGCCAATGGGCCATTCAGATCTTATACAGGGTGTCTAAAAAAATGCCCCTCCCAGAGTTGCAGCATAATTCGAAAAAATTAAATGTTATTTCTACTTTTCTTAAATAATTGTGAAGCATATTTATTTGTACCATTTACCGTAAAATTTCCACTTTAAACAGCAGGAAAATTATGTCCCCGCTCCCTTTTTGATCTGTAAAAAATCCCTGTCTATCTCTCAGCATGGATATATCAGGTGCCGTTTTTCACGTTTACCCCCCCCCCCCCCAATAAAAATTACCTTGCTACGCCTATGCTAATATTATAGGCACCTCCTTCGATTAAAATTTGTGCTGATCTACGGAAATTTGAAGCTGGATAGACATTTACCACATTTTTCTTTTCTCCGAAGTTGTTTCCCGCGTGCTTTTGCCCATCCTGTACTCAGCAAATATATTATTTTATCTGAAAATGTGCATATAACCCAAAGAATAGTCTTTTCTTTCTCGTTTTTGTGGATAGACGTGCATGTTATTACGGTTGTGTACAATCTTACACAAGTTGTGTAACTTTTTACGCAACCGCTGTTTACTATTTGAACCTAGCAACTGTTGTGTAAATAGTTTACACAACCCTAGTTGTGTACTGTAAAAACGTTGGGTAAAACATAATTGGGCAACTGTTATTTGCCCAATGTATTAATTTACCACATTGTTGGTTAATTCAGGTAAAAATGGACCAATTATTGGGAAGAATTTGCCCAAAATTTTGGGTTGTTGATATGTTGCCCAACATTGGGCAACATATCAACCCATTTTTACCACTTTCTTTGACAGTGTGTGTATACACAATAATGCGTAACATTCATTTACCCAATTAGTTGTGTAAATGGTTTACACAGCAATTGGTAATTTTTTAAAGCAAAAACGGTACACCTTAAAAATTAAGTGCACAGTAAATCGACGGGATTTTTCACAGTGTGGGTTGCCATTAATTAACAGAAAAATAATGAAGTGGGAACCAGACTAAACGGAAGTAACGTATTATACATTACTATAATTAAAGGCAGAACGTATACAATTGCTACGATAATCTACCACAGACAAAGTGAACGATGTTGTGCTTTAGCTTTATATTCAGCGTATCCCATCCCCTCATAATAAGTCATGTCTTTCCATGAACAATGTTGATATTTAAATACGAAATTAAAGGAGATGTAATAAGATTCTTTACCTATGTTTGTACAAAAAATATCAAAATTATATTGTGTAATTTTTGAATAAAACATATTATTGTCAAGAAAGTGCACTTTTTGACAAGGCAATTTAACCTGAGTTTTGTGAATACAAATTTCCTCATTTCTGATAAGTCGTGCAACAGAGTATCGAAGTCTGACGTCATTTGGCACGACAACTGGCTCCAAACAACTGGATATTTCGACTGTTCGTTTGTTGAAAGCCAGTCATGCAAACACATTGACACAAAATAGCAAAAGTATTCTGATTCCAAACATTGCATTGATGTCATCACTTCGGTACTCTATTGCTACGTAATGGGCAGCCCTTTACTGGTTTTCCCCGTAAAATGCAGCGCGCAGTCCATTTACTGTTATTCATCGTGATATTTACATGCTTTTCACCGTAAAAATACGGATCTTTTTTACAGTAATGTTTTATTAAAATAAGTGAAAAATCATTAAATAATTATCTCTCTCGGGCTATATTAAACGTATTACTACCACTCAATCTGGAAAATTGATGACCTATTGATATACCAATATGTGATAATATACAAATAATGAATGTTTATGAGTGCGTTGGTAAGAATAATTTCAGGAGGTGACAGATTGAATGTTCCATTCCACTTGTCACCGAGTGAAATTATTCTTACCATTGCACGAATGTGAAACATTCATTATTTGTTTTATACAACGCCTGAATAAATCCGACAGATTGCATGCATGGATTTCTTGGTGTACAACGTGCGTTTACCTTCTCAGTTCCGCATAAAACCGCGACAAAAAGTGGTCCAGTTCCAAATCAGTTAAAGCTTTAATTGTTGTTCCTGCGTATCTTGCAAATTCCTCTAATCGTTTGACTGCATATTTAATTTTTCTCATCAGCATCGCCTACGAGTTCCAATATTTCGTCGTCTGTTAACTCGGAAACACCGTCCGCCATTTTGTGTGAATGACAGCCTAGTCTGGTTGCCGGTCCCCATATGTATATAATATACATTTGAAGTCCGAAGGACAACGGATGGACAGGGAACCAGTCCAATGACAGCCGTGTTGTGGCGGCGGGGAAGTTCTATCAAACGCGTATACCGTTTGATAGAACCATGTGATAGAACTGTTTTTGGCGGTGCTGGGATTTATTCAGGTGTTGTATAAAAGCCCATCTCAATACAGAGGATAAAATTACAATCGATGAGTATACCACCAAACGGGGAAAAAAGGGTCATTGATATACCGGACTGTCGAAAATGCGACCCATGTTTGCGGCACGTCCCCATGTGGCCATTTGTGCTGAGTTACCCCCCCCCCGGGCCCCTACACGTCCGCCATTTTGTTTCAAGTAATTTGTGTCACAACAAAGGTACTTCGTGATTGGTTTATTTCTGATCACGTGCTTCAAACTCTACACAACAGTTAATTAAATTCAGTTTTGGCGGCAATGACATCAAATTACATTTACACAACCTAGACTTGGATATGATCACACAACCTTGTTCAATAATCACACATGGTTGTTTAAAATCTTTTCTACACAGCGTATTTTTTATACAGGAGAATAACAGTGTGGGGGCATGTTGTTTTACGTCATACAGGACATAAGCCTATCCGTGGAAAATCGTTGTGAATTTTGTTTTTACCAGCTTAGGATGATGTGAAAGCACAATATTGATTTAATTATGAAAACCAGGATGACTTTGAATTTACCATTGCTTATATCATTTTTACCACTGATTGTAATTTGTGATTAGGCCTACTGTGCAATCTATATTGTTTTCTTGTCATCTAAATGAACGACGATTGCCTGGCGCCACGCTCTATGGTCAGGTACATGCCTGATTCCATAAAGATGTCTTTCTCCATATTGCAACGATTAATAAAGGTAACATAGCATCGGTAGACAGAGTTGCGGCAGTGTGTGCATACTTTGTGTGATTCAACATGCAGGTAATTCCATAAATATTGGGGTCCAAAGTGTGCCATTTTTGGTGTCCCTGTTACAGGTACTTTGCTTTACACACTTTGGTTTTCAGAATCAATAATGTGCCTCAGTCTTCAACTATATGAAGTTGGCGCATAACCTGGAAGAAGAAGTGAGATGTGTAAGTTTCTGCAATGCCTGACACATTCTTTAATCTCCACTAGAGTGATTGTGTAAAGCAAAGTACCTGCCAAACAAGTAAAACAAGTCAATTTCCATGATACTTGATGGAAATTACACAGGTCATGTGTAACAGGGACACCAAACAAATGTCACACTTTGGGACCCCAAATTTATGGAATGACCCATATACATGAAATAACAAACCTGCATGACATCCGTCATCCAAGGACGAGAAAATAGTGAAAAACCGTTCGGTTTTAACAGTGCGCGTTCGCATGTGCTTATCTCGATTTATCTAGTACACTGTAAAAACACTTTTCTAAACACTTTCTTGCTATCAGTTTGTAAACACGTTTACATACTAAATATGTTTAGCGTATTGACGGATAGTGTTTAGCCATTGAACATTGATGTTTAGGAATTGGACGCGTAATGTTTAGCTTCTAAAAACTAAACTGATTGCAAGATATATAGAGAACTTTCCCCGTTATTAAGAAAATCCCACAGCATGCTATCGTGGCCCTGAAGGGACATCGCACATCGCAGATTTCTGCGCAGAAATTTGCGATGTCGCACATTTTATCGCAGATTTCTGCGCAGATTTGTCGCACATTTCATCGCACATTTTTTTGCAGATTTCGGCAGCGGATTCAGCCGTGAATTCATCCGCGGATTCAAAATCTCAAACGCATCAAGTAAAAGGTGGTCAACAACGTATTCTTTTCGGGGTTCCATCAACAAAATGTTTAAGGTTTTAGCAATATTACACGTTTTTAAACATAGCCTAAATAACGAATATAATTCTGCAAGCTAATCGAACGCACCCATTGATACGCGCGCGTGTGCTGTACATTCTGGTTTTGTGTACAGCTTGCGTGTTCCATCTATACAGTGCGCAGTGGCGTAACTACGGGGGGGGGGGGGGGGGCGGGGGGGGGGGCACGGGGGGGGGGACGTGCCCCCCACCAGAGGTCCGTGCCCCCCGGGTGCCCCCATTTGAAATTTCGAATTGCACACAAACAATACATTTGTTGCCATTCGGTGCCCCCCTTAAAAAATTGGTGCACCCCCAGGTGCCCCCCTACAAATTGAACCCTATAGTTACGCCGCTGACAGTGCGTCGAGTTTGCATATGCCTATGGGACGGACGCACTACATTATTCCGTCTTCCACTCGCGCTCGTGGGATAACTAATATAATCGTTAACCTTTTTATTACGTGAATCACAATAGAAACCAAACTCAGAACAAGAGGTTATAAAACGAACGATCTACCTTCTGATTTCAAAACAGTTGGCGTGATACCCAACTAATTTTGCCAACCCCTTTCAACACGTAGGCTACACAGTGTCTTTTCGTGAAGAATACTGCAACATCGTGAGAGGAACGTGATAAACATTGTTCTTCAATTGTCCCCAAAGCCGAAAAGAATGAATCGCATAATAGTGTGTGATTTAACATTCCGTATTCGTGTCGTGGCGTCGCCAGACTCTACTCTTTTTTTGGGGGGGGGGGGGGGGGGGGAAGGAAATATTTGGGGAAGTCAAAATAATATCCGATTTATAAGAAATGTATAAGAAATGTATAACAAATGTATAAAAACATTAGCCGCAGACTGATTGATTGAAATAAACATCTACACTTTGAGAAAGTTCGGCAAACAGATCACCCAACGTTGGTACAATAGTCAACATATTCAACCTTGGGTAATTTTTCACTCAATTTACCGGTACCAACTGTTGTATAACCACACCTGTGCACAAACCAATTGACCTGTCACCGTTTACGACTTAACCACGCCCCTTAGACAACCCTATGGGAATTTTGTGTTGTAATTTTTGTCTGTCTCAGATTCAAGGGCCTGTCACACCTAGCCGATTTGGCTCGCCGGAGCTATACCGGAGCAAACATTTGGCGATTTTCGGGGATCGGTACTAGTACGGCAGCGCAACGGTATCACATCGCTAAGAACGGTAGTACATCGTCAAGACATCGTCAGAACATCGGCGAAAAATTTAGCAACGGCAGGCGACAATAGAAATTTTTGAACATGCTCAAAAATGTCTAATGTTGCGCTGCCGGAGCGAGCAACGGGACTACAACGGCAGTACAACGGCAGTACTCCGGTTTGGCCTCGTAGCGGCCCGTAATGGATCGGCGGCTCTCCGGTGGCCTCAATTATGTGTACCGTACTGGTACCGATGTGATACCGTAGTGCTACCGAATACCACCGAAGTAGTACCAGGGGCGGATCTAGGTTTTAACTAAGGGGGGGGGGGGGGGGGGGGGGGTACCTGAGGTGATTGGCCTACACACCCCAGCGTGCCGAATTTTCGACACCCGACAATGGTTATTTTTTTTTTCTCTCAGCCCAAGGGGGGGGGGGGGGGGGGGTTTAAACCCCCAAACCCCCCCCCCCCCCCCCCCCCGTAGATCCGCCACTGAGTACCGATGCGCCGCTGATGTGATACCGGAGCTCCACCGTCATACCGTTGTGCATCGGCAGCACAACTGCAGCGCAACGGTATCACTCCGCTATAGATCCGGTCAACGGTGGCACATCGGTAGAACATCGGCGGCGCATCGTTAACACTAAGGTGACAGAAAGTGGTATTCGGTAGCACACCGGCTCTTATATCGGTAGGACAACGGTAGAACAACGGTATCACAACGGGAACGCCGGTACTACATCGGTATTGCTACGGCCAATTTTGATTTTTCAAGTGCTTTCTCGCCGGAGCTCCGCCGATTTTCTCGCCGTTGTTAATTTTGTGCTCCGGTTTAGTCCCGGCGAGGTACATCGGTAGTGTGTGACATGCCCTTAAACAATAGCTTTGGTTATACAACAGTTGGTAAATTACGTGAAAAATACAAGGTTGAACATGTTGACTATTGTACCAACGTTGGGTAATCTGTTTGCCCAACTTTCTAACTGTGTGTACGGCTGCACGTATGGAGTGTTTTGTCTAAGAATGTTTATATAATGCTATGGCCCAACTGTATGCACAGATCAAAAAATTCCCTACTTTCAACACTGTAGTTATGAACTGAACAGCGAAGGAAATAAACATAATTAATATCTTTGTAGACGAAGTATTGGAGGCGGGGGGAAGAGAAAAACGGGGGGGGGGGGATTCCCCCATGCCGTTTAGCGCCGCCACTGTATTCGTGTCAGAATGCCGCGTTCATAGCATAGGCTGGGCATTAGGCTAACGTTTTGCCTGATATAATTATTGATAATACTAAAATCACAAACATTGATTATACTAAATTTCTGGGATTGTATATCGACCAAGATCTTTCCTGGAAAAGCATATTAATTATATTTGCTCAATCATGTTCAGAAATATAGGCATCATATGTAAGCTGAAAGCATTCTTTCCACAGGATATTTTATTGAATTTGTACAATCATTTGGTATACTCGCATGGGGTAATTGTGGCATTGGCCAGATAAATAGAATACTTAAAGGAAACATGATTTAGGATTTATATTGCATTATTCCTGCTTAAAACAATAAAGTATTATCTTGACAATGATATTTTGTGTCCAGAGACAATTATTTCCCAGATTAAATATAAGAAAACAATTTGTGAAATTGTTTGTCCAAGCTACTTCGCCCCCCGAGTGGGACCCTCATTAACATAAGTGTGTGACGTAGATCGAGGCACATTACCCATTCATCACGGGTATGCATTGTGTGTACATTGTACAGCGAAAATTCTTCGTCCAAAATCTAAGCAAAATATAGTGTTTTTCGGCCATGCCAACAAGGTGTGTGGTTGCTGGGTGCAGCAAAACAACGACGGATGGAGTAAGCCTTTATTTATTTGCAACTGATGCGAAATATCGGAGAATTTGGACGGCGAAAGTGAAGGTGACAAGAGCAAAGTGGTCCGGCCCCAGCAGCTTTTCAGCGTTATGTAGCGACCACTTTGAGCCGTCGTGTTTCGATACTGGGTATTTTCAAATCATTTGGGATGACCATTAAAAATATGCTCAAGTCCACTGCCATCCCAACAAAGTTCCCAGCTGTGAGTAAGATATAGGCGAACGCAGTTAAACGGCCCATTCCCCGAGGAGCCTTTGCTAAAAGGGAGAAAATCAGGGTAAGTTCAATGTTAGTTGTTCTTGCAACTTACGAAATTGCACGTTTAGACCGAGTGTGTATATACCGGGCCGGGTCCAGACTATCGAGTCGATCCATGAATTTCGGTGCCTCGGTCTACGTCACGAACAGCGCCCTCAATTTGATCTCAACAAATTTCAAAAGGGGGGGGGGGGGGGGGGTCCATTTTTGAGCGGCAAATAATCACACTAAAACTTCACTTGAACCAGTTTGGCTTTTAATTCACATTAATACATATAAATGAATTTATTTATGAAATATAATGTGATCCGGTCAATTTGAGAAGCATGTTTCCTTTAAACTTAAAAAGAAAGGTTTTGCGTATAATTAACCTTACCTCTTTTCAAGAACACAGTAGTCCTCTTTTCTATCATTGTAAAACATTAAAAGTCTGTGATATCTATTCACAGCTGGGTACCCTCATGCATCAATTAAATAATACAAACTTACCCAAATCTATCTGTTCAATGTTCATAAGAAATGATAAAATTCATCATCATTTGACAAGACAGTTGAGTGAATTTCATCGTTCGTTTGCACGCACTAAGCTTGCTTCTAAAACAGTTAAGCATGAGTGTCCTGTGGAACTCTTTGTACATTTCTTTAAAAACTATACGCAGTCTGTCTTTATTTAAACGTAAATATAAGATATGGCTATTGAATAATTATCAAGAAACTGATTAGGTCTCACAGGGTTACGAGTTACAGATTTTGTTTATGTGTTATCTTTAATTATTATGTTGGCGGTCTCCCTGGCTACACGGCATTCTGGGTTTATGACTTCTGACTAGCGCCCACTCGAACAAAGATACTGACAATTTGGGAGACCGCCAACATAGGGCAAGATAGCTCAGTTGGTAGAGCGCCGGTACGGTAACCCGGAGGTCGCAGGTTCGAATCCCGCTCGTGCCAGTTTCTTTGTTCACTTTGAAAATGTATTCAAATTTACCTAGTCAGTTTCCCTTGTGGATTGTTTGACGAATTATAAGTTAAAAAGTCGTATCCTCATTGAGTGATCTCCACAATGTCGCTTCCCAGGTTGTATCGTAAAATTGGGTGTGATCCCTGGCTACACGGCATTCTGGGTTTATGACTTCTGACTAGCGCCCACTCGAACAAAGATACTGACAATTTGGGAGACCGCCAACATAGGGCAAGATAGCTCAGTTGGTAGAGCGCCGGTACGGTAACCCGGAGGTCGCAGGTTCGAATCCCGCTCGTGCCAGTTTCTTTGTTCACTTTGAAAATGTATTCAAATTTACCTAGTCAGTTTCCCTTGTGGATTGTTTGACGAATTATAAGTTAAAAAGTCGTATCCTCATTGAGTGATCTCCACAATGTCGCTTCCCAGGTTGTATCGTAAAATTGGGTGTGATCCCTGGCTACACGGCATTCTGGGTTTATGACTTCTGACTAGCGCCCACTCGAACAAAGATACTGACAATTTGGGAGACCGCCAACATAGGGCAAGATAGCTCAGTTGGTAGAGCGCCGGTACGGTAACCCGGAGGTCGCAGGTTCGAATCCCGCTCGTGCCAGTTTCTTTGTTCACTTTGAAAATGTATTCAAATTTACCTAGTCAGTTTCCCTTGTGGATTGTTTGACGAATTATAAGTTAAAAAGTCGTATCCTCATTGAGTGATCTCCACAATGTCGCTTCCCAGGTTGTATCGTAAAATTGGGTGTGATCCCTGGCTACACGGCATTCTGGGTTTATGACTTCTGACTAGCGCCCACTCGAACAAAGATACTGACAATTTGGGAGACCGCCAACATAGGGCAAGATAGCTCAGTTGGTAGAGCGCCGGTACGGTAACCCGGAGGTCGCAGGTTCGAATCCCGCTCCTGCCAGTTTCTTTGTTCACTTTGAAAATGTATTCAAATTTACCTAGTCAGTTTCCCTTGTGGATTGTTTGACGAATTATAAGTTAAAAAGTCGTATCCTCATTGAGTGATCTCCACAATGTCGCTTCCCAGGTTGTATCGTAAAATTGGGTGTGATCCCTGGCTACACGGCATTCTGGGTTTATGACTTCTGACTAGCGCCCACTCGAACAAAGATACTGACAATTTGGGAGACCGCCAACATAGGGCAAGATAGCTCAGTTGGTAGAGCGCCGGTACGGTAACCCGGAGGTCGCAGGTTCGAATCCCGCTCGTGCCAGTTTCTTTGTTCACTTTGAAAATCTTTAATTATTGTTATATATAGTATTGTTTTGTCATACTGATGTGCAAGTGTCATTATGTTTTGTTGAAACTTGAATTAATATAAGTGGGGGCCCCTACTCGACAAGCTTTGCTTTTTAGGAACCCCCATCCACATTTATCCAAATATTAACTGATGTTTTGTTCTGTTGCTTAGTGTTATGTGGAAAATACAGTGATTGAATGAATGAATGAACGTTGAAAAGACAACCGTCGGTCCTCAGGGCACCAGAATGGCAATAAGCTGACGAACCATACTTCATGATGCAATCGTATTTGGAGTGATTAGTTCCTAACTTTATCATAATAGGCCATTAGGTTTGGTTTACTTTTTCTATACGCTCTGTACACAAAAAAAGGGTCTGATGACAGATATATCCATGCAACCAGAGTCACGAATAACCATGACAGGCTTAAGCTTAGTTCGCAATTTTTGGACAGGATTTGAACAATTTTCGTTTAACTTCATCATCTGGCATTATCCGTGTCTTCAAAGCAGCTCTTGTAAAAAGGAATGAGCTATAAGTTATGCAATTGGAGCATCTCCACGCAAGGGTATTGTCCTAAAGCCTCTACATCGTGTGTGCCGTCCGGAGAGATCAATCAAAGTTGGAGATCATTAAAGGGACACCATTGCCTTTAAATGTCATGAAATTTTGCTGTTTGGAAATGTTCCTTATCTTTTATAAGAGTTGTTCATGCAAAAAAACACGTATAATTTGTTGTAATTAGTGAGTAGTGATTACAAAAAAAATAAATGGCCTCTGATCCCTGACATCTGACCCGCGAAACATAGACTTATTTCCAGTAGTAAATACCACCGTCTAAATAATGCGCAAAATACGCTGTAAGAGTCTTTAGGCTGGCGCCGCAGCCAGTGGTCTTGTAAACCTATCAGATGATCGCCAGGTACCATTCTCTACCTCGCGACACATATCGCCAGTGCTGCGCGCCGTGCCACAGTACATCAAAATGGATCAAAAGAGCGTACTTCAACCAGCTGCGACTGGAAATACGACTGGTGAACACGGTCCGCCATTTTGTGGAGTCAAAAATTTGGTTCTACAAAATGGCGGACCGTTATGTGTCACGAAATTAAACAAAAACCACGCAATTTGAAGGGATAGTTATGTGAATCTCTATATTCTACTTTTAAAAAAGCTTCCCAACCATATCCATTTCAGTTTTATAGCCCAAATCGCAAAATTCAAAGCAATGTGTCCCTTTAAGGATTTCTTGATAACTTATTTGCTAATCGTTTTCAACACGAATTTCGTGTTTTCGAATTGCGAAAACGTGTCTAGTGTGATGCTAGATCATGCTCCTTCTCAAATGTTCAGTTTGAAATCAATAATGCTTTATTTATCCAACAACTTTTATGTCGATTTGGCCCTCATAATAGCATAAAAATCCAAAATGGTTCCATTTCTTTGGGGGGGGGGGGGGATGCCCCGGACTAATACTGCAAATGGTGTTAAAACATGCAGATGTTTTAAATATTTGCATAATAAAACATATATAAATGATATTGTATTTCAACCCGACATAATGGCGCGTATGACTATCCTAACTATCCCCATTAGACGTAATTTCTTATCGTAAATCCATGTCCTACCAATGCGTAAGTTGTGATGGTGCAACAGTTTTGTCGTCATTTCTTTCGGTTGCACGAAACTTGTCTTACACCACAGGTATAGGAAGTTAGTACATGTCGTAATACATCGATGGTGCAACCCATTTTCGTTCGTAACTTCAGTACAGCACTTAAGACCTTTCCGGGCCCTGGTGCAATACATGTGAGTATCTCGCACTGAAGTAAAGAAGGAACAGAAGGAGTGAGGACGAAGGTTATTAGCGAAATTAAACATGAAAATACCTGTATGAAGTTTATTAATGTCGGTAAGTGTGATGTTTAGTGATGCGAAAAGAGGTGCAGTGTGTGGATGACGGCTGTCAAGTGGTTATACGGCAGACCTTGTACAAGTGGGCATTGGCATCTGTGGTATTACGAAAACTCTACGTTTAGAGAGTCTATTTTTATGATTGATGGAATTGATAATTTATCGAGTAATCCATTGTTGATTCCTGGGAGATTTACCTTCAAATTTGATACGATACGGAAAGTGAGAATCATGTAGGAGGGAAAAGGTGGAAAGAAATATTTTATATGCATGATCTACTTCATCTGCGCCACGTCACTCCAGTCAGTTCTTTCAAGATCTGAGGTGAACGCACTAATATTGTTTTCAATAATATCTCAGGGCCCGGTTGCACCAAACATGTCCTACATGCTTGTCGTAAGATAAGGAATTTAGGACAGCCCTAAGACATGTCGTAACTGCGGTTGCACCAAAAAGCTTTTAAAATGCATATGGGTGATTCCATAAATGTGGGGGCCAATGACTTTTGGTGTCCCTCTTTAGATTGTGATATTTGTTTCCCTTGTATTACCAACAGTGAAATATATATACAAATGATTTTAGTTGCTCAAATTATAGTACTTGTATACCTAAATATCTGGTAGCAAAGGATGAAACATCTGACTAATTTCCTGACAGTATGGTGTCCTAAACAGTTCACGGTTTCACGTGTAAAAGGGACACCAAAGCTGCGACATTTTAAGAACTGCTGTTGAAATACATTGTTTGGTTCTCAAATACTACCATGTGCACATGTGTATGAAAAATTGCCCTTCATTATGTTAAAGCATGTTAATACTGCTTAAGAATGGCACCATATTTAAATGATTTAATAACTAGTTGACCGATATTGACAGTGTGTTAGCCCAAATGTTTCACGTGTAAACAAGACCCACTTTTTTGGTGTCCTCTTACACGTGAAATTTGTGTAATGTTTCTGAGAAATAAAAAGATAATTGGGTTCACTGGTAAATCCAAATCTATCACCATAAATTACATGTCCCACTTGATAAGTGTGAAATCATAACAAAGATTGCATGCTTGGAAATTTTAAATTTTGGGCCATTTACTAGGCCTCCCTTTCAGAAATCCTGGATCCGCCCCTGTTCCGAACCTTTTTTCACAACCAAATGGGTGTTAAAACATGCAGATGTATTGTTTTCAATATTTGCAGAATCAAAATCATAAACGACAATGTACTTCAACCCGAACATATTGCCGCGTATGGCTACCCTAAACTATTTGAGTCACCTCCCCACTAGACGTAATTTCATATCGTAAATCCATGTCCTGCCAATGCGTAAGTTGTGATGGTGCAACAGTTTTGTCGTTATTTCTTTCGGTTGCACGAAACTTGTCTTACACCACACGTAAGTCAGAATGCGTACGACAAGGAAGTTAGTACATGACGTAAGACATCGATGGTGCAACCCATTTTCGTTCGTAACTTTAGTACAGCACTTAAGATCTTTGGTGCAACCGGGCCCAGAAAGGTCAGAATAAAGTATACCAGAAGGAACCTCGCATGTATTGTTAGTCAGAATGTTATCAATAAGTGTGGCAGTGAGAGTGGTGACGCGCTTCGGCTTGTCTATCAATGGACGGAAACAAAAGGTGTTAATGAAGTTGTTCGTTGCCTGATGATCACATGAGAGAGACTGGGATTGCGGGTGGTTCTGAAAAATAAAAATACAGTAAAAAAATAATAATAATAATTATTGCAGAAATAAAATACACAGAATGCAAGCAAAATAAACACATCTTAACCCATCAATAAGAAGTCGGAGAGAAAACAGTAATAAATCGATCGATGGGGAAAGGGAGGTTAGCAAAATCTAGGACTTTTCTGACGCGTGGAAAAATCAGGTCTATCGCAGCAAACGTGAAACTCGAGATAATAATTGGATAAACAAACCTGTTCGTCTTCTTAATTTTTTGTTATATACTTCGTTGCTTTCCAGGTTTCTAAATCTCTCCTCCTGAGTTCTTTTCGTAGCCCGGTAAACGAGAGACTTCGCCCTTCTTTTAGCTTCCAAATACCTTGCCTTGTCACCACCACCCTTTTGCCAATCTTTCCACAACTTCCTTTTCTGTTTAACTGCGTTAATCCACCTCCTGATTCCACCACCAAGTTACTATGACGTCGATTTCCACCTTTGCTCCAACAACAGGTGGCATCACAGGCACTCAGGCAGGTTTTAATTAAAACTGTTATTTACACACATACAAAATATTTACACAAATACAAGAATATTGACACAAATAAATCTGTTTACGGTTAACTTTTTACATCTCCAGTAGAAGCCTATTGCTGATTTACGGGATGGGCGACAAAACCGCGAAAAACAAACCTTTTGGGAAATTCCCACGGTTCCAAAAGCGCCCACCCGAATAAAGATACTGACAATTTGGGAGACCGCCAACATAGGGCAAGATAGCTCCGTTGGTAGAGCACCGGTACGGTATTCCGGAGGTCGCAGGTTTGAATCCCGCTCCTGCCAGTTTCTTTGTTCACTTTGAAAGTTTATAACTCCGTAGATCAGCGTAAATGGCTTTCGCTTTACGTATAGCTCCGATTTAACCCTTAAATGCCGGACCTCATGCAAATATACTTGGAATGCAGATGGTTGGGACCAACCGATACCAAAGCTAATAAACAAATTGTCCACCCATAGCAACTTCCCCACTATTTCACAAGACACCCATTTATAAATCCAAAACCAACTGTGCCAGAGAGCACTTTTGTGGAACAGCTTGTCAAGCGAAAGCTAGTTATAAAATCATGCAGTCCATGAACAGGCCTTTACCGCAAGCCAGCAGATGTTGGACGACAAAGTTGGGCATAGTCATGACCCAAGGCTAGGAAGAATGCCCGGGGGTGGGGTGGGGTGGGGTGGGGTGGGGTGGGGTGGGGTGGGGTGGGGGAGGGGCGGTGCTTCCATGGGGGGGGGGGGGGACTTCTATTTGTTTGTACATAGAGGGGGCGGAGCAATATACTTCACAGCCAGAAAACAGAAAGTGATTGTGAATAGGGATTATCCGTCCGGCTCTTTTTAGACATTTTGTTGAGGATATCGTCGTGGGATATGTATATGCCCTCGATCCCCACACAGTACAACAATACTCTAAAGATGGCATGACTAAACTTACAAAGAGTGTGTTTAGGCTGCCGGCTTTGGGGAACCAAATTACGAATTCTGATTTCCTTCTTCAGTTTTCCTTACGTATTCAACATGTGGACCCCAACTTAATGTTTCGTCAACAACTACACACAAGCATTTACAAGACTTCACTTCTTCAATAACATTATCAGCAATGCACACGTTTAGGTCGACATTGGATATTTTCTGCCTTGAACCAATAGGCATAGGGCCTACATTTGGTTTTGTTGGCATTCAATGCTTTAGTTTGTTTTTTACGCACCAGTTGTGAGAGCTATATTCAAGTTTTCCTTTCTATTTCATTATTACTAGAGGAGCTATACATTAATGTGGAGTCATCTGCATACATAAATAAGTTGCAATTTTGGGGTATACAAGATGGAAGAGATCACTAGTATAAACAATGAATAAACGGGGACCTAAGATCGACCTCTGCGGAACGCGCCAATGTTTAGGAGCAGTACCTTCGATATTGTGCCCTCAATAAGTTTACAGACTGACTACGACCGCCTTATAGGTATGACTTTAATAAACCAGTTGATTACAGAAGATGACACATTCAGCTTTTTCAATTTGCCTTGTAGGATTTACATGATCAACACATTCAAAAGATTTAGGGTATTGCTCGCAAATTTTAAGATTTAGTAATATAAGGGGAAGCAATTTTAATCATTTTAAACACTGATGCCATCCGGACCTGTTGCTTTCCCAACCGACATGGATGATATTTGCTAAAGAACGAACTCTTCTGAAATATTAGTTACGTAGTATGCATTACTCATCCAGAGAACCATCAACAATAGAGGCGTAGGTATCATTGTTTTCAAGTTCGCGCGATGGGCAATTTCCAGCTTTACGTTTTCCGATTGTAGAAAAGTGTTCATTTAATCAGCAATGTCGCTAAGATCGTCAATATTTTCTCCATTTGGGAAAGTGATAGAATTCGGAACGATTTTCTGTTTCTTAGGAAGTACCTTTTTTAGTTTTTTTCATGGCATAGATTATTGCCTTTTACTTTCTTCTATGGCTGATGTGTAGTATTCACTCTTCTTACTGCGGACTTTACATTGTTCCGCAGGTTTTTGTAGAGTCTCAATGGCGTTGTAAGCCTGAGCGTTTGGCGAGTTTGTGTGCACGATCTCTCAGTGCCTCATAAGTTTAAGAATTTCGCCATCGAGCCAATGTAAAGAGGCGCCCCGAATACGTTTAGTTTTGATTGGCGCATGATACTCATAAACACGGAGTGCCATTTGCACCACGCTTCATCAACATCATAACACTGAGTCCAGAACATCGGTCAGTCTATTGATTCCATGGTTGTTGTTGAATGGGGCCCTCTGTGGACTGGCGGGTGAGTTGGTTCATCAGTCAGTCTAGCGGAGGGTGGTTGGCGGGTTGGTTGTTTGTAAGGTTGGGCAGTCGGTCGTGTACAGTTGATGTGTTGGTTAGCGGGTGTGCAGGGGGCCAGTCGGTGTAATGCGTCGGTCATTAGTGGGTGAGTTATAAATGTCGAACAAAATGTCGATTATGCATCAGATCGATAAAATAGGTGGCATTGATAATATTTATAATTGTTACCGGTATCAATTTCAGACCAGTTTTGACGATCACAGCGACATCTTCCCAGTCGTTCGAGCGATGGATATCATCATCATCATCGCTGGTATCCTAGGCAACGGGCTGGTCTGTACAGTGTTCTTCTCCAGTTTAAAGGCAGGGGACAGCGCAACCAATAAACTCATCCTCCACCAGTCGATTATCGATCTGACGGCCGTTTTGACATTCCTGGCCGCCAGGGTGATTTTCCACCCTGCTTACCTCGATATCCCAACAGGCTCCGTGGCCAGCAAGGCATACTGCAAAGTCTGGTACACGGACTACTTCCTTTGGAGTATGTACTACACGTCCACGTTTAATCTGGTGCTGATCGCTGTGGAGCGGTACACCGTGTCTTGCCACGTAGTCTGGTACCGGAACTTCCGTCTGAGGGGAATCAACCGAGCCGGCTTTCTGATGCCTTGGCTGCTCGGCTTTGGGACGCAGACCTACGTGTTCACATTGGCTGATTATCAAAACGGTCACTGCTACTTCATCTGGCCCAACGAGAATACCAGGGTCGCGGGCGGGGCGACCCTGTATTTCTTTATGTTCCTGCTTCCGCTGACGGTGATGTGCTTGTGCTACTGCCGTGTCATCCGCGTGCTGCGGAGGAGGGAGGTAGCTCAGCGCCAGGCAATGCGAGAAGACAACATCATACAGCGCAGTAAGAATGTCACCAGCACCTTCATCATCATCACCATGGCCTACGTCATTTGCTGCATACCGGCAGAGACCGACTACCTTCTCTTTAACCTGGGGCTCAACGACGCTTACGGAAACAATGTCTACTACATCTTCTCCATCTTTACCTCTCTCAATATGGTTGTCAACCCTTGCATCTACACATGCCGATACAAGCTGTTTCAGAGACGGTTGAGGAACTTGTTTATCTCCATGGGAATGGGATGTCATCGAAACCGAGTCTTGAATTCAGATCAACAAGAACAGCAGCAGCAACCGCAGCAACAATTGGCATGGCGTTAAATTTGGGACACTTGAGGCCCCAATCGGGCTACCAAAATTCAAAAGTGTTCGTCCCAAAATACACTTACGACCATCATCCCCATTATGAATAAACTGTACAAGTTCAGAGATTGTAAAAATGAAATGTTTTGTTAAAGGTATACATGAAAGAAATTTGTGATATTGTTTAAGCCCAATCTGTCCTTCAAGTCACAAGAAAATAGCGACAAAACCGTTGTTTGTCTGTTCATTATGAACATTTTATCATGTGTGTAATGATAGTTCTATTTTTGACAGGGGTTTGGTAGGGCACATCTTCTGAAATGACAGTTTTTTTTAAATTTCTGCCTTTCAATTTCCTAGGCAGCCCACGTCAACGAGATTTTTCTTTTGAATGTCCAAAGATTTAAAATAAATTAAATAAATAAAATTGCGCTTGTTTCGATTGATTGAAATAAGCCGCAGTATTTTTGGAGGTCTTCAGATGATTTTCTCGAAGATTATATGGATTTCAGACGGAAATATTTCTCGGGATAATTGGCAGTTTTCCGTAATTTTAGGTGCTAAGATGTGGCTAGATCTGCACTTTTTCCTTTATGTACATCCTTTTAAAAACAAAACCCGGAAGCTAAACATGTTTTCTTTTACTTGGCCTTATACAATCCACTGACATGGCGCTGAAGATTCCTTTTGCGAAAAAAAATGTTATGCCTCGAGCTTTGCTGTAACAGGTACAATCATATGGAATAATTTGCATGTACAGTTAAGAACCATGACTTCTCTGACCTCGTTCAAATCTGAACTACGTCAAACGTTCAGTCAGTAATATTTCCGCAAATATGTATTCACTGATTATACAAATCTAAATCTATGCTGATCTACGGAATTTACAAACTTGGTTGCCATAACAATAAGGAGCCGGATGGGAATTTTCCCGTGTTTTCTCCCAAAAGGGTTTGAAGCGGTTTTTTCGCCCCTCCCGTAATCAGCGAATATTATAGCCATATATTTTCTTGATGTCAAAAAATATTTCCAAATTGTTTTGTGTTCACCTTACACACCTCGTAATTAGCGATATTGTTTCACACTGTACATGTAGTTGTAATAGTTATACTAGTTGCTTAACAATTATGTATCAAACAGTGCTTTTATTTTATTGTATTGTATTTATAATGTATTGTACTTGTACATGTGTGTATTCATTTGTAATTGTATTGTATGCAGGGCCCAATGGAAACCAGTTTTAAACTGTTTGGGCATACCCCTGGGTAAAGAAATGTAATAAATAAATAAATGGTTTTCAAGCAGTATTAGAAAAACACAGTGATTCACTGAACTATTTGTTATGTTACGTATATGGAACTACATAAGACAGTTGGTCCATTCGAGAGAGTATAAGTGTCGATATTTTAGGTCCATTGCCTGTATCTGGCTCAGGTAATCGTTACGTCTTATGCTTGATGGCCAATCCTTGTCCCGAGCTTCATGTTTCTATAAAGAAATTATTTGCAACCACGTTTGTCCTAGGTTTTTATTAAGTGACAGAGGGACTAATTTTCTCAGTAAACTCATGCCAGAAGTTTGTCGCATCATGAAAACTAATAAACTAAATACTAGTGCATATCACCCACAATGTAACGCGGTTCAAGAAAGATTTAATGCTGTAATTTTGGATACAGATTGGGATTAGTATATTTCGTCAATCCAGTTCGCCTTCCGAACTAGCCCAGCGGACAATAGTGTTGGATTCAGTCCTTTCTTCTTACTGTATGGCAAAGAAGCAGTTCTACAGTTGGATGTGTCACTACTCAAACCCTTGGAACCGCAAGAACAAACAATAAGGGAACACATCAGCCATCTTGTTAACCAACTAGAAACTTTTCGTGAGGTTTCACAAAAACACCTTCAAGAAAACCAAGTGGCTATGAAACAACGCTATACGATGAGAAGGCAACAGAAGTTCAATATGAAGTTGGTGACTGTGTATTCATCTTCTTTCCAAAAACTCAACCTGGCCTTTCAAAAAAGTTACAACAACGATGGTGTGGACCTTACTTACTTGTAAAGCGAACTGTCTAACTAATTTCATGGTCAGAAACCTAGAGAACAATAAACTGCTATCGTCACCAATTCATGTAAATCGCATGAAATTTGCCTACGGTAGATATATACGACCCTCGAATGATACTGTTCCCATTGAACTTGACGCAAGAGCTTCGATACAAGAGTTAAGTGACAGCGACTTTCCTACGAACTCATTTCAGCCATTACTCGCGAAACATTCGTCTAACGAGTAGACAATCAACGTCCCAGGACTGCCGTCCTTATCAGAAACTGTTGATCGTGAATATTCTGTGGAGAAAATTATCAAAGGAAAATTCATAGATGGAAAATTACACTATTTAGTTAAATGGCTAGATTTTCCTTCGAAATTTAATACTTGGGAACCAACCGAAAACTTGAATGATGCAACAATAGCTTATTTAAAGGAACACCCTGTAATAATAACAGGTAAAGTAAAGTAGGGTATAGTGGGGCAAGATGGGACACGGGGGAAAACGGGACATTCAAACGCAAAGCCTTTCTATTGAAAAGAAAATAGAACGATTGGAAGCAACTCTATTAAACGAGTTTCGCCTGCTTATATTCCGCCTCTTGGGATGGGGTCCTCCTTTTACATCTAACCATTTCATTCGTGATGCACGGAGTCACCACGTGCTAACACGGAATCAAAGGTTGACAGTATATTTTTCCTGTGAACCAGTTTCATGAGAAGTCAAAGATCTGTGCACGCATATGATTGTGATCTAGTGTTGGAACGGATCCCGTTGTGCGATAGTTGTCCAGATATAGCTATTATGTTTCTACAAAATGACATTGTAAGGCCGAACATGGCCGACTAGTTGCTTTTGCCGCTGATTTTTTCAAAATGTCCCATATCGCCCCAATCGTGTTTATCTTTGGGGCTAATTGGGACAAACATATTGATATTGATATACCGAATCATTTATATGGGGTAAAATGGGACAGTTCTGAATCTTGAATATAACTAGCTAATTTCTGTTTGAAACTATTAGTTGTGATTTACAAACAAAATTGATCAACCTGTGTTAGTTAAAAAGAGAGAGAGAAAGAAACAAAACACATCTTTAATAATAGCTGCTTTAATAATAGCTGCTGTTTATCGTTGTAATTTTTGGCTCGTTTTGCCCCAATTGTATATATAAAAAGTGTCCCATCTTACCCCACAAATATCAGCAACAAAATTGTATTAATTTAATTCTACATGCATGGAGCTAATTCTTTCACAACAACATTTACATTTATATTATGGATTTAACTAAAATGTGCAAAATTATGTTTGTTTTGAAGAAATGCTTTTGAAAAAAATGTATACAATTTTATGCTTCAAGATTTAACATTAAACCAGTGTTTTCATAATAAACATTTAATGGTTCAGTTCAGAATTTTAAAAAAATGTTGACTTTTGTTTTATTTATTTGAGCTGAGTGTTCCCGGTTTGGCTTAGTTGGGCCATAATAGAACACATCTTCTAAGTTCAAACTTTTGAACCGAAGGGATAATTATGTGGATAGATTTTGTGTGACCTGTGACCCGCTGGAGTCAGCATCCGCGTCACAATTTTCACAGCGCTGCATGCAATTCGCATAGGTCATGTGATGGTACGCTACCCAGCTATAGCCGTGCGTTTTCGTCACAAAAATCTGTGAAACGCATCAGACGTTCCAGTGCCCTCTTTAGGCGGAGTTGTCTAATTGACGGTGTCATATGAATATCCGACTACCATTATTTTTGGGCTTCTCTTCCCTATTATTGGTTAAACCCTCTCACGTGACCGGCCAGTCTCCCAATAAGCCAATTCGATGTCTCGGGTGCGCAGGGAATTGTGGGATAGAAATTGGACAAACAAACCCATGTACGTGGGCGCGCCATTCGTGTTGTGCATAGCGTACTCAAACGTAGTCAATTTCAAACAGTGATAATGAGTTTTCAAAGTGAACAAAGAAAATGGCAGGAGCGGGATTCGAACCTGCGACCTCCGGGTTACCGTACCGGCGCTCTACCAACTGAGCTATCTTGCCCTATGTTGGCGGTCTCCCAAATTGTCAGTATCTTTGTTCGGGTGGGCGCTATATTAGTTAAAAAGTCGTATCCTCATTGAGTGATCCCCACAATGTCGCTTCCCAGGTTGTATCGTAAAATTGGGTGTGATCCCTGGCTATACGGCATTCTGGGTTTATGACTTCTGACTAGCGCCCACCCGAACAAAGATACTGACAATTTGGGAGATCGCCAACATTGGGCAAGATAGCTTTGTTGGTAGAGCGCCGGTACGGTAACCCGGAGGTCGCAGATTCGAATCCCGCTCCTGCCAGTTTCTTTGTTCACTTTGAACATGTATTCAAATGTACCTAGTCAGTTTCCCTTGTGGATTGTTTGACGAGTGATAATAAGTATTAGCATTGCTCTAAATCAATTAACAAGTGCCCTGATGTCAAAAGGAATATTAACTCTTACGATCCATGGTGTTTATATATAAACTTCATTCATTTCGGCAGGAAAATAAAATATAAAAAAATCGAACTTTCAACTTGCGCTTTTCACGCGTCGGTGCCGCAACGTTCATTGAAATCAGATGTAAAACTCTAAAATTTCTCTTTGACAAATTGTAACTTTATTTAAATGTAACTTTATAAATAAAAGGAACGCCAAAAAACGCCTAACCCTCGTACACATGAAGTCCAAACTATTATAAACAGGGTGATAATCAGACAAACAGACAAATCAGGCGCACTTAGTCAACAAGTATTTTTATAGATCGAGTACAGAAGCAAAACGATTATTTTGTAACAACCCTGAGACATCTTGCGTGGCGGAAACCAGACTGGTACCGTAGGCGTATTGTGCGTGGATGCCATAAGCCAGACCTAGGCCGTGTCCGAAATGGGCGTCTGGAGCTATTGTCTAGGTGTTCGTCCATTACAACTACGCGTGACGCAGCCGTAGCTGTAGCTCTAGACGCCCATTTCGGACACGGCCTAAAGGGCCAGTCACACTGGCCACGATAACGACGACGATAACGAAAACGGTGAGAATAAACGCCATTGATTGGTGAAATTTTGGCACGTGTAATACGTGCGCGTTCCACCCACCAACAGAGAGCGCGTATTCGCATCGTTTTCGTTTTGGTTATCGTTATCGTGGGCAGTGTGACCGGCCCTTTAGTCTGGCTCGCGGTACGCGACGCATGTTCCGTGTTGCTGCGTTTTGCGAAGCGAGATTTGGAACTAATTTTTCCCGTGTCTCACGGGCTGGACGTCCGGTGGGCCTGGACAATGTGCAGGGGTTCGGGAAAAATCACACCTTTTTTCTGAGCGATAAAATGCTGATTCCAAAATCAAGTTATAGTTTATTTAATGGGGTTTCCTATGATGGCAAACATTTCGACAGGTTTGACAAATTTAGACTTATAATATGAAGAAATCCAAGCTGAAATGGAAAAACGCGTGTCCAAGACGTGAGTTGCTACCGGGCGGAAAGGTTTGTTAAAAAAAAAAAAAAAAAAAAAAAAAACGGTCGTCAGGGAGTTGGCGCATGCGCGAGCGAAACATCGAACTGGCTTATAATCGATCCATCTATCACTTAAATATGGTGTACTATTTACGACACATCGCTTTGCCTCTTCCATACGCGACGCGACTATACGACGCGACGGCACGACGGCTGCGTTGCATCGTGCCGTCGCGTCGTGCCGTCGCTTCTTTCCCATTACTTCTGGCGTCGCGTCGTGCGTCGCGTCGTGCCGTCGTGCCGTCGCGTCGTTTTTTTCTAGCTTGCAGGTTTTCTTTCCTCAACGTCGCCCCTTCCGTCGCCCATCGCGTCGTACCGTCGTGCGTCGCGTCGTGCGTCGCGTCGTGCGTCGCGTCGTGCGTCGCGTCGTGCGTCGCGTCGTGCTGGCGTCGTGCGTCGCGTCGTGCTCGCGTCGTGCGTCGCGTCGTGCTCGCGTCGTGCGTCGCGTCGTGCTCGCGTCGTGCGTCGCGTCGTGTTTCGCGTCGTGTTTCGCGTCGTGTTTCGCGTCGTGTTTCGCGATATTTTATTTGGGTATAAATACACAGGTTTTACCCAAATCAAATAACGCCCTCCTATTGTGTCCGCCATACCTCTAAAAGGCTAATGATACCCAGGAACGAAATATTTTGTCCCGCCAGACACCGCTGTTATCGCGGTACCGTTGTTGATTCTGTAGATTGTTTGCTACGAAAATTGGGAAAATACAAACAGAATTCTAGCAAAATCGTCTTTTTACACATTTCAAATACACAGCTCAGGCCTTTTGTTCACCGCGCGGTTAAGCGCATGCGCGCATAAATTTAAATTTATTAGCGGGTTATTCTGTGAGCCAGTTCGGTAATTCAACTGCGCATGTCAAAATAGCATGACCGGACTACTCCACGCGAAACACGAAGCGAAACACGAAGCAAAACACGAAGCAAAACACGACGCGAAACACGACGCGAAACACGACGCGAAACACGACGCGACGCACGACGCGACGCACGACGCGAGCACGACGCGACGCACGACGCGACGCACGACGCGAGCACGACGCGACGCACGACGCGACACACGACGCGACGCACGACGCGACGCACGACGGTACGACGCGATGGGCGACGGAAGGGGCGACGTTGAGGAAAGAAAACCTGCAAGCTAGAAAAAAACGACGCGACGGCACGACGGCACGACGCGACGCACGACGCGACGCCAGAAGTAATGGGAAAGAAGCGACGGCACGACGCGACGGCACGATGCAACGCAGCCGTCGTGCCGTCGCGTCGTATAGTCGCGTCGCGTATGGAAGAGGCAAAGCGATGTGTCGTAAATAGTACACCATACTTATAGACCGGGAGCCCAGGGAGGTCAGCCTAGCTGGAAAGTTAACCAATTTCATAGGCGTAGCAAGGTCATTTTTATTGGGGGGGGGGGGGGGGGGGGGTGGGTAAACGTGAAAAAGGGCACCTGATATATCCATGCTGAGAGGTAGACAGGGATTTTTTACAGATCAAAAAGGGAGCAGGGACATAATTTTCCTGCTGTTTAAAGTGGAAATTTTACGGAAAATAGTACAAATAAATATGCTTCACAATTATTTAAGAAAAGTAGAAATAACATTTCATTTTTCCGAATTCTGCTGCAACCCTGGGAGGGGCATTTGTTTTAGGCACCCTGTATAAGATCTGAATGGCCCATTGGCTGTGAGAAGTGAAAAAAACATTCGCTATATAACCACTTCTTGATCAATAGATTTGTTTTGAAAGACATGCAATTCAATTTAAAATGTAAATATTTTTTTTTATGTCATTAACATTAAATTGCAACAAAATAAACAATGTAAAATTTCTGTTACAAAACAACTCATGTACTTTTTAGTAACTATATTTTATTTATTTTATTTAATTCAACATCCAACAACGCAAGCGCCAATTACAGGATGTGTGATGAGGGCACCAGAAGCACCGGGGCAAACCCTACTCTTTCACGACAGGTGCGCTGGGTTCTTTTACGTGCACTGATCCCATAGAGCACACAAGACATCCGGCTTAACGTCCCATCCGAAGGACGTGACCTTTTGAGATGAATAAGGGCCTGTCGTGCCCCAGAACAATTAATGCACTATTTCCAAGCCAGCAAGGCCTTTGATGGGCAACTGAGTGAGCCCCATACAGTTTTGGCCGATGGGGGCCACTTGGGTCTCAAATGGGCTAGCCCAAACTGCCCAAAAGGGTCCTACAATACCAGGCACGCTATAAATGCAAGCAATACATTGTGTGGTTTCCCATCCAAGTACTGCCTGCAATTATCGTTGCTTAACTTCAGTAATGCGCCACTTGCTCTTCCACTGAGCCAACAATCTTTACTATTTTGAACAACGAGAGTGTTTGAATCCAGCTCCCTCCCTCCACACATTCGACCATGGAAAGGACATATATTCATATTGTTTGTACAGCTTAGAATGGCCAGCTACGTACTCTTAACAATTTAGGGAAAATTGTGCAGTGCTAGTGGTGTTGCCAAGGATTTTCATTGGGGACACAATAATTATGAGTGGGGGATCCATGCATGGCAACAGCATTTTAAGTGAGGACCCGGGGCACCAGCATTCGCAACTGGCTGTGGCAAGGAGGGCACCAGCATTTTTAGTGGGGGGGGGGGGGGGGGGGCACCAGAATGTTTAGTGATGAGAGCACAGGGTAACTAAATTTTTCAGTGGGGGCACTGAGGGAACTAATATTTTTCAGTGGGGGCACTGGGGGAACCAACATTTTTCAGTGGGGGCACAGGGGGCACTATAATTTCCACCGAGGGCACACTAGGGCCAGCAGCATGAAGAAAATTATTTTAATGTTGCGGCGATTGTGTACTTATACGGGCCCCGTTCATAGGCATAGCAAGGTCATTTTTTTTGGGGGGGAGGGGGGGGGTAGACGTGAAAAAGGGCACTCGATATATCAGGGCCACAGGTGGCACTAACATTTTTAGGGCACAGGGAGCACTAACATTTTTCAGTGGGGGCACAGGGGCCACTAACATTTTTCAGTGGGGGCACAGGGGTCCTATAATTTCCAGTAAGGGCACACTTGGACCAGCAGCATGAAGGAAATTATTTAAATGTTGCGTCGATTGTGTACTTACGGGCTCTGTTCCTATAGCTTGCGACAAATAAACACAGGTATGTCGTAGATACATGTAGAGGGCAGGGTTTTGATTTTTTGTGGGACGGAAATTTTGGGGTACAAAAAAAGAAAAGAAAAATAACCCAAACAAACAAAAAGGGCACTCTGAAAATATTGGGGGGGGGGGGGGGTAAATACCCCCCTTACCCCCCCCCCCCCCCCCCGCTGGCTACGCCTATGAATTTCCATGTATATAGCAATGATCCATGTGCATGCCGATGTAAGGAAATGGACGTCAGCCGAGCACACTGTGGTGCGTGTGGTCAGGATCGGGGCCATGACAAAGGGCCCCCAAGCTAGCCTAGCTGGTGAGTTAACCCGATGAAACCTACTGGAAAATGTTCGGCATAGTCCCAGGTATCATGAATGGCCACTGACAGACATTTTCAGTGGTGGAATGTGCCCGGCCCGCTAGACGAAAAAATCCTGTACAGGAGGGGGCGTGGTCGTAACCCCCTCCTGTTCCTTTTCGTTGAAAGTTGCAACGCGACGATAGAGAAAAATGTGAAACCAGTTTCTGTAGATGCTTTGACACTTGTAGAAAATAAAAATGTAACTTAAGAGTAATTTAAGAACAGACTAATTAACTTAAGAGCGGCGCGAATAGTGCGGAGGGGGCGTGGCCGCCACCCCCTTTCACGTACATTTTCGCTTATATCATCGCAATACATTCTTTTAATCTTGTCAAATTTTCCTTGCATATTTGTCGATGCCTTGTGGCTATTTTGTGCCCATTCAAAAAAATTTAACACACCATTCTCATCAAATGTCAATTTCCCGAAACAAGTAGGCTATTGACCATGTTCGATATGTACAGTACATATGTGTTGGGGCCGGAGCTTAGTTTTTCAAAATGAGGTACAGATAATAAAAACTTACAAAAACAGTTTTTTTTACATCCATTTCCCTTGTTCTTTATGCTTTGAAATACACTTGGACACAAGATAAAACATCCATACATTATAACACTTGTTATTTTCACCCTTTTGTGGGCGTGGCCTAAATATGTCAGGCAGGGTGTGAATAAGAGCACTTCAAGCAAAGAAAATTTGTGATTTTGCTGGCAAAACACAAATTATGCATTGTTAACTATGTTAATTGTGCAATGTAAAGGTAATTTTTAAACAGATTGTGTAAATCAATAAAAATAAGCTGGCCCAACGGTTTGAACTTACAAGGCAAGTTCTTCCTTAAAGGCAAATAACAGTGTGTATACAGTAATAATAATATAATTAATAATAATTTAAAATTTATAGTGCGCCTTTTGCATACAAATGATCAAAAGCGCATTACAGAATCAAAATTAAAAGTAACTACTTTAAAATATAACAAAAAGACAGAGGGATTTATATATAAAGTTATGTCACCGCGCCAGTGCCAAAACCGCATTATGGGGATACGTCTGTCCCGCCAACAGGGAGAATATATTACTTAAGCCTAACCCTGCTGACATCGGTGATGTCTCGACCTTTCCCGGAGACAGACGCCTCTAACCCTACCTACGTAATTATGCATCTAACTACTCGACACGGTGACACTAAAATTACTAATAAGAAACATTAAAAACCGTTAAAAGAAATCACATTAATTTACAAATGCTACATTAAAAAGAAAGGTTTTAAGTTTACATTTAAAAGGGTCAAGTCTGTGTTCATGTGCCATGGCAAAGCATTCCATAGTTTAGGGGCTGCCATTAGCCTTTTAGAGGTATGGCGGACACAATAGGAGGGCGCTGTTTGATTTGGGTATAAATACAAAGGTTTTACCCAAATCAAATAGCGCCCTCCTATTGTGTCCACCATACCTCTAAAAGGCTAATTGCAAAGGCCCTGTCACCAAGTGTGGGTAACATTTTACCGCTAGGATAATCCAAAAAGGGTCCGTTGTTTAATTCGCTGACCTGAGATGGTATCTGGATTTTTACCTAACGGTAACGAGATCCTGTAAGTATCTTGGAGAGAGACCGTAAATTGCTTTGAATGTTAATAAAATGATTTTAAAATTAATCCTGTATAAAACAGGTAACCAGTGCAATTGATGTAATATTGGTGTTATGTGTTCGAACCTGTATGTTAGTAATACATTGTAAGTCTGGCTGTAGCATTCTGGACCCTTTGTAATCTTGTTATCTGTGTCATTGGTAGACCATACAATAGACTGTTACAATAGTCCAGACGGCTGGTCACAAAAGCATGAATTAACACTGAAAGAGAATTTACTAATGCGTTTAATATTGTGAAGGTGGAAAAATGCTGCAGAACAAGCCTTGGTTATGTGGGTATCATTGTCATTTCCGAGTCGAACCATGACCCAAAATTCCTAACGTATGTGGTTGGAAGGATATCAGAATCGCCCACAATTATGCTGGAAATGTTTATTTTCTGCAACTGCTGCCTAGTTCCAATGATCAAGAACTACCTTGAATAGACACACGTTGGCTCCTACCAGACAAATAAGATGAAAACCAGTCTAGGGCCTTTCCAGAGATTCCAACTTTGGACTGCAGGCGTTGCAGAAGAATGGTATGATCAACAGTGTCGAAGGCTGCACTTAGGTCTAAAAGAACAAGCAAAATAACATGCTGGGAATTCATCTTCAGCAATACATGTATATCATTTTTGACCTTTAAGAGAGCCGTCTCGGTACTGTGATACTTCCGATAGGACGATTGGAAAACCGGAAACAGGGAGTGTATGGACATGTAACAGTAAAGTTGGTCACACACTGCTCTCTTAGTCAATTTAGATATGAATTGTAAATTACTGATTGGTCGATAATTTTCTAAAATCAGGTCGAGGTTGTCTTTTTTAACAAAGGACAAACCAAAGCTTCTTTCCAATCCTCGGGAAATACACCAGATTCTAGAGATGAATTGATAATTATTCTGGTATACCGGAAGCAAGACATCAAAGCAATCACTCACCAGCTTGGTAGGCATTGGATCCAGGTCACAGGATTTCTTTGCAGATTTCACAACAAGTTGTTTTACCTGTGACTCAGTTAATGGTAGAAATTGGTCAAACAGGATGCTACTAGACAACGTTTCCGGTATCGAATGAAGTGCTCTGTCTGTTGTGGCTGATGCTAAATCATCAAGTCTAACGTGAATATTTGATATTTTGTTCACAAAGAAACTACCCATGTCATTTGCAAGTGACAGTTTATTGGTGAATGGTGGAAAGGGAACATCATTAGATTGCCTCAACAACTTTTGTGATGCTCTAAATAAATTCCCCTGGTTGTAGCTGTTACTATCAATATATTCTTTGTAAAAATCGCAACGAGCTTCTTTCGTAAGAAAAGTGACCTTATTTCTTTGAATCTTATAGTCTAAAAGATCACAATCCTTGTCAGTTCGCCGCCACTTCCTTTCTGCCTTTCTCGTTAGCCTCACTGCTGACTTAATTTCTCGATCAAACCAAGGCAGACGGGGCCTAATGGTGACCATCTTACACTTCAAGGGGCATGTGTGTTAAAGGTGCCATCTACTGTAGTTTTGTAACACTTGACAAGCTTTTCGGTATCCTGAGGAGTATCCATACACATACACAGCTTGGAAGAATCTAGGTCAACTTTTAACCCCTTGCGTACGGATGACGCCATATGGAAAAAAACACAGTGCTACCAGGCCGGATGACGCCATTGGCCGCTGTTTGTGCAGTTTCAATCCATTGTTGGATTATTGTGTATATGTTACGCTTGACTGCACACACACATTGTAGCGGTTCGCTTGGCTGCTAGAGCCGCCGCGGCACCCCAGGGGCGGATCTAGGTTTTAACTAAGGGGGGGGGGGGGGGGGGGGGGGGGTTTACCTGAGGTGATTGGCCTACACACCCCAGCGTGCCGAATTTTCGACACCCGACACTGGTTATTTTTTTTTTTCTTCAGCCCAAGGGGGGGGGGGGGGGGGTTTAAACCCCCCAAACCCCCCCCCCCCCCCCCCCCCCGTAGATCCGCCACTGCACCCCGACGTCTCCCGTAAAATACCGTACTCAAGGGGTTTTAAAGAATCAATGTTAATATATTTAACATCCCTATATAAACAACCCTTTTAACGGGGAATGGTGGTTTCTTTTGTTTCAAGTTACAAAGAACAGACAAGTGATTAGAGAAAAGATGGTGTGGAGTCGGAGGACTGTCTAGAACTATCTCTGATCGTCGGGTAATAACAAGATATGTGACCCTTCTCATGCGAAGGCTTATTGACATGTTGCTGGAAACCCATAGATTCAAGAAGCACTAAAAACGATTAGTTTTGGGATCATCAGGAATGTCGACATGTACAAATTGAACATGGTCAATAGCCTACTTGTTTGGTGTGTTTAATTTTTTTGAATGAGTAAAAAATAGCCACAAGGCATCGGCAAAAATGCCAGTAAAATTTGACAGGATTAAAATAATGTATTGCGATGATATAAGGGAAAATGTACTTGGAAGGGGGTGGCGGCCACGCCCCCTCCGCACTATTCGCACCGCTTTTAAGTTCATTAGTCTGATCTTAAATTACTCTTAAGTTACATTTTTATTTTCTACAATCGTCAAGGCATATATAGAAACTGGTTTCGCATTTTTCTCTATCGTCGCGTTGCAACTGTATCAGCGAAAAGGAACGGGAGGGGGTTACGGCCACGCCCCCTCCTGTACAGTTTTTTTTCGTCTGGCGGACACATTCCACCACTGAAAATTTCTGTTAGTGGCCATTCATGATACGTGAGACTATGCCGAACATTTTCCAGTAGGTTTCATCGAGTTAACTCACCAGCTAGGCTAGCCCAATTTTGGGGGCCCTTTGTCATGGCCCTCCTGACCACACCCACCACAGTGTGCCCGGCAGACGTCCATTTCCTTACATCAGCATGCACGTGGATCATTGCTATATACATGGAAATTTGTTAACTTTCCAGCTAGGCTGACCCCCCTGGGCTCCCGTTCTATTATGCCTCAGTCACATATCCACCGGGCCCCCGTACGAATTTTTCTACCTACTCTCTTATTTCCAAAGAGTGAAAATTCACTCACACAGTCTGAAACTAGAGACCAGACGTTTAAGAGTGAAATTTATTCAATCGAAAAGATCGAATTTTTACTCGAGTCGAGACTGAATTGGTTCTTTTTTCAGAGTATTCAATCTTATTTTTACTCGAGTCGAGACTAAATTGGTTCTTTTTTTTAGAGTATTCAATCTAAAACAGATTGATTTTCACTCTAAATCGTCTAGTCCCTAATTTCACTCTTTGGGATTTAGAGAGTACGGCGGATTTCTAAGATTTTTGGAAATCGGGGGTATCGCAGGGGTCTGCGGCATCCGTGTGTAGCAGTCACATATTTGGCGGGGCCCGCGCGGTGCCCTTTGAAGTTTTCTCGACTCCAATCGCGAGGTGCCCGTGTGTAAGCCGCGAGGGCGCCGCGCCAGGTCCGCAAGGGAATCTTGGACGCCGCGCGGCAGTCGGGCGGGAGTCGGACGGGAGCCGTGAGATACCCGTATGATTTGTATACATCGTACGAGGCTCGTGAGGGACTCGCACGGACATCGTAAGATACTCGCACGATAATCTTGGAAATAGAACGGGTGCCGTACGATTTTAGGGGCCCGAAATTCCGTCCCAAAATCGTAAGGCATCCGTACGAATGCTGCGGGGGCCGTACTGGGCCCGTGCAGTGCCCGTACTGGGCCCGTGCGGTGCCCGTGCGATGCTATCTACGACGCGTCTACGGGCTTGCGGCCAGTAAAAATGTCTACGACACATCGGGAACTTTTAACTCCGCGCTAAAAGCTCCCGATGCGCCTTACGGCGAGAAAAGAACGCCAAGGCGCCCGCAGGATAGCTACGGCACCCTTGCGGACGCCGTGAGATTTTGCCAATTTGTCACGAAATTTGGGCCCGTACGGGCGCCTTATCCCGACTGAGGCATTAGGCATGTGCAACACTACCGTATTTAATTTTGACTAAATTTCACGCTACAACGGCACTATATCTATAGCGCCCTCGTGCAACACAAAATTCTCCTGCTCACCAGGTGAGCAGGCGAATTCAAAGCCGTCAATGGACAAGCTCCGAGCTGCATCACTGACCTGCTCCTTCCATAGCCCACACGAACGCTTCGGTCATCTAATAGTGGACTCCTAATTACCACAACGACATACAGAACCAAGTCATATGGCTGCAAGGCTTTCTCACACGTGGAACGCCCTTCCCACTCACTTCGAATAGACCCAAGACGTAATGACGTCACGCTTTGTTTACACGTGCGCTTTCCTATGGGAGCCAGGTCAGGGCACCAAGACATAGGAAAGCGCACATGTAAACAAAGCGTGACGTCATTACGTCTTGGGTCTATTGTACACTTTAAACCAGTTCAAATCTGCCCTTAAATACCTTCTCTTTCGACAGGCTCCCACGTCCAGTAAATTGTCACTTGTTTTTCATGTACATTGTAAAAAAACACACTGTTTTTACGGGAATTTCCTGGCAGTTTGGACGCAAGTATCATCCCGTAAAAAACGGTGAAGCTGTTATCTATAACGACTCATGTACACTGTTATTTTACGTTACTGTCCCTTAAAATATCCTGCCATTCCTGTAAAAAACGGGTTATGAAAAAAATTCACTAATTTACTGGAAACTTAGTGTAAGTAATTACACATTTACAGAAATGGGAACCGCACCAAATAGACGTAATTTATTCTACATTATAATATGTACTAAGTATATCATTATATAGGCCTACTGCGATAACCCACAACACTACAAACTCAATGTCGTGCTTTAGCTTTATATTCAGCCTTATCCCGCCATGATGAAGTCACGGTTTCCCATGAACAATTTCAATATTTGAATACGAAATGAGATGTAAGGCGATTCTTCACCTCTGTTTACAGAAAATCTCAATTCTATTGTGGAATTGTTCAAATAATGAAATATATTGGTCAAGAAACCATGTTTTTGGACGAAACCTTACAATTTGCTGGGTAATGGATTTGTGTAGGAGTACATTAGATTGTACGTCCAAAACCCGTTAAAACCAAAAATGCGGTTATGGTCTGTTTTTTTACAGGGAAACCCCCGTTATTTTCAGTGATGTAGTCGAGGCCATCACAAGGCCACACAAGACCCTGCAAGGCCAGCACAAGGCCAGCACAAGACCTTCAGTCTTAATTCAAGTCTCAAGCTATTCAAATGAACTGTAATAAAAGCATTCCTTTGTCATGGTTTATGCCTGTTACTTGTGCCTGTTGCAAGCTGGCCTTGTGCCTGGCCTTGTGCCTAGCCTTGTGCCCGGCCTTGTGATGGCCTCGACTACAACACTGGTTATTGTACGGATTTTTTTTACAATGTATAATTGTAAAGCGCATCGAGATTTCTTGTGTTATGTTTTGTGCTTTTTAAAATTATTATAGGTTTTCCCGGCCAATTTACACAAAATTTATTTCAATTTAATACTCGGCTCATTCAATTTCGTTTGAAAATGAATGCTCCGTTGAACAGTCAAAATGAGTAATTCCATTTGAGCAGTTAGCATTCACTGGCCAAATAGGATCATTCAAATTCATGAGGTCGCAAAGATCATTCAATTTCGTAAAAGCCAGCAGCAAAAGGCTGGTCAACCATTCAATTTCATCAATTGGCAAACATTTTTCAAATGTTCACATTCAAATTCGTTTCAATGGTATGTGCTTTCTGATTCGTATTTCAATTTGACGTGGTCCGAACATTAGCAGAAATAAAGAAGAAAACATAAAGACCACGTGCAAACTATCACAAGGCTATAGCGAAAGATTTTGTTTTCATTTCAAACTTATCACCATAACTTTTTTAACTTTACTTAACAGTCTTCTAGATACAGGGCACAGGCTTTAACTTTAATCATGGGTTAACAAAGCAAAAGAAACAATTATTGCAATTAAGACAAACCACATGCATATGACGTAAATGAAATGCAAACAACACGGAAACGCATCTAACAAAGAAAAACTCAAGTGCCAGTAAGAGAGCTATTGCCAGCTTCCTCGAATAAACAAGCCATAACTCATGTTTAATTTGAACGCACAGAATTTGAAATTCATTGCCCATAAACGAAAAAGAAAACAACAACTATAGCAACAAATTCATGTGCGCTTCGATGAGTCTTCATTTGATATCATGAATAGGTAGTAGAAATTCAACTGAAGATTGGTGAAAATGTAGTCTTGAATGCCTATAAACGAAATAGAATGACTAAAACGAACCTGAATGAAAAAAACGAAATCATGTGTGCACAAACACGAAATTGAATGCAATAGTAGCTAAAAAGAAACCCTGGTTTGATTGAATTAGGGGAAATGTGTGAATTTGAATGCATGTTAATGAAATTGAATTAATTTGTGATGAAATTGGCCGGGAAAACCTATAATATAGAGCTAGGTCTAGGTCTTCGCCCGTTGCAAATACGTTGGCCTATATACGGTGCTGACAATAGAGCCTGAAAGTTCACCCCTTGTGGCGCGCATCCGGAGACCTTGATTTATGGAAAATTAACGTGTAAAACTTGCAAAATTTGCAATTATTTTATGGTAGGCCTACATTGATTTCTTAAGAAAACCACCCCCGAAAAGGCCCTTGTAAAATTATTACTATGGCATATCAAAAGTGATGGAAAGTGATAAATCGTCTGATGTGAAGGAGAAATATCGTGCCAAAAATTGACATCTCACTTCCAAAAATCTAAAAACACATACGGACTAGTAAAACTCGGTGTATTTGCACAAAGATAAAACAATTTTAAATAATTTTGTTTCAATCATTAGGTAAAAACTGAAAAAATAACGGTCCAAAATATTAAATGCCGTATTTTTACAGTTAATAATCTGCAACTTACTGCCATTTTTACGTGCAGCGCTTGATTTTATAGGTTTTCCCGGACGATTTCGCAAGATGTGTATTTGAATTTGTAAAACTTAAATTCAATTTCGCGCTGATTTTTATAACGACGTATATCCGGGTTTCATTTTCGCAAAAACTAGCATTCGATTTAATTTTGTATCATTCAAATAAATGAATGAATGTGCATAACGTTTCATTTAAACGATTACAAATACGTGATTAGGCTTTCGGTTTGACGTATGCGTGTCCGATTATTAAGAATGTGCAATCTATTTCGCAGCAAATCGATTTGTCATTGTGGCACGGCCTGAATTGAATATTCGTTTTCATTTGTTACAATTTAAATTCGCAAATTCTGCATCCAATTTAAATAAAGTATATAGGCCTATACAATTAATGATACAACTTTAATTGATTAAATAATTAATTAATTAATTAATTAATTAATTAATTAATTAATTAATTAATGAATGTATGGTAGACCTAATTCATCATTAATGTGTTCCTTTTCTATTGTTGGTGGTTCTTTGTCATAATTGTATTTTCATGTCTTTCTGTATTTGTTAGAGTTCTCTCTCATTTTATCAGTTCGATTGTCTACCATTATTGGATATTTTAGGAGGCCTATACCGGTATGTCAACGGTGAAATTTGGCTATATGATGCGACCGTGGAAAATGCTGAGCAAAGAACGATTTTCTTCAGCTTATTTTTTGGTATGTTTTAAAAGACTATAAGACCACCTGGTTTAGTTCCCCATATGTTACTTTTGTTAACAAACAAATAAATGAATTCCAATGCTTGACCAGGCATGCATTAAAAAACAAAACCACTACGCGGGAATTCGGCTGCACATTTAGCGAAATAGATAAATTGAAAGGAAAACAGGATTGCGGATGTGCATTCGAATTCGCGCTAAAATGAATTATCAATTACTAATTCAGTGCACATTCGAAAAATCGTACGCTGATTTTTCACGTCTGAATGCACCTTTATGGAAATAGAATTATCAATTGCTAAATAGAAAACGGGATTGTGAACGTTCATTCTATTTCGCTGGAAAACGAATGCATCTTTTACAAATTATGGTGCACATTTTCCGAAATCGTCCGGGAAAACCTATAGTATAGGTTGCCAGTAAGTATCTGCAAATTTACACAAATAAATAAACTGGGAACCAGACTAAATGGAAGTAACCTATTATACATTACTATGGATAGAACCTACTAAACACTACAAACTAAATAAAGCCGTGCTTTAGCTTTATATTAAGATTAAGCTTATTCCGTCATGATTGCCATGGGTTCTCCTGAACAGTGTCAATTAATATTTGAATACGAAAGGCCAAGGGGGTTATAATGCGATTCTTTACCGATGTTTGCAAACAATCTAAATTTTATTGTGGAACTGTTTAAATAAAACATATTATGGTCAAGAAAGTGTGTTTTTGGAATAAACACTGCAATTTAACACGACCTAATTGTGGAGACAAAATTTTCTCATTTCTGATTGGTAGTGCTTTTTACGGGTTTGCCCGTAAAATAGATGCGCAGTCCATTTACGGTTACTCTCTGCTCACAAGTAATATTTACATGCTTTTTACCGTACAAAATACGGGAATGTTTTAGAGTGTAGTCGTGGCTGTGATTGGTCAATACGTTAAACGTATTGTACATGATTGGTCATTGTTGCAATTTTCAGAAATGGGCGGATTTGGGGGTTAGTATAGGTTTTCCCGGACGATTTCGGAAAATGTGCACATTAATTTGTAAAAGATGCATTCATTTTCGTGCGAAATAAAATGAACGTTCACAATCCCGTTTTCTATTTAGCAATTGATAATTCTATTTCCATAAAGGTGCGTTCAGTCGTACAAAATTAGCGTACGATTTCCCAAATGTGCACTGAATTTGGTATATTGATAATTCATTTTAGCGGGAATTCGAATGCACATCCGCAATCCTGTTTTCCTTTTAATTTATCATTAATCTATTTCGCTAAATGTGCAGCCGATTTCCCGCGCAGTGTGTTTTTTAATGCATGCCTGGTCAAGCATTGGAATTCATTTATTTGTTAACAAAAGTAACATATGGGGAACTAAATCAGGTGGTCTTATAGTCTTTTGAAACATACCAAAAAATATGCTGAAGAAAATCGTTCTTTCCTTGCTCAGCATTTGCCACGGTCGCATCATATAGCCAAATTTCACAGTTGACATACTGGTGGGCTTCCTAAAATATCCAATAATGGTAGACAATCGAACTGATAAAATGAGAGAGAATTTTAAGAAATACAGAAAGACATTAAAATGCAAGTTAGACAAAGAACCACCAACAATAAAAAAAACATTAATGATCAATTAGGCCTACAATACATTGATTAATTAATTAATTAATAAATTTAAGTTGTATCATGAATTGTATAGGCCTATATACTTTACTTAAATTGAATGCAGAATTTGCGAATTTAAATTGTAACAAATGAAAACGAATATCCAATTAATTCAGGCCGTGCCACAATGACAAATCGATTTGCTGCGAAATAGATTGCACATTCTTAATAATCGGCCACGCATACGTCAAACCGAAAGCCTAATCACGCATTTGTAATCGTTTAAATGAAACTTTATGCACATTCATTTATTTGAATGATACAAAATGAAATCGAATGCTAGTTTTTGCGTAAATGAAACCCGGATATACGTCGTTCTCAAAATCAGCGCGAAATTGAATTCAAGTTTTACAAACATTTATTTACATCTAGCGAAATCGTCCGGAAAATCGTCCGGGCCTCCCATTTTATTATGTAAATTTAGTTATGAATACATGAATATCCAATATACACGTATAGGTCAAGTCCGAGATCGCGAGCCGCGATCTCGGACTTGAAATCAAGTCTACAGGTTTCCTGGATCCATGGCAGGCTAATTGACCGATGCAGTAAGTATGCACTTAAAAAAAATGCACCATAATTTTGCGGTAAATTTTCAGTAAAACGGGTTGCCAACGAAAAACCGTAAAATTACCGTCTGTTACGGGAATTTCCAGTAAAACGTCTCTTTACAGTATTGTTGAAGCAAAAACGGTACAAAACCGTAAACATTACGGGAAGTGCACAATACATTTACGTTATTTTGTTTAGTGTGACCATTAGCATTTTCGAAAAAAATCTAATGTGACCGCTGATAAAGACCGTGGTGAGTGAGGCTGCAAGCCAGATACTCAAGCCAGCCCGACTTAATTTAGAACCCATCGGCTGTAGGTAGGTATATAAGCTTCGCAAGTTTTGTTCTCACGCAAGTAGGCCCCGCCTACGTGGTGTGAAAACAAGCGTAAAGGATCTAGGAATAAAGCGACCTGGGAAAAATACCGGATGTGAAAGGTTGTCAATATAATTAGTTTTTCCCGCACTTTTACTTAAAGAATTCTGAGACAAAATGCGTGAATATTTCGCGGGGTGGCGGTTAGAAATCATTCTGCCAAAAATTATAACAAGAGAAAGGGCAACCCGGTGTAAAATGCCCACAGGAAGCCCATCGCGTGACCGTTTACTTTCAGGCTCTTATGGGTGCTGTTATGTTTTGGCTTATTGCAGCTTAAATAAATCACACTCCAGAGGAGGATTTATGAGAACTAGTCTACAACGTTTTATCCATGCTTCATTCATAAGATGTCGACTCCCACAGTACAATGCACATGCATCAATCAACTTATAGAGGGCGCTATAACACTATCGTAACAGGTGCAGGCCAGTAAATCGGCCGAAAATATGATTGCCTAGTACGCCGGCCAAATCACGATTTGCGAGCCCGCAAATTCTTTGCTGTCAGAGCATTTTGAGGGCCATGACCTTGATGGTTTTTAAAAGAGAATAACAGGACTGTCAGCTTGTATTACTGTGGAATTTGGATGAAAATTGGGCCCTAAAACGTACTCTATTTTAAAATGGAGCGTAGGCATCATCTTTCAAGCTGGCGATGGGCTCGGACTACTTTTAGGGGGATCATCTTTGGATGGAAATTTCTCCCCAAAAAACCTTGAAAATTATGAAATAAGTTTTAATTTGATGTATGTCTCAAACACATTAGAAAGTCCTAAGTAATTTCCCTGAATTGTTGGTGTATTTATCATTGGGGTCAGGCTATGGAAGTTGATTTACTGGTGATATGTGCAACCTTATATGTTATATTACCCGTATAGCCATTAGCTCTCAAGCCCGTTTTGGACGCGTTTTTGGTTCCCTGGCCATACTTTAGACAAAGGTCGGGGAACTAGACTATATTTCCAACGATTATCGGCCGACAATCGTTGGAAAACGTTATAAATTTTCTTGAAATTGCCATGCACGGAAGCACAGTCCCATTCTTTCACAGGATGCTTGAGACTGCTATTTACTTACAGTCTTTGAAAAAATACTTACAGTCTAGTACGGTATTTCGTAATAATTCAGTAGTTTTTTTTTTTTATGTTTGCAAAATCGCCGGCACGGCGCGTTGCATCAGCCATCACCTATCCTTCGCCGACGTCATTTTCTGCCGATCGCTCGGACGTGACAAGACAATGCAAAACACGTCAACCTTGGACCATAGTCAGGCGTGCTGAACCCAACCTATCTACTGATACGGTGCACGGTCAGGGTACAAGACGAGCAATTGGTCACGAGACTTTCTGTCATGTCAACACAAAATACCACGCGTCACGTAAGTGGAATTGCATAAACCATTAAACGATTTCGACGAATGAACATTCCCTGCACTTGCAAGTACCAACCAGCATCTGTTTTTCCTTCCTCCACGCTACCAGCAAGTCAAGTTCTCTAGCCTGTGTAAGGGAGGGTGTGTGAAACTTCAGGTATTTTTTGTTCTCAGTATCAAACGGTGAGTGAGTTTCTGTGACTGCGTTAATACTTTGACTTCTAACTTAGTTCTACTTCTTATTTATTCTTGTTCTTCCTCTGTACTACGGCGATTGTGTAGTATAGTGTAGGGCCCCTCTTTAGTTTTGATCACAATAGAATCAATTTTTTTGATCGCCATCTTTTATTTTCGAGTTGCGTTTTGTCGTCTTTATCGGCGCTACCCCAAAATTTCCCTCAAAAACTAAAAAACCCTGCCCTTTATCAACGGCATACCTGTACTGTAGTGTTGTGTTGGTTTGTAAGTTGTAAATTTTTCTCTCCTAAATTCGTGTTTCTTCATCACATTTACACATTTTGGTAGTGTTTAAGTCATATTGAGGGAAAATATGTGATGTCCGGATATGGAACTCTTTCCGTGTGTTTTTTTTTGCCGATATGATCCGATATCTTCCGTTTCCCTAAATATATCTACCAAACACTCACCTTACCGTCAGAGTAGTAATTTCATGCAGCTTGTGATCCCCTCAAAATGAGAATATGCTCAAGTTAAACCTGAACAAAAAGTGAATTTTTCGTGCAACTTAGGTGCATGCACAAACCAGCTGTGGTCAACTCGTACCTTGGCCAACTCGTACCTTGGCCAACTCGTACCTTGGCCAACTCGTACCTTGGCCAACTCGTACCTCTAATTAAGACAACTCGTACCTCTAATTAAGACAACTCGTACCTCTAATTAAGACAACTCGTACCGCGTGACAGGTTTCGCGCGGTGCCGTGTTCATTAAAATTAATGCCAAATTACCTCATTTGAAAAATAATAATATTCGATTGGAAGTACGGCAAGATCATAGTAAAGTAAATCCTATTGACAACTTTCACAAAACAATGGTGCGCCATGCTAAGCTTCGGCAATAAATGCGCGCATCACCAGTATCAAATCAAGTTCAAACGGCAAACGCATGCTCAATGCTTAGAGCCCGAGTTTGGCTACGGCACCGCAAAAGACCACAGAATTACGCTGAACTATAGAATATGACAATGGGCAAACTTCAGACGATTTATTAATTAATTCCACAACAAAGTATGTGCCAGCCACTTACCTTCAATAAATTCAGAATGAATTTCCTATCAAAAGTAACAGCTAATTTATGAACTGCAAGTTAAACTGAAAAGTTAAGATGTTAAGACGAAAAGCATCAACAGTGTGGCGCACGGTCATCTTAAAAAAAAAATTCACTTCTCAACAAAGTACTACTGTAAACAAATGAATTCCTACGTTCCTTTTCCATCGAAGTCTAAAATAGAAAAAGTACAATTAACATGAATGCAGTCTAAAAAAAACAAAAAATGTATGACACAAGTTGTAGACCCTATACATAAACACGAACATAATTAAATTATATACCGGTAAAATTGTTCTATATAAATTAAATCCACTTTCAATCAGAACAAAATACATTTCACTTTACATTCCTTTTCTAGCAACGTCTAAAATAACCGAAAAGTAAGCCTATTATAGTATAATTATATCAAAGCACATCAATCAGTTACGGCCCGGAGTATTTCAGAACATTGACGGTACGACTTTACTTCTGCGTGAAGGTTCGATTTGTCCTAACTGGAGGTACGAGTTGGCGAAGGTACGAGTTGGCAAAGGTACGAGTTGGTACGATGTTGTCGAGTTGAAGGTACGAGTTGTCCAAGGTACGAGTTGACCTGTTACCCTTATTTCTAATGCAGTCGTGGAATGATTTAACCCTAACCCCCCTAATGGTTCACCAGGACTACCCTGCTAAATCCAACAGTCCAACAGTGATTCATATGAGTTTCCTGCTCAATCCAACGCAGTCCAACACGTCATAAAAATGACTTGCCTGCTAAATCCAACAGAATCCAACTGTGGCATATTTTTCCGTTGTCTGCTGAATCCAACAGGATTGTAACATTGAGTTAGCTGCTCAATCAAACAGGTTACAACAGGAATATCAAAGTGTTGGATCCTGTTGGATTCAGCAGGGTTCGGGTTTTAAAATTCTAAATAGTTTTTCAATTGCAGTATTTTTCTCATATGGATCTGTTTTTCAGAAAGCGATTTCAGAATGTTGCGGGTTGCAGTATTTTGTGTCCTGATGGTGGCTGCGCTGAGCATGCCTTTTAACTTTAACAGAGATTTGGATGAAGACTGGGAACTCTTCAAAAAGGTGAGAATCAGCAAGCCTTATTTTACGTTCAAATAAATGAAATGAATTCTCGTCACCGTACCGATGTAGATGTGCGCAGACCATCAGCAGGTGTATCCTGCAGTTACAGACCTTTTTTTTAACAAGTCTTGAACTGGAGAAAAATGTCCTCCTCCAATTCACCACTGGTTAGTGTGAGTTACCAGACAATACGAACGCTATTTACAACTAGCCCTCCTATACTTATAACTATCACAGCCTATCAAAATCTCTAAACACCAACTCTGACAGTTTGTGTGTGTTTCAATCTGAAATTTGATAGGTTTTGATCTGTACAGCAGCTGGGTCGATTTTGGCCCTGAGAACAGGAGGGCTAGAGAACTTTTGATGGAATGCAGCATCAGTTCCTGAAAATCTTAAGTGCAGGTTCCCAGCCGAGACAACATAGTCTCCAATTTTTCTTATTTCTGTTTAGGTACACAGCAAGAAATACTCGGACTTCATGGAAGAGGCAAACAGACGAAGCATATGGGAGAGCAACATTAAACTGATCTCAAAGCACAATCTGGAGCATGACCTAGGCGAGCACACCTACAGGCTGGGCATGAATTTCTATGGAGATATGGTATGTGCTGTGCTGAACTCGAGTATCTTTTTCTCTCTTGCCAGCTTTCGTTTCTTTTCATCATAAAAACAATACTCCAAAAAACTGCTTTCCAAATAGAATGACCCAAAATATAATTGAGAAAAATATGAGGGCCTGATGTTTCGCTCTTTGCAGAATCTTTCTCGGAGGAAAATACCTTCAGCTGAGAACAGTTCCCCTAGGATTGAAATTTTAGGCTCTTCTAACTTTGATCATTTTACTATGGCTGTGCATTCGAACTGAGTACCCGACCACTAATGTCGGGAACCCGTTCCAGATTATGGAATCGAGTATCTGTAACTGAATTAACATATTATTACATGTACTTAGTACTTTATCAGACAATGAAATTTTTAATGTTATTTGTGAGGAACAATAATAATAATGAAACTAATTAAACAAAAAAGAAATTTCAAATTTCTAAGATTAAATTTTTGGTAAGGTTGGCTGATTTAAATCAACGTGATTTAAACCAGCCAACCCTGATTTTTGGGATTAACTCTCTTCAACATGTTTCTCTCAATCGGATACCCAATTCTTGTACTACCTATAAATGCACACCCCTACATTTTACTATTCCATTTCTTATGTGATTCTACAAGGCACAGAATCTCGGGGAGTAAGTGTGGATGAAACGTCTTTGGACTATTCAGCCACACGGACTCAACATCCAGGAAGGGATTGACTAACCCTTTCAATTTTCCCCCATTGTCATGTATTACAGATAATCCTCCTGGCAAAACCCTCTTGGGGTTTCTGGCCTCTTTTGTTGTCTTACCCTTTCACTTTACCCCTTGCCCAGCACCCTCTTTTCCCTTCCATTGCCTAATTGCCACCTCTTTGTAACCCTCCTTGCCAAATGCCTCTCCAGCTTCATCCCTCCCATCTCAACCCCCTCCCTTCCTAACCCTAACCACTCTCCTTTATTCCTTGCTGTCCCATCCCCTCTCTTTAATGTTCACCTATTGCTACCCTCCCTTGGTCCTTAATCTCTCTTTATGTCTCTCCATCCATCCCTGCATGCTTGTGTGCCCCCCCCCCCCCCCCCCCCCCAATGTTTGTTTCTTGAACCACTGTCATTTGCCTTTGAGAAAGAACTTCAGTTAAAAACATTAGGCCAGCTAATAGGTGAAGTCGTCCTCAAATTATGGAATATTTAAGGTGGGGAATATCAATACCAATATTGATCTATTTTTTATTTAATGCCAGTCCTTAAATGTGGGAACCGCCTGGTTTTGGCGTGGGCAGTCACAAATGTAGATGAGGGCTCATTTTTAAACTCCTTTAACCCTAACGTCATAGGCATTCACTTGGGGTACAGTACACTGCACTACAAAATACATGCACTACTCAATTCTCATAGGCCAGTGTGGTAATAGTACTGCATACTGGAGTTTACTTGAGTACTATTTTGTAGTATTCGGTGACGTTATTATTAAATAATGGGCCGAAAACCAAATTTGAATTTTTGGCAGCAAGTTTCCCATACCCATCTGTCTCATCCCCCTCTAAAATGAAATCGTTAAAAAAACAAAAAAAAACAAAAGGGAACAGGAAAAGTCCAAGTGTCTGGAGTGGTATCAGGTGACGTGGAAGTTGTGTAATTGTGGTTTTGGACTAATCATGTGAGCTTGGCTGAAGGACAAGTCACCAAGGCCAAAAATGGAAGTCAATGGACAGGAAATGAAATGCAGAGTAACTTCCATTGTCATCTGTGGTCATGTGCCTTAGCGTTGTAGTATGAAATAACAAAGGCCTGAACAGGTGCCAACAGTTTCTGTTTCTGTGCCTTGAAATTTGGACGATAGCGAGATTATTGGAAAATCCATTCTGATTATAAAAAAATGAATGGCTCTGCGGAGCTTTAGAAGGAACCCTGATCACTGGAATTGGTTTCCCCCGAAGGATTTCGGAGAATGGATCTACAAGCTGTTTTTCTATGAAATAAAACCAGTAGCATGTAAACATCCACTGGTTCAATGTACATGTACTTTACCTTGGACTAGAGTTTTCAATCTCGGTGATTGTTTAACCCCTTGCATACGGATGACGCCAAATGGTGCCAAACAAAATTTCCACCAGGCCGGATGACATCTATAGATGCCATTTTCTGCATTTTTAATCCATTGTTGGATTATTGTGTTCGTTACGCTTGGCTGCACAAGCTTTTTGTGTCCGTTTCGCTTGGCGGCAAAGCTGACACGGCTCCCCCGGCGCCTCACTGTAAAACCGTACTCAAGGGGTTTTAAGAAGAGGAAATACTTCAATAATGATTCTAAGTTTTGCTAATGGGAGAATTCCCATAACGTCTAAATATATTTTACAAAATAATAGATATGAAGGGGTATGGCATTCATTGAAATGACACCTTGAGATTTAATTAGACATGCACTATCCAGACATATCACAAGCAGAAATTGCTAAAATGGTCAGGACATATTTCAAAATAGATCTTACCCAGTGTATATATGTAGTTATGTGTATCAGTCCAGCCAATAACCCTAAGTTTGCCTAAAGCTAGAAAATACTACTGGTAGTGTACTGTAGTACATATGCAGTACTCTTACTACACTTGGCATATTACAAATTATGTAGTACTTTGTAGTATATTGTACTTTACCCCCAAAAGTATAAAGGTCCTAGGTAAGCAACAAAACATGTAAAACTATATTTATGTACAAGTGCTACAGAACACCGTAATAGTATTACTTTTTTGTACAAAACTGACATTTTACCATTTTATAAGAGTCAATGAAAATTCCCCAAATACCTAAAACTCCCGACCGCGTAAAAATCCCCGGAACTTTCTATGGAAATGTTGCGGAATGTTTGCAACCCTTTGCAAAAGATGTCACTGCGGGTGTCCGAAAATTTCAAAAGTGTACATGTAGATGTGTATGTGGATAACTTGTCTGTATCCAACAAATGTTATGTTAGTGGTCACCACAGAAGCATGGCTAAGTCATGGCTCAGAAATTTTTAAAATTCAGGTCATATTGTTACGTCATCAGTCTCCTATGCATTTTATACACGTTGAGGGTTTATTTTGGCTTGCAAAGCAGAAAAGACTGAATTGAATGGGTTTAGTCGGGCATGTAATGTACATGTATGGTACATCTCTCTTTTTCGTGTAATAGAGATTGTGCTTGGTCACAGCCAACAGTTCATGGACGATTCTTTCAAATTTCAATGCACCTAAAATGTATATAAAATCAAACATGGTGCTGTATAGAGTACCCCCTATAACTAAGCAACTGAATGGAAACAACAAATCTGAATACAGATTTGCTGAAAATATGGTTGAAAAGACCCGAAACTTAAAGGGACACATTGCTTTGGATTTTGCGATTTGGGCTATAAAACTGAAATGGATATGGTTGGGGAGCTTTTTTAAAAGTAGAATATAGAGATTCACATAACTATCCCTTCAAATTGCGTGTTTTTTGTTTAATTTCGTGACAAATAACGGTCTGCCATTTTGTAGAACCAAATTTTTTACTCCACAAAATGGTGGATCGTGTTCACCAGTCGTATTTCCAGTCGCAGCTGGTTGAAGTACGTTCTGTTGATCCACTTTGATGTACTGTGGCACGGCGCGCAGCACTGGCGATATGTGTCGTGAGGTAGAGAATGGTACCTGGCGATCATCTGATAGGTTTACAAGGCCACTGGCTGCGGCGCCAGCCTAAAGACTCTTACAGCGTATTTTGCGCATTAGACGATAGTATTTACTACTGGAAATAAGTCCGTTTCGCCAGTCAGATGTCGGGGATCAGAGGCAAATTTTTTGTTTTGTAATCACTACTCACTAATTACAACACATTATACGTGTTTTTTTGCATGAACAACTCTTATAAAAGATAAGGAACATTTCCAAATAGCAAAATTTCATGACATTTGAAATCAATGTGTCCCTTTAATGATGTCACGCTTTGTTTACATGTGCGCTTTCCTATGGGAGCCAGGTGGGGACGATTGTCTGGCATCCTGACCCGGCTCCCATAGGAAAGCGCACATGTAAACATGGTAAACAAAGCCATTATGTCTTACACATGTAGGTCTGTTGTGTGTGCACGAGCGCTGTACATGCATACTACAGCGCTTCACTTGAGATGACTGCACTAAATTGCTGCTACTATGTATAAAAAGCAAATTCTGAAGCCCTGCAGTGTTTATTTATCTCTTTCACTCTTTGTATTTCTTTGTTTCTGAAGTCGCTTAAAATTTGGCTGGTCTTACGGGACCGTATTACAGTGCAAGTCTGTTTTCTGTACAAATGCAATTGGACAAGTCCATTCAGGCATGTTAGTGTTACGTATGGGACATTCAGTAACCCACTTAAAACATATAAGATTTCAGTGTTTCTAATTCTAATGTTGGGCATCTGCAAGGAGAATACCCACAAGAATCTATATGTTATTAGTGCCTGGGTTGATTGCATGTATGTAATAAAACATGGTGAGTTACAATGTAGGTATGGGACTGCAAGGGGGACCTTTACTTGGACCTGCCAAATTATTTTCCTGCCGACCTTAGATTTGTACACATTTTAAGTTGTACAACTTTATTACATTTTTTTTTTTCATCTTTTAATTTTTTTTCTTTGTTTGTTCTTATTAATTTCATGTTATACCTTAGTATTGTTCAAACAGTTAATTTAATAAATTAATTTTTTTTTAATGTCAATAATCCATCTTGTGAATGGGATATCCTGGATATTCATTTTGAATTAATTTAAAAGAAATTTCACATTTTTTGTTAATGTATGCATTGAAGGAGTGCGACTAGTGTTTTTAATACCTGCATGTATTGTTAATGTTAAATAGTCTTCAATATGAATTTTCCAAAGTGAGAATTAAATTATGATTTAACCATAATTGTATTTGGCTTCAATTTTACCCTTTTTAGTGAGGAACCTAAAATTACCGTTTACATGTACTCACTTGCCTTTTCTTTTTGCCATTTTCCCCAAATACAGACAAACGAAGAGTTCGTACAAGTAATGAATGGTTACAAAACCAGACGGAATCCTCCCAAAGCGACTGCAACGTTTTCTGAGCCACAGAACGTCAAGTATCCTACCACTGTCGACTGGCGCGACAAGGGATATGTCACTCCAGTCAAGAACCAGGTGGGTGGGCTTTTCTGTCATGGTTGCGTCGTTTATTTTGGATAACTTCCCAAATATGCATTTCTCAAAGCTGGTTGATAACCATAAGATATCTGCTGGTTCTGGTCTGACTTGTGGAGGCAGAAAACGTCTTTTTTTTCCCGATGTTCATTGCTTCTTGTCTATTTGTTTTTTTTTATGAAAAACATGATTATTTTGAAACACCAGTGTATGGTCAGAATGAAGCAAATTTTAACCCTAGTCCCTTTTCACGTATTTTCGTATTGACCCTGAAGAATCCAACAGTATTCTAGAGCTATTAACCCTAACCCCTTGGGTAACTTTACTAGAAAGTATCCTGAATCCGCCAAAATCAACCTATTTTGTCATGCACAAAAAGTTGGTTTTGGTGACTGCTCAATATAGAGGTATCCTGAATCCATCAAAATCCTGCAGTACCGCTAGGCTTACAATCCTCAATCCATCAAAATCCCCCAGTTTTCAATATGGAGGTATCCTGAATCCGCCGAAATCCTGCAAAACAGGGTTTGGATTTTGATGGATTTAGGTAGGTTAGGGTTAAAGTCCAAAGCCTAAAGCCAACAGCTAAAGCAAAACAAATCCTGTATTCTTCGTTCAGTTGAACAGATTTTCCTGTTGTAACTTAACTCTAACGCTGCCGTATGAGAGAAGATACATGTAGTTTTGTCGTGTAATACATGGAGCCTAATAAAGGAAACGTGCAATTCATATCCTGTTCAGCTTGTTTTCCTGTGTATTACAATGTCATACAAAGTGTTAAATGCTTGTTTTCTTTGGAAGTGACAAGGATGTGGTGGTTTTTAATTTATAGTTTATACAGTGTAGAAGATTCCCTTTGTTTGTGTGGTAGAAGGAACTTCTTGTCAGAAGAGCACAATAAGCCAGAGTTTAAAGAAAAATTGGCTACTCATGAAATCCATATGAATTGTTTAGCATAAAAATCAAGGCAAGCATAGAACCTACCAGTGATGTAGTCGAGACCATCACAAGACCAGCTTGTTACAGGCACAAGTAACAGGCATAAACCATGACAAAGGAATGCTTTATATACAGTTCATTTTAATGGCTTGAGACTTGAATTAAGACTGAAGGTCTTGTGATGGTCTTGTGTTGGTCTTGCAGAGTCTTGTGATGGTCTCAACTACATCACTGGAACCTACTCCACCGACATAGAAAAGTTTGATATATTTGTGCGTGGAGCTATGGATGCACTTCTGCTGTTCCTTTGAGAATAAAAAGAGCCTGAATGCCCCAGTTTTAAATATCCTCCAAAAAGGCAGGCAAGCATTCATAGCAACAAAGCTGTTAATACTATTAGCTAGAAATAAAGCTGTCTGACATGTATTCAAGTCATAAAATCCTGTTGCATATGCCCCGTTAACCCCTTGAGTACGGTTTTCATGGTGAGGCGCCGGGGTGCCATGTCGGCTTTGCAGCCAAGCGAAACGTACGCAATAATCCAACAATGGATTGAAAATGCAGAAAATGGTGTGTATAGACGTCATCCGGCCTGGTGGCAATATTTTTTTTGCGCCATTTAGAGTACGCAAGGGGTTAAAGGTAATCTACAACATTTACAAAAATCAAAACTACTGAATTATTATGAAATACCTTACTTGCCTGTAAGTAAATAATAATTGCAAGCTTCCTATGAAATCATCAATGGTCGTCTGACTATCTTTGGAAATAGTCTGATAATTCCCTGACGTCTGTAAATTACTGTTTTGTCTGAAGTCGGGTCAGAAAAACGACTACACAAAAGGGATTTTCCCTGTTTTCCCAGCATCTATACAAACAAAACTTTAAACAGGTCAGTGTTACAGTATTTGCTATAAAATACTAACCCCCGCAAATCCATTCATTTCTGAAAATTAAAGCAAAACCAAATGTTGTATACTAAATTTAAATACACAGCCACTTTTTTTTCTGGTAAAAGCCGGTACATGAATTTTGAAACAATGTACATGTATGCATATATTTTCAAATAGGTACATATTTCATGAACAATTTTCCCCGCGTATCTTCCCTCTAGGGACAATGTGGCTCCTGTTGGGCTTTCAGTGCCACTGGCTCGCTGGAAGGCCAGAACTTTGCCAAGACTGGTAAGCTGCCGGAGCTGAGCGAACAGAACCTGGTAGACTGCTCCTACGTAGAGGGGGATGACGGATGCAATGGCGGACTCATGGATGATGCTTTCAGATACGTCAAGACAAATGGTGGCATTGACAGGGAGCGGTGCTATGTATACAAAGCAAAGGTAATGTTGAATGACGGAATTTAAAATCCTGACTTTGGTACTCACTGATATGTCGAATATGAAGCAGCGAGCTGACTCTAGTGAGCTCTATGGGGCCAATTTTGTATAGTTTCTAGGCACAGATATTGTCTTAGCTTGGAAAGACTTCCTTGGTAGAAATAGGATTATCAACAAAAATGTTCACATAATGTATATTGTTTGTTCTGTGGTATTCAGCTGTTGATTGCTAAGCAATGATAACCAGAGTTGTAATCGAGTCCGGTCACAAAGTCCGGTCACAAAGTCACTGGATGAACAATGACAAAGGAATGCTTTTGTCAAGGTTCATTTGAATAGCTAATTGTGATAGGAATTAGGACTGGAGGGCTTGTGATGGACTTGCAGGGACTTGCAGGGACTTGCAGGGACTTGCAGGGACTTGTAGGGACTTGTAGGGACTTGTGATGGACTCAACTACAGCCCTGAAAATAACCCATTTTACTGAGCAAGACTGTTTGTGCTAAGCAGATGTTAGTGCTTAGCAACTCTATAAAATTAGCCCCAGGTCCAGTAGTCGAGACAGCTCAACTAAAGCAGGATGTTGTGGGTTTGAGTCCTGTCCAAGTAAGCCTGTGGAGTTTCTTAAGTCTCTCGGAAAGCTCAGAGTATAATAACTGCATGTAATCATTCTCACTCGCTCTTGCAATTCTCATGAAAAAGGCAAATCTTAAGCCATAATTGATGTGTAATAATGCTTACAATTATATTTACTGATTTCACTGGAATGTTAAGGATCAGTAAGAAAAAAATAGCATCCTGTTTATCCCGGGGGTTGCTCCAGAGAGGGGTTTTGGGATTCTCCCCCCCCCCCTCCCCGGCAATTTTTTGTTTTTCTTTTAACCCTACAATAGTGAATCAGAAACGGTGTATGGCAGTAATTTGGCCTTCATCGGTAAGAACAAAAATAGGTTAAATGTCAAGAAATAGTACCAGAAATTTTGTTCAGGTCAATTTTTTGGCAAATGTATGAAGAAACAGCCAGACACAACCCCCCCCCCCCCAAAAAAAAAGAAATAAAAAAATCCTGGATCTACCCTTATATTCCACCCACTGGCTCTAATAAACCAAAACGTTCAGATCTTCAATTTGGAGGATTTTGCAGAATGGAGGACAGGAGAGCCTTGCCACTGCAAGTATGACTGCAACCTAATTACACTGGGTTTGAGTTGCCTTAACTCTTTGACAGCCAAGAATGTGCCATTGGGCTACTGCATATTGTAGGATTTTGGAGGATTAAAAAAGTTCCAAGCAAATAAGCTATATGCTCGTATTTAACAAACATTGTTTATGCAAATCGCCGATCACAAGGCCAAAGGCCACTCGAGGTGTGGGCTACAGAGGAAAGTGTGGAAAAACCAGCCCCTCACACTGAAACAAGACAAGTATAAAAAGGGTCGGGATGGGTAACTAGTCCACTGCAAGGCATTAATAATGCCTCTACCCATATTAAGCGTAGAAGTGCTATAGCCCAGGACTGGGCTCGAACCCACAACTTGCAGAATTACCCGCAGACCACGAATTCAATGCTCCAAACCACTAGGCCACGGCACTTCCATATGCCAAAAAAAGAAAAGTTTTGAGTAATAAAGGGGTACAAGTTCCAGAAATTACTCTGTAACGTCAGTTACTGTGAATCTACCTTTAAATGTCTGCTGGCTTGGTGCCAGCTTTGCCATGGTCTTGCTGTCTTACCGTTCTTTTTGTCAACCGCAGGATGAGAATAAATGCAAGTACAACGACAGCAGCTCATGCGATGCGGGCCACTGCACAGGTTTCATGGATATCCCCTCTGGCGATGAGAAAGCACTAATGGTAGCCTCAGCCACCATCGGACCAATCTCGGTTGCCATCGATGCCAGCCAACCATCATTCCAGCTCTACAGTAGTGGTGAGTACGGAGATCTTGACCTTGCGTACAGTTGACCTGAGTGTTGTAGTCGAGACCTTAATGTCCGAGACCGAGATCAAGACTGAGACCAGCTCTTTCGAGACCAAGACCAAGACTTCCGAGACCACGACCAAACATGAATAAAAATGCATGGTGTTGAAGCTTATTTCCCTCATGGAGTGTTGTGCCCTGCTTTAGATTAAAAAGATAACTTCCCGCGGATGATAATTTGTGCTAATGACTCATATGGGGATCATCTTATCCAAAAATATAAAACATCTAGTTGAAGTTGGCTTTAACAAGGACCATTATCTTAAAATATGCAAGATATATGCGTATAAGATTAAGTGCTCAACTATAAAGACTCACACAGCACGCAAACATAAATTAAATAATTCCACAAGACTTGACAGATATTTCACCTCTAGTAAATAGTTGGGGCTTTCAGACTTTTGACATGCCATACATGTAGATATGGCACTGACAGGCAGATTGTAACTGTTTGTATTGTAAGTTGTTTATTGAAGGCTTATCAATTTATTTTATTTCTAAAGTATTCAACATTCAAAATTGACCCATGGAACACTTCTTTAAATGAGAATATTAGTTAAAAATTCATTTAAAAATAATTTGATGGCATCACCTACATTTTCATCTACAACACATACCCAACTATGTACCCAATTACCCTTGTAATATCCAGAGTCCCTGCAAGTCCTTTCACAAGTCCTTTCACAAGCCCAGTTACTTCCTTTCATAAAGCCGGTCACAAGTAACTGGATAAACAATGACAAAGGAATGCCTTTGTCACAACTCATTTGAATAGCTTGTGATTGGGATTAGGACTGGAGGGCTTGTGATGGACCAGCAGGATTTTGCAGGATTGAGGACATAAGAGGATTTTGCCTTTGGAGGCATCAGGTCATCAGGCCCAATCTGGTGCTGGATGATTTCAAAGGATTGAGGTTACAAGGGTGTTTATCCAAAACCTACTGAAGGATTTTGCAGGATTAAGGCACAGGTCCCCAGGATTTTGGAATCGGAGGATATTGGAGGAGTCCGGTTACATGTAGGGAAAATGATGTAGGGAGTATTGGGTTAAAGAACAGATTTCCACCACCATGTCACACTTAAGTATTTGATTCTTCTAGGACATAAAAGAAGGTACCGAAACAAGAATTTATGATGTTAAACTTGACCACGAGTCCTTAAAATGGAGTGCGAGTCATTCCATGGGCGAGTACAATTTCCAGAAATTGAGTACATTGAACCTAAGTGTTAGTCTAAATCGGATGCTTTCTTCTTTGCAGGCGTGTACGATGAGCCCAACTGCAGCCCCGTTCAGCTAGATCATGGAGTGCTGGTAGTTGGATATGGAGTGTACGAGAGCCGAGACTACTGGCTTGTCAAGAACAGGTTAGTCCTGCAGCTGTGCATTCACATGCAGGCTTAATCAGAAAAAACAAATTAAAATAAATTACACCGGGAAGGGCAAAAATTATATATATTCACATTGATTGCATGGTACCCGCTTGTCGCTACTATATTAAAATCAGCCAGCTGACCATGGCAAGCTCGATGCTTAAGAAGTCTACACTGGCAAGGAGGACGTTGTGGGTTTGATTCCCGCTGAGTAAGCCTGTAAGCACGGAGCATGTCATGCTAAACACAGTGCCTGGAAGGGCAGAAATCTTGTGTACTAAAATGGACCGGGTGATGGTGTTGTAGTCTTACCTTGACATATCCCATAAAAACTATAGAATATTATCAACTTGCAATAACTATTAGATCACTTGATATAACACTTGTGATATTAGTACTATATGTCGGTGTTACATGTTTATATCAACTCCTGGGAAAGCAAGCTCAACGTTAATTTGTATTTGTGCTGTGTATTACTCTAACTTCTTGGTAAAAATGTACTCTAACTTCTTGGTACCTCATGGTTGTTTTGAGTTACTCATACATTGACAAGCAAACTCGCTTTCTGTTTTAAATTCAAAATGAACAGAATTCACAAAAAGCCTGTTATATGTTTTAATTGGTTTTGCCATTCTCTTTCCAGCTGGGGCGCAACCTGGGGAATGAAGGGTTACATCATGATGTCCCGCAACCAGAACAACCAGTGTGGCATTGCTACATCTGCCAGCTACCCCCTGGTATAGGAATGGCATGACAGCTTTCCCCCCCTTCCCAGTGATTTGGGATACCTTACCCAGTCAGCCTGCCATGCAAAATGGTCTTTATTTAGAGCCTTTGGTGAATTAGTTACACAAATTGTAAGCAGTGTACTAATATTTTTTTTTTACAGTTGAAATAACATTTTTTAAAGAATGAGGTAATTAATATCATTCATCAAGCCATTGCCCTCTATTTTTGTGTGAATAAAATGCTTGGAAATTTTAAGGTATGTAAAGATGTCCTCACTGTTGTTTCGTGCAAGAATTAGTGAAGAATACATTAAGAGAGTTTACAAAGTCTGTCAATTTTTGTTTCATAGATAAGGAGTTGTTGAGTGTTGACATCATTCCACATTTTCACGATTGTTGGCTTTAAAAACTGCATGTCAAGCAAAAGTGCACTTGTTTGAGGGAAATCTATGTGTCACCCATCGACAAGCAGAGTACCTTTTATAAAGCTAGCTTTTCTTGATGAGCCAAAGTATGACTGAATATTTGCTTTTAAAATGTATATTAGAAGCACAAGATTATGTTAGTTTTTTTCTGTTTTTTTTAAGAGATGTAAGAGATGGTACTCGTACTGAAGTTTTGTCGTGGACTGCGTACCATTTTTAGTTTGGGTGGATAGGGTGGGGTGGGGTGGGGGTCAGGTGGGTAAGAAGTGGGGTTTGACCGGTGGTAAGGGTGTCGGTAAGAAGCTGTAAAGAAGATTGCCATTGCCACAGTACATATGCAGCTTTTTTGTTTTGTAGAACCGGATTTCTTCTGTCAGATGTAAGCAACAAATTATATTACGTATTCTTCTATCGCTTTCCCCAACATCATCTTTGTTTTCCACTTTTTACCTGAAGCACTTGGCCAAGAATATCTTGGTGCTCAGTAGCAAGTAGGATGTACAGTCGAACCCTGATAATAAGAGTACTGTTAATACAACATCCTGCTTATAACAAGGACAAAAATAGGTCCTGAGCCTTTGTTTTCCATTACTGATAACACAAGGTTACTGTTATAACAAGGTAAATTGTAAAGTCACAAGGACCTTGTTATAAAGGTGTTTAACTGTACATGACTTCAATTTTCTGTCATAAACTACCTCAGGTTGTATGCCATTACCTAGACTTACTGATTCTTTCTTCTGCTTCTCTTTTGTTTTGCACATTTCAGGCAGTGTTTTATTGTATTTGGGTATATAGCTTTCAACAGTTCATTGCACTTTATTTGTTATAGAATCTTGTACAAGGTTTGTGTAGTCAGGGTTTATTAACTTAATTTTGTTCTTTTTTAGGGAGTAGAGATGAGATATTGTGTCCGACTGATTTCAACGTTAATCTATGTACATTGTACGGGCTTGATTTTGTTCCATAATTTGTGCATGGGGGAAATGTGTTGTGCTGAGATGTTTTTCTTGGCTTCTGCCCTAAATCGCCAGATTGTGATTGTGTCAAGCTTTGTAGGCGAAAATCTTGACTGGTAATCTCGTGTAATGGTAAAAGGTTTTGTTGTGGACCATTTTCTTTGTTTGCAAGTTGTGCGTCACTGGTGTATCTGAAGAACATTAGTTTTGACGTACAAAACCATTTTTAAAGCACTGCCTATAGACTCACCTTTTTGTTAATCCATTGTGTAACCAGTGCAAGATAAAAATCATAATAAGCAAAAGGAGTATAAAGGGTTAGTTTATAAGAATCCATGCATTTGGAATCTAAATAACGCTACCCACACCATTAGTATCGCCAAATATCAAGAAACAAAGTGACAAGTGTAACAAGTTCAGTGTGTATTTACAAAAGATATTATTGTATCGGGAAAGTCAATAGCTTGTTTCCCCTGAAATGTACAATGTATTCTTTAACACTTCAGTTTTGTTCACATTATGTTGTCTAGTTCCCGACTCGACCAGTACTTTGCTATTAGTTGTTTTAGTGACCTTAAAAGACCGCTGCTTGTATTGGAATGATAAACTTAACTCTTTCATACTTTCGTGATTTTCATTAAGTGGTACATAACAATGTGATTTTTTTAATCAGAAATTGTTTAAAATAAAATGTATTATTCATGCATAGTCTTCAGTTACATGCAGTGGTGTCTTGCCTCCTGTTTTTTAGCCCTTGGCTTTCCAGACCAGAAGCCCATTTTGTGGGAGCAGATCGGTCCTTTTTTGTTGGTTCTGAGCGTGCGCACAATGGGGAAAAAAGACCGGTATGTCTGCTGCCACCACGCGTCTCGCATTAAAACAAACGGTTAAGTCTTGTCTTGGGCCCTTTTCCAAACCTTGGCTTGGGCTTCGGCTCCAGCTATTCCCCAGTCCCACTGCCGATCTGAAGCCTTGAAGATGTAAATAAATAAATAAACAGGCTCTGGCTCTTGGTTAAAATATGACTTTGATGTACATGTAGCAAAAACAGCGTCCCAGATCTTGCCTGATGCAAAGCATGAGTTTGTTGGGACTTCAAGGAAACCTGTCCAGAATGAGATAAAAAGAAGGAGGTCTTCAAGCGAAGTTCCCGACAGTCAAAGTTAAAGAGCCATTGTTAATTTCCAAAGTGCTTAGGAAAAAGCTGCCGATATAGCTGCGTTTGATGCAACCGAATCACCTGACATCATAATAGGAAGTGAATCATGGTTAGATGGAGATTTCGGTTCAGCCGAAATATTCCCAAATCATTTTCAAGTATTCAGGAAAGACAGAGGAACGCATGGTGGGGGCGTGCTCATTGCATTGCGTGATTGTTTTTCCTGTATTGAGAGACCTGATCTTATACATGTAAATGCTGAACTCATCTGGTGCCAAATCATTATCGGAGATGTAAATATTTATGTTGGTTCTTACTATAGGCCTCCTAAAGTAAGAAACAACTTTGATAGTCTGGTTGGTATCCTACAGATGATACATGCTGAAACAAAAACACCTTACATTATTCTTGGCGGGGACTTTAATATATGACATGGACAGAAGATCACGTCCCGCATGGTGAACTACAAGAAACTATTCTGCAGCTGATAGCGGACTTCAGCCTTGAACAACAAGTCAAGTTCCCAACTAGAATTAATCAAAATGGAACACAAAACATCTTGGATTTATGTTTTACAAGTCGGCCAGGTTTATTTACTTCAGTAGTAGGACGGGACGCTGTATTACCGCGGTACTTATATCAGTGATATCACGTTTCCCGATCGGAATAGAGATTGCTCACTAACCTTCCCGAATTGTCCTGTCTTTTGTGTTGTATAACTCTTGCTTTTTTTAAACTGACATAAAAAATCCGATGGTGGTTTGGTTTATTCCCATGCGATGCCTGTGAAAATAGACATGCTCGTCATTGCTCGTCATTGCTCGGCGGAGTACAGACTCTGTATTATCGCGGTATGTGGGAAGTGTTTTTACAATGATTTCAACTTTTTTATTCATGGTTAATGTTTGACCAAGACATCCCCTGAATAAAGTCTGATATTTTTCCTGTAAAGTTCAAGTTGATTAAAGACGATTAGGCCCTGCAGGATGATTTCTTAACACCCTGTCCTCCCTCGAAGGCGACAAAATTCACTGAGACAAGTCTACTGATTGACGATTGGGGGCGCCATTCACTTTACACGGTGCGTCGTTCTATTTGTTTTACCGCACTGTCCCTATTTTGATCCCGTAAATGTTTCTACGATTTCGCGGTGGAAATATCGTCCTTCGGCGTCATTTTGCATTTGCAGCTGTAGAATGGGAACCAGACAATGGAACTTCCATGGACAGAGCACCATTAAAGATTCATGTTAAAATATAGACGGTACCTTTTAGCAGACACGGTGAGGCAAAATGTACAAGTTTTGAAAAACGTGAATATTTATTAAAAATCGTTAAAAGTCCCGACACAACATTTTTTAATCGTCATTTTTTTTACACAAATCAGCAGAAAGTCCTTAATGCTTGATGAATTGGATATAAAATTGCCAGTCGAAGGAGTTTTGGCAACGAAAAAAAATGGAATTTCCGATGCCGCGATAATAGAGTTGCCGGATAATAGGGAGTCCGACTATACCACATACCACATCCAGGAATGGCTGACCATACCATTGTAAGTGTAACAGCCACTTGTTCTGTAACAGCGTTGTTACCCAAGAAATAGTCAAGAGTAGTCCACAAATGGCGTTGTTCTATGTGTCATATTTATGAAATAATTAGTCGCTTCCAGGGTATACCCAGCACGATATGGGGCAGAGGGGTACCCCCCCCCCCCCTTGTCCCTATACCCTATCCAAACTATTGTTACCTAACACACCCCCCTAGACCTCTGAAAAGAATTCCTGAGATTCCGGGAACACAATGACCAACACAAAAGAGGGGGGAGGGGGGGGGGGGGGGTTCCCTGTGCCCCATATCGTGCATCATAATGGTACAGGACTTGAAATTCGCACTAGACTGGTGCACCAAGTCCAGAAAGTTTGGCATTGGTCTAGTAAGACTCCAAAACCAAACTAGACCAAGGCCGGGCTGGTGATTTTTCTTTATACCCAGCACGATATGGGGAAGAGGGGTACCCCCCTGTTTGTCCCTATACCCTATACACTCTCCAGACTATTGTTACCTAACACATCCCCCTAGACTTCTGAAAAGAATTCCTGAGATTCCAGGAACACAATGACCAACACAAAAGAGGGGGGGGGGGGGGGGGGGGTTCGCTCTGCCCCATATCGTGCATCATATGTTTTTCTTCTTTCAACAACCACACGTTTCAAACAACCATTTGAAGTTAGTATACCGGTACAACATTTGCTTTTGATGTAATTTTCAAAAGTGAATGGATTTGGGGTTAGTATTTTGATAGTAAATACTGTAACACTGACCTGTTTAAGCAGCTATACATGTACGTTTTTACATGACTGTGCTTTTAGAAATGAATTATAATGCACACTTTAAATAAATGAAGTTTCTCTTTATTTTCTTTCACTTGACAAAGTCTCAGTTAACAAATTGAGACTCCAAGTGTAAAATATAACATCACACCTGCACAGAATATCCTTCGGGGAATTTGATAGACACTCGTCTTGAAAAAAAGTTACTCTGGTCTGGTAGGCTATAGATAGGGGGGGGGGGGGGGGGGCAGGCCAGGAAGACGAGGGGTGGAATGTCTACAGGTTATGATTTCTTTTACGAACAAAATAAATCCCCTGCAAAAACAGGGGAATAGGTGCATTGTATCTTATTATTACGCGAACATAAATACATGTTACATTATTACCATTAACAAGTCACAATGATTCAGTCATATGAATGAATAATCCCACATCGATTAATGATGTTAATTCTAAAACCTCGAGGTCTGCTCCTATCATGTAACAATGGATGAGCTTTAGGCACACGTCACGCGACACTTGGACATAGCAACAACTTTCTAGCGCTTCGCCCCGCCTTGCGGAGACTTCTAATATTGCATGGTGATTGACGTTTTATGGCCTTATCCTTTTTGTGAGTTAACCACGCCCCTTATACAACCTTATGTATTTTGTGTCCTCTCTTTACATAAATCTATATCTTTCACAGAAAGTTGTCTCTCGTATTACTCCACCTTATTAACTACCACAAATTAAAAGTAAAACAATTTGCTTAAGCAAGTTCTTTCTCAAAGGCGAATGACAGTGTACATGAAACAAACATGTAGGGAACACACATGCAAGAGGGGGTGGGTGGAGAAACACAAAAGAGGGATACAAAGGAGAGTGACAGTGGGTGAACATCAAAGGGAAGGGAAGGGATAGCAAGGAAGAAAGGGACAAAGGAGTGTGGTTAGGGTAAGGATGAAGGAGGGGAGGGATAAATATGAGAGGGATGAATGAAGCTGGGGAAAGGGAACAAATGAGTGTGGTGAAAAGGGGGAGGGGGTGGTAAATTTGAGGTGGTGATTGGACAATGGAAGGAACAGATGGACGTGGCAAGGATAAACAGGAAATATAAATTAAGACAACCCCAAGTGGCCAAGTGGGCAAGAGACCCAAAGAGGGTTTGCCAGGAGGATTATCTGTAAATGACAATGGGGGAATTAAGAGTTAATCATTTCCTTCCTGGATGTTGAGACCATGTGGTTGAATAGTCCGAAGACGTTTCATCCACACTTTCTCCCTGCTATAAGGCGAACTGAGTCCTTGCGGTGGCCAAGTGATTCTATGCCCTGTAGAATCATATCAGAAATGGAATGGTTAGGCAAGTTGAAGTGGTGACCAACAGGGGTGTCCATTTTCTTGGTGTTCACAGTCGATCGATGGCCATAGAAATGCTTTTTGAGCGTGTTCTTGGTCTCCCCGACATACTGGATTCCACAAGCCCTGCAAGAAATGAGATATATGACATTAGAGCTGTTGCAAGTAATGTTGCCATTGGTTCTGTGAGTAGTGCCAAATGAATGGCCAGAAAATTGGAGTCAGATTCCTGCACAAGTTTGCTTGGGCGTGATGGTAGCGTTGTTGCGGCAGTGATAAGGGAAAGGGTGAAGGTCAAACCTGCTACTCTGGCCACACTCCGGATGGCCATCTGCCCTATCTGGCCGTAAGCTTCAGTCAGTTTCAGGGTCAGCCTCGACAAAGTAAAAAGAATACACCTTATTATTCCGGCCATACACCCTTGTAACGTAACAATTTCACTGCACTTTGTGTATGACTGATTGTACATATAGGCTTACACTCTGGCCAAGTTCTCCATGCCATAAGCCGACTTTACATAGTCGGTATAGGAGAAATTCCGAAAGGACCGAAAGACTTATCAGGTGTAGAAGGTGGATACATTTTCTGTATTTCCATGGGCGAAGAATTGTAGGATTGGAGGGAACTTATGAGTGGAATGCTTAGTAGCAGCACGTACGCATGCGCACAAGCCAAAATTCCTTGCTTAGCCGTGAAATATGCTGTTAGCACATACTTTTCTGCTATAGTTAGCGGCGATTCCTTGCTTACCGTAAACAGAACCATGAAATAGGGTCCTGTAAAGCCAGTCTAAACCAGAGAAAACGCATGAGTCAACAAATATGGAAAAGTCTATAATAGTGTAGCGTCGACCGTGCGCGGGACTATTCCACACCTGAAAGAAGAACTCCGGCACAGCTTCTTCGGGTCTAGCAGTAGGTAAAGGCCGAAGTTAGAGCACCTCAAAATATTTTCCTACCCCTATACGACAAAAAAATTCAAAAACCTCTAAAAATCTTTAACTGAGAAAATCGCCCAAAAATCGCCCAAAATTTCTCTCTCTAAAATCCCAAAATCCCAAACCCCAAACCCCAAATCTCAAATCTCAAATCTCATAACCTCAAAATCTTAAACTCAAATCTCAGAAATCCAAAATCTCAAATCTCAAAACCCAAAACCCCAAATCTAAAATCTCAAAATCAAATCTCAAATCTCATAATCTCAAAATCTTAAACTCAAATCTCAGAAGCCCCAAACCCCAAATCTAAAATCTCAAACTCAAATCTAAAATCTCAAACTCAAATCCCAAATCTAAAATCTCATAATCTCAAAATCTTAAACTCAAATCCCAAACCCCAAATCTAAAATCTCAAACTCAAATCCCAAATCCCAAATCCCAAATCTAAAATCTTAAAATCAAATCTTAAATTCAAATCCCAAACCCCAAATCTAAAATCTTAAACTAAAATCTTAAACTAAAACCCCAAATCCCAAATCCCAAATCTAAAATCTTAAAATCAAATCTAAAATCCCAAATCTAAAATCTTAAACTAAAATCCCAAATCCCAAATCTTAAACTAAAATCCAAAATCTAAAATCTTAAAATCAAATCTTAAATTCAAATCTCAAACCCCAAATCTAAAATCTTAAACTAAAATCCCAAATCCCAAATCTTAAACTAAAATCCCAAATCCCAAATCTAAAATCTTAAAATCAAATCTTAAATTCAAATCCCAAACCCCAAATCTAAAATCCCAAACCCCAAATCTAAAATCTCAAACTCAAACCTCCAATTCAAATGACAAACCTCAAATTCAAATCTTAAATTTAAATCCCAAATCTCCAATTCAAACCACAAATCTCCAATTCTAACCACAAATCTCCAATTCAAATCACAAATCACAAACCTCAAATCTCAAATCCCAAGTCCCAAAATCAAATCCTAAATCTCAGATCCCAAACCTCAAAATCTCAAATCTTAAATTCAAATCCCAAACCTCAAAATCTCCAATCATAAAATCTCAAACCCCAAAATCTCTAATTATATATTCCCAAACCCCAAACCCCAAACCCTAAATCATAAGCCTAAATTCAGAAATTTCAAATTATAATTCTCAGAAATCCAGAGTCGTATACCTATCCACCAGAAATTATAAATAGATGTTTTTTCTTAAATAGCGCCGTAAATTCAACCGATTTTAAAAAAGGCTATTGGCAAAAAAGAAAAAGAATACCCTAAATTGCACCCAAAAATATCAAGCCATATATTTCCCGAATCATATAATCTAACTTCACGAGCCACATAATTTCCTGAGCTGTATAACCTCTCCAAGCCAAAAAGTCGACGCGATTGGTCGACTTTAATACTCTATAAATTATCATTTTTTATCGTCGTATACCTATACACTAGTTGCGTAAATTACAACAGATTTTGAAAAATTACATCGACTTTCTCTTCGCTGCAATTTATAGATTCATAAGTCTGACCCCTTTATTGCGGGATACAACACAGTGTGGGAATAGGGTGTGTATGCAGGCATACCTAGCTTATGAAGGTCGCCTACATTGTATCCATCAGTATCCGTCACTGTACGTAAAAATCACTGAAGCGCGCCCCAATAGGGAAAATACAGTACGTATTGTAACAGGAATTCCACCGCATCTGCTAATGGTGAACTTTGTCCTGTGTGATCGCATCAGAAGAGAACGCGGCTAGATGTTTGATGTTGTTGGCTGTCATTTCAAATATACATCGAAGTAAGCTGGTCGAGAGGTTTTTAGAGGATAAATTTAGAGCTAAATATAGATTTTGGGTGGCTTATCATAGACTGATTAGTCATTAGGCGTTTCAAAATTTGGGTGACTTTAGACTGATGGCTGACCCAGCTAAATTTCTAAGAGTCGTCGTATAGAATTAGGGTGTTTCTGAATACCGGTGGTTATGACTTAGCTAAATTTCTAAGAGTCGTTGTAGGAAGTTAAAAATAGTGTATGTGTCAACAGTCAAGGTTATAGCAGGAAGTAATACAGTCACTGCGCGAGTCATCAGGTTTATTGTTGATACTTTTACTTATTTGGAGATTACAACAGGTAATTTTAGATCCCATAAAAAATAATTTAGTCTAAAGAATAAAATAGTTATCTATAATAGAGATGGAAAACAGAACTATACCCGCAACGGGCTACACGCGTTGGACAAAATACTGCTTGAAAAAGTATATCGACAAATATGCTATCACGTTGGGCCCACCAACCGGACGCGATGGCACATATATCAGACGAGACTATCTATCCATCATAAAAAAGAACGAAGCGCTTTATAAGAATTTGCGATACAAGTCTAAAGAAGTTTTAGAAAATATAATCGCAGATAAACACATCCAACTGGGCGTTCCTACAGGAAGAAGGGGTCAGTATATAAAACAAGATTTTGAATCTGCCATACATCGGTACTATAAGAAACCCGATGAAGAACTATTACTTTTAGATTTTAGCGAAACAACTCCGAGACCATTCAGAGATCATACTAAATGAATATCGACAGAATTCTCATCGATCCTATAGCATTTTTTTTTACGAAAACAAGATCAAAAGCGTAGACAAATTAGAAGACGTACTAAACGAATTTAGAAGCTTAAAATTTCAACTCGCGTTAAAAGATATGTTAAGAAAAAATAATCATATAAACGATACTTTTACTGAAGACACAAGTATGTTTTTCGGTTTTCAATCGATCATATTAAATAGAGACGGAATAGAAAACCAAGTACAACAACAGATAGATATCATAATCGAAAAAATAGAAAATTTTCAAGAAAACGGAAGCGGTTGGGTCATTCAGGATTTAAAAGCGCTCTATATCAACGTTTCTAAATATCAACCGATAAGAGGTGATTCTTACATTAAATTGCCCGAGCACATAGCCCATAAACTCGCAGTCATCAACGTTCAAAATAAAGACCAACGATGTATAAGATGGGCGCTGAGAGCTGCTCTAGCATTATATAAATCCCCCGTCAAAGAATCGATTAAATCAAACCCCAACTATACAATTAATTACTGTAGAACCTCAATCTATGAAGAAGACGACGGATTAGATTTTAGGGGTGTGGCGTTTCCAACTCCCATTACGGATATCGACAGAATCGAAAACCAAAATAATCTTGCCATCAACGTTTTCGGTTACGAAAACAGCAAAATTTTCCCGCTGAGAATAACGACTACTCAACGAGAACCGGCCATCAATCTACTGCTGTTTTCTCAAGGAGATAATAATCATTATTGTTAGATAAAAGACATAAACCGTTTATTGTCTAAAGAAACTAAACACGGCCACCGCATCCTTTTTTGTGAGCGGTGCCTGCAGCACTTTAGTAGAAAAGATATTCGAGACAAACACAAAACAGATTGTATAGGTGTTAACAAAAAACCCGCCAGAGTCGTATTACCCGATATAACCAACAATATTCTAAAGTTCAAAAACTTTAAAAATAGACAACCGGTACCTTTTACTGTATACGCAGACTTTGAAAGTATCATAGTACCGCTACAACCCCCCGATGAAGAAGCGCGTACTATAAAGACTCACGAACATAAAGCTTGTGGTTACGCCTATATCATAATCGGACCCGACGGCCAAGTTTTAGGCTCCCCCAAAACTTATAGAGGGGCAGACGCAAGATCGCATTTCTTAAATAATTTACTAGCCGAGCAAGACGAAATCAACGAAATATTCGAGGATCCCGAACCCATGATTTTTACACCTCAAGACGAGTTAGAATATAACGATGCTAAAGATTGTTGGATTTGCGAGAACTCATTTTAAAATATAACAAATACTTGCGAATGTGCTTATTCGAAAATTTGTGGCGAAGAAGATAATTGCGATCCTATTTTTTACGACTTAGGTCGAAAAAGCCCCCGAAGAACTGCTAGCGATAATCGCCGACAAACACATTCCATTGGGCGATCCTACCGGGAAAAGAGGTCAGCACCTTAAAAAAGACTTGATATCAGCCATAAATGCTTATCCAAAAGTTAAAAGATTTCAAAGAGCCGGCAAGCGCAAAGAGAAATACCCCCCAATATTCTGTGGAATATGTAACAGAGAGATTTGTGCGTTTAGAAAATGTCGCGACCACTGCCACATCACCGGTAAGTATCGCGGAGCCGCACATATGTGTTGTAACTTAAATTTACAAATAAAACCCGGAGTAACGCCAATCACAGTCGTCATTCATAATTTAGAAAATGACGACGCGCATTTAATTATGCAAAGTATTTCGGAAACCGAAGGAAAACTAAAGTCTATATCTAAAACGTCAGAAAAATATATTTCATTTTCGATAGGTCAACTCAGATTTTTAGATTCGTTTAAGTTTTTATCTAAACACAACACAAAAAGTAAGTCCCCCCCTAAATGACCCCTCAGTTTCTAGTGAACAATATTTCTGTTGGTGTTAGGCAACTGTTGTGTGAAAATTGAAGGCATCCTTTTATTCATGGTTGACTGAGCACAAATTGAAGACAAAATGACCCATTTTCAAAATTCACAAAAGTGGCATTATTACTGCAGATGACTGAGAAGCAGATTAACATTAATGTTCAATAACGTGTGTATCCACCACGCTTGGCAATGACCTCCAGACATCATCTTCTCATGGTGTTGATGAGTCTGGTCACCCGCTGCCGAGGGATTAGCCATCCATTCTTCCTGCAGTAATCGCGACAAGTCCTCCAGAGTGCTTTCTGCTTGGATACGGGCATACGTTTCAGCAGGTCCCAAAGATGCTCGATGGGATTGAGGTCTGGTGAATTTGCCAGCCAAACCATTTTCTGGATCCCCTCATGAGCCAAGAAGGCGTTCACCTCTCTCCCTCTGTGAGGACGGGCGTTATCGTCCATGAAGACGAATCCATCACCATGGGCTGCGGCATACGGTGCAACATATGGACGCAGGATATTGTCAACATATCGTTGCGCATTCAAATTGCCATTGATCTGCTGAACAAGTGGTGTTTTGTTGACAAGACTTACCCCAGCCCAGACCATGATGCTTCCGCCACCGAAGGATGTCACAGGTTGCACACAACACTCAGCATGCTGTTCTCCACTTCGACACCACACACGTTTTCTGCCATCATACAGGCATGCACACACAGTCTTGTGAATTTTGAAATTGGGTCATTTTGTCTTCAATTTGAGCTCAGTCAACCATGAATAAAAGGATGCCTTCAATTTTCACACAACAGTTGCCTAACACCCACAGAAATATTTTTCGCTAGATGTGATCTTTGAAAAGTTCTTACTTAAGAAACTGTGAGGGGTCATTTAGGGGGGGGGGGGGCTTACTTTTATGTTGTGTTTACGTCGCTAGAAAAACTAGTAGCCGCATGTCCGAGAGATGCGCTTAGGCATATAGCGATCGCCTCAAGATCGGTAGACCTCGATCTTTTGATTAAAAAGGGTGTATATCCATACGACTATATGAACGATTTTGAAAGATTTAACGAAACAAAACTTCCCGCTAAACGTCATTTTTACAACGTTCTAACCAACGCCGACATAAGCGACTCGGATTATAAACACGCTAACAAAGTATGGCGGGAATTTAACATTAAGAACCTAGGCGAAAATAACGACCTTTACGTATTGACCGATGTATTATTATTGGCTGATGTGTTTGAAAATTTTAGAAAAATCTGTATTTTAAATTATTGATTAGATCCGTGTCATTATTTCACATCACCCAGTCTAAGTTGGGACGCTTTATTAAAACATAGTAAGATCCGATTAGAACTCTTGACCGATATAGATCAGCATTTATTCATAGAGCGCGGAATCAGAGAAGGAATATCTAGCGTGGGATCGTGCCGATATGCCGAGGCTAATAATAAATATCTAAAAGATTACGATCCCAAAAAAGAGTCTTCGTTTATTGCGTATTTCGACGCCAACAATTTATATGGCTGGGCCATGTCTCAACCACTACCGTACGCAGATTTTAGGTGGGTCGCCGAAAAAAATGTACCCCTGTGGACTCTACCAGACGACTCTCCTTGGGGTTATGTTTTAGAAGTAGATTTGGACTACCCCGAACACTTACACGACCTCCACAAAGGTTATCCTTTAGCCCCTGTAAACCAACCTATACGTATAGAATCGATGAGTCCTTATCAAATCGACTTGATGGAAAAAACCGGCTCGCAACCATCGAACGAACCAAAGTTGGTAGCGACTGGCGAACCCAAAAGAATTACGTAACTCATTTTAGGAATCTAAAATTTGACTTGTCTCACGGATTAGTTATAACTAAAATACACAGGGCTTTAAAGTTTAGGCAAGATCCTTGGATGAGATCTTACATCGATAAAAATACTCTGCTCAGAAAAGAAGCGAAGTCCGATTTCGAGAAAGACTTTTTCAAATTGATGAACAACTCGAAATTTGGTAAAACGATGGAAAATGTTGGAAAATGTTAGAAATCGAATGGAAGCTCATTTGTTAAGATCCAGCCAAGTAGATAGAATTCGTAAATTGACAGCCAAACCCAATTACAAGGGCTCGGTAATTTTTGAAGAGTGTAACCTACTCATGATACACATGTATAAAACTAAAGTTCGTTTGTACAAACCCATCTATTGTGGTATGAGTATTTTAGACTTGTCTAAACTTTTATTGTACGAATATTATTACGACCATCTCAAAGTAAGATACGGAGAAAATATCGAATTGATATATACGGATACGGACTCGCTGCTTTTACACGTAAAAACTCAAGACTTGTACAAAGACATGGAAAAAGACAAAGAATTATACGAAGTTCAAAGATGAATGCGGTGGAGAACCAATCAAAGAAGCTGTTTGTATCAGATCAAAAATGTACTCTATTCTCATGGACGACGGGAAAAATATTAAGAAATCAAAAGGAATTAGAAAACCCGTCGTTTCAAACGAGATAACTCATCAAGATTATAAAGACTGTTTATTTAACTCTACAGTTTATCGACACGACATGAACATGTTGAGAAGCGACAAGCATATCATGAACTCTTTGAGCCAAAATAAGGTATCGCTCAATCCCCGAGATGACAAACGATACATCTTGGACGATGGAATTCATACCCTGATGCATGGTCATTATAGAATAAAAAAATGAAATATAAAATTTAATAACGGTTATATATATATAATCATGTGTAAGTGGTTAAACATTGGAAAGCTCACTACGTGCGAAAAAGAGGGGGACCCGTGGTGTATCGAACATTTTGGTAGACGTGATCAAGTGCCTAAACCATGTTTAATTTGTGGTTGTGGAACTAAGTCAAAGGTACAACTTTGTACGAATCATGCTACGAAAGAAAAACATCGGCTACAACTCATCGAAAATATGGCTAAAACTAGGTATAAAAAAGAGTTATAAAAGAACTCGATATAAAATTTAATCCGCGAGAACGTCGATGTTCTTGGTTTCTTTGTAGTAGCCCGAACCGCTGTAATAAGCCAACTACCAAGTCTAACCCTATGTATTGCTCTATACATGCGCACCGTTTTAAAATAGTCGGTAGAGCCTTGGAACCCTGTAATGTCTGTGGTCGCGGTGCTTTTTCTAAGAACGGTAATTGTACCGAGTGTAATAAAAAAATAAGGTCTATGGCGATTAAGCTTGCGTAATCAGATATACCAACCACCAGGTAGTCTAGTTAAATTTTAAATCTAGCGTTACAATCTGCACATATTAAATAACTAGTAATTTCCTCATCTCCGCTTCTCGTTTGTAGTTGTTGTATGTAACAGTTGTGTTTTTTACACTTTTTGCATCGTATATCACTAGGCTCAAACTTGTTCATTTCTGAAACATCTTCTTCATCCGCGCATAATTGATCTCCTAGCATTTCATACATTTCTGTTTTATCTAAACAATCGTCTATCCATTGTATACAACTTTCCGTGCAAGCATCGTACATTTTTGCCACATTTTTAATCTTTTGTTTATACAACTCCATTGTTAAAACTCACTTATTGTTTATAAATGTATTTTTTCTCAAACACTTGTATCTTTTAGCTTCGTGTATATAACTTATAACTCGATATACTATAATCGGTCGATAACGATGCTGTGATTTTAAATAAAGAATGCTATAAATGTGATGTAGTGTGCTATAAGTTTGCTGTATAGCTAGTTGATAGCTAGCTGTTTTTTGCTGTATAGCTAGTTGATAGCTAGTTGATAGATAGTTGATAGCTAGCTTTTTTTGCTATAAGTTTGCTATAGTTTGCTATAAATTTGCTATAAGTTTGCTGTAGTTTGCTATAAATTTGCTATAGTTTGCTATAAATTTGCTATAAGTTTGCTGATAGCTAGTTTTTTGCTATAAGTTTGCTATAGTTTGCTATAAGTTTGCTGTAATTTGCTATAAGTTTGCTGATAGCTAGTTGATTTTTGCTATAAGTTTGCTGATAGCTAGTTGATTTTTGCTATAAGTTTGCTGATAGCTAGCTGTTTTTTTTTCTGTAAGTTTGCTGATAGCTAGCTGTTTTTTGCTATAAGTTTGCTAATAGCTAGCTGCTTTTTGCTATAAGTTTGCTGATAGCTAGTTGATTTTTGCTATAAGTTTGCTGATAGCTAGTTGATTTTTGCTAGCTGTTTTTGCTGATAGCTAGTTGATTTTGTTGATAGCTAGCTGTTATTGTTGTTATTTGTTGTAATTTGATTATAACATTTGATATTATACTCGTAGTATATTGTGTTTAAACGTATAAACCATCATTATAAAATGAGCAACAACATTTTTAGCGTAACCATCAAGGACGGCTATATTATAAAATCTATGGTAGATATGCTGGGTTCCTTTATGCAAAAGACTCAGTTTAAAATCGACTATACGGTTGTATCACGTTTACTACGATGAAAATACAAATATATACGTAGATATCGCTCTTCCTAGAGATCATTTTTTAAAATTTAATTACAACAAAAAAGAGCCTACTTATTTCTTTTTAAACTTGAAACACCTACAAAAAACAACCAAGAGTATAAAACGTAAAGAATCAGTAAATTTAAAAATGAGCGGCGATGACTTGTCTATTACCGTTTATAACGACTGTAATAGTTCGAAGGTATATACAATAGTAGCCGGTATAATCGAAGACTGCGAAGTAACTCAAATTCCGGATAAAGAATAACGCCCAAGTCATAGAAAGTATATGTTTTTCTAAAATCAAAAATATGATAAGCATGAGTAAATCCATTGATTTATGTATACATAAAAACTATCTATCTATACGTTGTAAAGAGGGTCAATTATATAGTTCTTGTCTAAAAATTGGGAAAAAAGACTCAAACCCGTTATACGACTGTACGTTCGATAGTAAAAACTTTGCCGCCGTATTAAAAATATGTAATTTAGAAAAATAGATTTAAATATTTGCCCCAAAAGATGAAGACGACCCTCTTAAAATGACTATATTAGCCGGTAATTTAGGAATTGTAACGTTTTATATAAAAAGATCTCCAAAAGACTGACGAGCTAGGCTATTTCGTAAGAATCCATTTCCATTTTAAATACTCGAAAGCTTTCATCATAACTTCTTCGTGTTCTTCTTCTTTTATTTTTGTTTTTAAAATGTAAAAATCGCCCTTTTTCAGTTATTTTTTTGCAACAATTTGTAAAGCTTGTAGTTTACATTTAAAGAATGTATGCGGCTATTATCGCTGCAGTGCCTCAAAGCTTCTTCCAACTTGTCAAAATCTTTTAGCAGATCGTCTAGGTATTTGCCAATATCCGGACATTTTTTCCCGGTAATTAAATTATAAATTAGATTTATATCGTCATAAAAGCTGCCAAGGTTATTTTCGGATAAAAACATGTATACTTGATCTTTGGTGATGCAATTTTTATCGGATAAACGCGATGAAAGTCTGTGTTGTTCAATTTCGTTGTTTATAACTCGTACGACTTTGAATAATTTAGCCTATATTTTAATCTCCTTGGAATGTTTTGATGGCATCTCTGAAATGACCCTTGGGTATACGTATATTTATTTGATAAATTCGCTCTATCTACGTCTTTAAAGCTAGGAGAGAAGTCTATAATGTTTTGTTCCGTTTTACATATGGAACAATACATACCAGCGTCATCTTTGATAAACTTGTTACTGCCGCATAAACAAGATATCGGTTGTTTCTTTAATAATGATAGATCGATGTCTATATACCTCGACGCTATCATTAAATAGGCTTGTTTTATTTTTTGCCTTTTGTCGGAATCGTTTTTATAACTGAGAGACTTTTTATAGCCGCTGTTTTCGTAAAGTTTGCCAGATGAAACAAAACTGCTGATGGCTAGATATACTGTTTAACATGTTTAAATTTAAATTGACGATATATATGGCTTGATATTTTTGGGTGCAATTTAGGGGATTCTTCTTTTTGTTTTGCCAATAGCGTTTTTGAAAATCTGTTGGAATTTACGGCGCTATTTAAGAAAAAACATCTATATATAATTTCTGGTGGATAGGTATACGACTCAGGATTTCTGAGAATTACAATTTGAAATTTCTGAATTTAGGCTTATGATTTAGGGTTTGGGGTTTAGGAATATATAATTTGAGATTTTGGGGTTTAAGATTTTATGATTGGAGATTTTGAGGTTTGGGATTTGAATTGAAGATTTGAGATTTTGAGGTTTGGGATTTGAGATTTAGGATTTGATTTTGGGACTTGGGATTTGAGATATGAGGTTTGAGATTTGTGATTTGAATTGGAGATTTGTGATTTGAATTGGAGATTTGTGGTTCAAATTGGAGATTTGGGATTTGAATTTAAGATTTGATTTTGAGGCTTGTGATTTGAATTGGAGGTTTGAGTTTGAGATTTTAGATTTGGGGTTTGGGATTTTAGATTTGGGGTTTGGGATTTGAATTTAAGATTTGATTTTAAGAATTTAGATTTGGGATTTGGGATTTTAGATTAAGATTTTAGATTTGGGATTTGGGATTTGGAATTTGGGATTTTAGTTTAAGATTTTAGTTTAAGATTTTAGTTTAAGATTTTAGATTTGGGGTTTGGGATTTGAATTTAAGATTTGATTTTTTAAGATTTTAGATTTGGGATTTGGGATTTGGGATTTGAGTTTGAGATTTTAGATTTGGGGTTTGGGATTTGAGTTTAAGATTTTGAGATTATGAGATTTGAGATTTGGGATTTGAGTTTGAGATTTTAGATTTGTGTTTGAGATTTTAGATTTGGGGTTTGGGGTTTCTGAGATTTGAGTTTAAGATTTTGAGATTATGAGATTTGAGTTGTTGACAAGTGCCAGTTGAATAGCGACCAAGTGAAGTTGTTTCAGCTCCATCTATCAACTGTTTCAAAAAAATGTACTGATAAGTTCTAGATTTAATTTTTTTTGTTCGCTGCTAAAGAACTGTCTGCAGCCACTACCCCTCTTTAGTAGCATGATAATTTTGTTATTAAAGTGACAGGTCAAAATACGCCTGAAGCTTTTTATCGACCTAAGTTTACATGCAAGATACAAACAAGATACATCCAAATGAATGTACACATAATACAAAGACCCTTTTACGGATACCCCGCCTGTGGGATTTTGTGTACAAAATTTAGCACAAACTGTCCCACAGCGACAAGACACGTTGCAGTTTTGCTGTGCACATTTACATGGACAAGCACCCCGTGTGCCGAGTCGTCCTCTCTGGCAAGAGTTTCGACATGTTTAGTTTGAATTCTGTGGGTTCATGACCGTAATTGTGTCTACTTTCCACCGTCTAGTAATTTTTGACAACGGTTTACTGATAAGTTTCTTCGACAATTCAAATCTGTCCTCGCACTTATCAAGAAAATTAAATGTTGCGTAGGTGTGCTGTTTACGCAACTTTTTTTTCAATTGTCAAGTGTAATGGGGGTTGTACAAAAGCTATGTACCAAACCAAGCAAAACGATTTTCAATCATCAATGACGGGCATTCTTCTCAATTATCCAACCTTTCAACGATTTTGTCGTCACAAAAGATACGTGATGCTTGCTTCCCATAGCAATGGTCCATTTTTTGCACACCACATCCATGGAAAGTGCAAGGACAGATTTGTATTGTCGAAGGAATCACCAGACGGTGGATACTAGACATATTGAGTCGTATGAATGAAAACAATTCTTCACGTTTTGCAGCTTTTATGCTACCACACGCCCGTATCCTGCCTGGAGACTAGGGAGTTTCGCCAAACCCCAAAGTGGAACTTTTGGTATTGTGCATGCATTATTATAGTTATTTGGGGAGCGGTGAGCGTTCATCAAGAACAAACCACACTGGCATTGTCAGAGGTGTGATAATGTATCTGTTTATTATTCAGGAACCTCCTGATATGAATACGAACCCGGGAATCGCGGTGTCATATGAATATCCGACTCCCATGAATGTCCGACTCCTCTTCCCTATTATTGGTTAAACCCTCTCACGTGACCGGCCACTCTCCCAATAATCGATTCATATTAAACTGGGACATATGATGCACGATATGGGCAGAGGAAACCAACCCTCTTTTGTGTTGGTCATTGTGTTCCCGGAATCTCAGGAACTCTTTTCAGAGGTCTGGGGGATGTGTTAGGTAACAATAGTCTGGAGAGTGTATAGGGTATAGGGACAAGGGGGGGGGGGGGGGGGGGGGTACCCCTTTTCCCCCATATCGTGCTGGGTATAAACTGGGGAGAGGGGATCCTTTTTGTTCTTTTCAGATCACACTCACAGTTCTGGCTCTAGTCTACTGAACTGTAAATTTGTTTTTATTTTTGGCCACATCGCATACACAACATGAAATTCCAATTTGGTTATAAATAGTTTGTTAGTTGGATTCTGATGCCTTTAAAAAGGCTCTAGGTCGTTTATTTGACAGTGAAATTACACAAGACTTTACACAAATTCCGGGAGATCGCACATTGGAGGCAGCGGTGACATACCAGAAAAGAATAAATCAGGTAAAACTCTGAGTTTCGTTCAACAATACACCGTGTAGGGATAGTCTAGTGTCCGACTCGCCACACGGCGCGGACACAGACTGGGATACAACTCCACACAACGCAGGCCAACAGGGAGATAAGAATAGCGGACCGTTCGCCACCTTGAGTGAATTTGAATCCTTCTTGAGGGATAATCTGGGGAGTTTTCCTCGGGATTAGAGGGAGACTACTGGGTCGCTGTGATCGTAATCCCTCATGTGGGAGGACGGGGGGAATAAGAAGGCAGAAATGGTAGACCAGGGAGGGCGAATTCGTTCCATTTCATGTTGCATTTGCATCAATGCTCCCCAGACTAGCTATGGGTCCCTCGGTGAACCGTCCCACGTCACTGACGTTGGGGTGACAGACGTTCCGTTCCACCTGGAACGTTGCCGAGTCACACCGGCCGGTGTGGCGGGGACGGGGCTTCACGTTAGGACACCCCACGACCCTTGTTCCGGCGTGCTGGGCGCTGGGCCCCGCGAGGGGCCGCCCTGCGCTGCACGTGGCGACGGGGCAGATGCTGCATTCGGAACGCCGCCGAGCCAGGGCAGCGGGGGCGGAGCCTTATGTGGAAACGGCCTGTGAGTTTCACACCGGTGTGCCTGGTGGGGGGCCTCGCAGGGGGGCCGCCAAGCGCTGTGCGCGGCGACGGGGCAAACGCTGCGTTCCACTCGGAACGCCGCCGGGCCGCGTTCGCCGGGGCAGCGGGGGCGGAGCCTTGTGTGGAAACGGACCATGAGTTTCGCACCAGTACGCCCAGCGGGGGCGGGGATTCATCCAGTGACACCCCGCATTTACTACACCGGCATGAGTACCAGGATCTATGAGGAATCAACCCCCAGGGCAGACACTGACGCAACGGGAGCAACACCCCACACGGGGATGCACCAGCCTACATGCCCCACGACGGCTACGGTAGAGCCCCCCTAACGGTGCCAGTTTGGCCAATCTCTTAGCGTGGTGACCCCCGCCCCCCAACCGGAAACAATCCGCGTGGGAGTAAATGGTGCGGAGTCAATTCGCACGGGAGTCTATGGAGGGGAGCCAATCCGCACGGGAGTCTATGGAGGAGAGCCAATCCGCGTGAGAATCAATGGTGCGAAGGCAATCCGCACGGGAGTCTATGGGGGAGGGCCAATCCGCGTGGGAGTCAATGGTGCGGAGGCAATCCGCACGGGAGTCTATGCAGGAGAGCCAATTCGCATGGGAGTCAAGGGTGCGGTGCCAATCCGCATGGGAGTTAATGGTGCGGAGTCAATCCGCACGGGAGTCTACGGAGGGGAGCCGCTACGCACGGGAGCCTACGGAGCGAGACGGGCCGGTCGTCAGGAGGGACCCGGTATCGCAGTTTGGCACCACACGGAGCCCCGATGCGGGACCGAGGCAGCCTCCACCGCCACGGGGGAACAGACTACCCCTGGTACCCACGGTGCCACCAGGACTGGAAAGACGACAGCGGGATCGGGACATCCCGACCCGGGGGGTCGGAGGCCAATGATGCTTCCGGACGGGTTCGATGGGGGCTCCTTGTGGTCCGACTACCTGGTCCATTTCGAGAGCGTCACTGCGCTCAATCATTGGAGCGAGGCTGAGAAGGCGATGTTCCTGGCCTCTCATTTGAGGGGCACGGCCCAGGAGGCACTTGCAGATATGGTGCCGGAAGAGCGAACGGAATATGCTTCCATCCTCGAGACCTTCGAACAACGGTTCAGGGGGGCCGCTCAGATCCAATTGCACCGGGCGCAGTTGTCGAGGCGCGTGAGAGGCCGCGACGAGTCACTTGGTAGCTTGGGGCAGTCAATTCGGAGACTAATCTATAAAAGCTACCCGAAGCTACCCACACAGGCCCGCGAAGACCTGGCGGTGGAGGCATTTCGCAACGCCCTGGGGAACGAGCAGTTGCAACTCCACATCTCCTCTAGAAGGGCGACAACCCTGACCGAGGCAGTCGCCCTTGCGGCCGAGATGAAGGCCTTCCTCAAGGCGCAGGCGCACCAGAAGGGGAGATCAGGGACCAAGGATGTTCGGCTAGTAACCCAACCTCCAGCCGAGGAACAGAGGCCTATCGCCGGGACCGGGTATGCGCAGGCCGCCCGCCCCCGGGTGGAGTGCTACGGGTGTCACGAGTTCAGGCAGATACGACGGTACTGCCCCAAGCGGAAGTCTGCTTCCTACCGGCAACGGGGGCAACGCCGAGACGCAAGGCCCCAAGCGGAGAACCGGCGGCTCAGGCCCGAGTGACTAGGGCGAACTACATCACGGGCAAGGTCTCCGGAAAACCAGTGCACCTCCTCCTTGATACCGGGGCAGCGGTAAGCTTATTGTCCGGGCGAGTTTACGGCACTTTGGATGAGACGGAGAGGCCGAGACTCCTTCTTTCCGCACCAGCCCTGATAGTTTCATGCCACCGAGGGGGATGGCCAACTTCGAACTGCAGGTCGGGGATCAACTTATGAACCACGCCTGTACGGTGGCCGACATCGAGCCAGATGTGATACTCGGGATCGACTGAATGGCGATGGGGAGATGGCGTGGTCATAGTAGACGGGAAGGCCGTTACCCTGGAAGGTTCCCAGCGACAGCCGTTGGTCGCCAGGGTGCAGGTGATGGAGAGTATCGTGGTACCGGCAGGTCATGAGGCGATTATTGCGGGCGGGGTAGCAGCTGAGCCACGGATGGAAGTCGGGTTGGTATACCCGAAACTGGAGGCCACGGACAATTGTCAGATCGCGGTCGCCACTGGTCTGGTCGATACTGACAATGGAACCGTACTGATCTGGGTGTTCAACCCGACGACCGACCCCGTCACAGTTTACAAAGGCAGTCGCCTGGCTTTATTTTCGCCAATGGACGACCTCGACGTGATGGAACTTGGCGACAGACGGCCAGAGCCTGCTACCAGGCGCCCTCCCGCAGCGAGTGTCCGAACGGAGGTACCGGCTCATCTCGGAGACCTCTTGGACCGGGGCGCTGTGAACCTTGGCCCGTCCGAGCGTGGCCGGTTGGCGGAATTGTTGACGGAGTTCTCAGGAGCGTTCACGGGCCCAGACGGCAAGCTCGGTCGGACGAACCTGACCCAGCACACGATCGACACCGGAGCGGCTAACCCTATACGCCAGCCGCCAAGAAGACTAACCACGCACAAGCGGCGGGAGGCAGAGATTCAGGTAGAGCAGATGCTGTAGGAAGGCGTTGTGGAGCCGTCCAATAGTCCTTGGTCCTCGTCAAAAAGAAGGACGGGTCCATTCGGTTTTGCGTGGACTATCGCAAGGTCAACGAGGTGACGCTGAAGGACGCGTACCCCATCCCCCGAATTGAGGACAACCTAGACGCCCTGGACGGGGTGAAGTGGTTCAGCACGCTCGACCTAGCCAGCGGGTACTGGTAGGTCGGCATGGACAAGGGAGATCGAGAGAAGACGGCCTTTGGTATGCAGAATGGCTTGTACCAGTTCACGGTAATGCCATTCGGGCTCTGCAACGCCCCAGCGACATTCGAGCAGCTAATGGAACGGGTGCTGAGGGGACTCCAGTGGCAGATAGCGGTAGTCTATCTGGACGACGTGATCGTGTGGGGGTCCAACTTTGAGGAACACTACCGAAGACTGGCCACCGTGTTAGGGCAGTTCCGAGCCACAGGCTTGAAGTTGAAACAAAAAAAATGCGATCTGTTCAAGACGGAAGTGTCCTTCCTGGGCCACTGGGTTTCAGCAGAAGGGGTGAGCACAGACCCTGAAAAGGTCACCGTCATCAGAAATTGGCCGCAGCCGGCGAACCTGACCCAAGTCCGGAGCTTCCTAGGCCTCGCGTCGTACTGCCGACGTTTTATCGCAAACTTCGCCGAGATTGCTCGTCCCCTCCACGCCCTTACCAGCAAGAGCCAGAAGACCTTCTCCTAGTCCAGCTCCTGTCAGTCGGTCTTTGAGCACCTCAAGGACGCATTGGCCATGACGGTACCCGAACACGGAGCGTCACTATATCCTGGACACGGACGCCAGCCACTGCACCATTGGAGCGGTGTTGTCGCAAGAAGGGGATGACGGGGAGCGGGTACCCAGATAGTACGCTGATGTTGCATCAATGTCGGTTTCTGATCGGCAATGTCGGCGTTGGCATTTTGTGTTCAGCCAACGTTGGGTCAATGTCACCAATTGATCGGCAAAGTCGGCGTTGGATTAAAGTTGGTGGTTGACAATGGGTCAATGTTGGGAAAAGTTGGCGGTCCTGACGTCAGCCGAATGTAGGAAACAAATGGTCGGCCAACATTGGTTATGGGTTGTGATTCAATATTGGCGTCATGCTAGTTTGGAAGGTTGGAACAACGTTGGGAAAAAGTCGGCAATCATCATGTCGGTAATATGTAGAAAGACAATGCTGGCCCAACATTGGTTGTAGTTCATGATTAAACATTGGCGTCATGTTGGTGAAGAAGAGATGAACAACGTTAGGCAAAAGGTGGCAATCGTTATGTTGGACAAATGTAGGAAGAAAATGCCACGCCAACGTTGGTTGTAGGTCATAATTAAACATTGGCGTCATGTTGGTTATGCAGATAGGGCAATGTTTAATAGGCAAAAGGTGGAAATAATCTCAAGTCGGACAAAGGCAGGAAGCAAATTCTAGGCCAACGTTGGTTGTAGGTTGTGATTGAACACTGGCGTCACATTGATTAGAAGGAGGGAACCAACGATAGGTCAAAGTTAGTAATCGTCTTGTCGGTCAAATATAGGAAGTAAATGCTATGGCAACGTTGTTGTGATTCAACATTTATCAAATAATTATTCAAACAAACTTCTATTATTTCAAACAAACCTTTGAACAACAGGGACACCATGGTAGCCAAGTTAGACACGTACGTGCGTACTTTAATTTATTGTACATAAGGGAATTGTACGTAAAAACTAGAGTTTATAATGTATTTCATGTAATTCTAGGTGATTTCGCAGAATGTTGTGAAATCTAGCGGAATTTGTCAATGCATCTAGCGGACGTATTCGATTTTATTCTGGTTATTCCATGGAGGTACCTCCATGGTTATACCCTGTTGGTAAAGTGCACCACAATCAGAACAGACATTAGAGGTTAAGATGGTTTATGTTCATGACATTCTGAGTTATAACAGCTTTGGGATTTTTAAATAGAGCTGATGTTTCGATTTTGTAGTTGCTTTGCCCTGTGTGAAAATGTGCACACATACATGTACGCACATTCCAGTGCAGCCAGTACATTTAATTAGCTGACAGTAAATTTGTTATTAGTATCATTAGTATTAATCCAAGGTGGTTAACAGAAATGACGTGTAATAATTTATATGTAATGATTAACCATCGAGTTCTGTGCTGCTATTCGTTTTTTTGTGTTCGGTTGTTGTACGAAACTGTACGAAAATGTCTGATTTATTGATTATACACAGAGATTTATGCCAGTAGAATAAATAAGAAAACACAAGTGACTGACTGCCATTGATAGGTGAAAATTAAGGCACCGAAACTGTATTGTTGGGCCAACATTGGCTGTCAAAGTTGGGACAGTGTAATTTTGCTCATCGGCATCTTATTAGCCCAATGTTAAAGGAAACATGCTTCTCAAATTGACCGGGTCACATTTTATTTCATAAATAAATTCATTTATATGTATTAAAATGTGAATTAAAGCCAAACTGGTTCAAGTGAAGTTTTAGTGTGATTATTTGCCGCTAAAAAATTGACCCCCCCTTTTTGAAATTTGTTGAGACTCAAATTGAGGGCGCTGTTCGTGACGTAGACCGAGGCACCGAAATTCATGGATCGACTCGTAGTCTGGACCCGGCCCGTATACACACACTAGGTCTACACGTGCAATTAGCGAAGGCTCCTCGGGAAATGGGCCGTTTAACTGCTTTCGCCTATATCTTACTCACATCTGGGAACTTTGTTGGGATGGCAGTGGACTTGAGCATATTTTTAATGGTCATCACAAAGGATTTGAAAATACCAGTATCGAAACACGACGGCTCAAAGTGGTCGCTACATAACGCTGAAAAGCTGCTGGGGCCGGAACACTTTGCTCTTGTCACCTTCACTTTCGCCGTCCAAATTCTCCGATATTTCGCTTCAGTTGGAAATAAATGAAGGCTTACTCCATCCGTCGTTGTTTTGCTGCACCCAGCAGCCACACACCTTGTAGGCATGGCCGAAAAACACTATATTTTGCTTAGATTTTGGACGAAGAATTTTCGCTGTACAATGTACATACAATGCATACCCGTGATGAATGGGTGCCCGCCTGTACTCCAGAGGTGCCCGTTATATAATGTTCTTTTTTTCCCCACTATATGTACCCAACCGGTGCCCGCCTGTACTCCAGAGGTGCCCGTTTTATAATGTTTTAAAAAAATGTCACCTCATGTACCCAACCGGTGCCCGCCTGTACTCCAGAGGTACCCGTTTTATCATGTTAAAAAAGAATTTCACCTCATGTACCCAACCGGTGCCCGCCTGTACTCCAGAGGTGGCCGTTCTAAAATTTTCTTTTTTTCCAATATATGTACCCAACCGGTGCCCGCCTGTACTCCAGAGGTGCTCGTTTTATATTTTTCGTCTTTTCACTATATGTACCCAACCGGTGCCCGCCTGTACTCCAGAGGTGCCCGTTCTAGAATTTTCCTTTTTTCACTATATGTACCCAACCGGTGCCCGCCTGTACTCCAGAGGTGCCCGTTTTATAATTTAAAAAAAAATGTCACCTCATGTACCCAACCGGTGCCCGCCTGTACTCGTAAGTCGTGTGTTAGTTGAGCTCCGGAGAATTTAGCTTTTTCTTCGTTATTATTGCTTAATGGTGTCAAGTTTTACACCATATTGTTTATTATTGTCCATAGAACACCATTGGCCCCCTCATTTTGTTCGTGTTTCCATATTTCTGGTGTATTTTGACGTTATTTCTTTCAGTTTTCTATCCAGATTGAGCGCTCTGGCTGGCCGTTATGGCCAGTCAAGCAAAACCGTCACAAAAGGCTGGGCCAGGGTCGACTGCACCCGGTCCCAGTGTTCCCATTGTTCCTGCTTCGAAGGCTCCCATTGTCCCTGCCGGGCTGCGTCCTGACAGGGGCAGTGGCGTGACTTTCCAGGCCGATCCCGGCGTATCTGTCGGGGCTTACATTGACGCCATGACGGATGCGCTGGATTCGGCCGACGTTCATTCAGCCTCCCGTATCTCCCATGGCCGGGTTGCAGTATATTTCGGCTCGAGGCAGGTAGCCCTTCAAGCTGTGCAGGAAGGTTTCTCCTACGGAGGCTCCTACCTCGAGCTGACGCCCCTGGTCCAGCCAACGGTTCGGTTAACCCTCAGTAACGCCTACACAGAAATCCCGGACAACGTTCTCATCCACGAAATTTCATCCTTCTGCAAGGTCGTCTCACAGGTAAAACCCATACCCCTTGGTTGTAAAAAGAAGGAAAATTCCCACATTTTGTCCTTCAGAAGACAGGTGTATGTGATTCTGCCCCAGAACGTCACTCCCCCGAGTGCCATAAATTTTACGCACTCGGGGAGAAGCCATCACGTATTCCTTTCCACTGACTCTGCCGTGAAGTGCTTCAACTGTGGCGGTCTGGGGCATGTCTCCCGCTTCTGTGAGAAGAACAGGGCCCCTGACCAAACGGACGACACCAACCCCCTTAACCCACCCCCCTTTTTTGTACACAATAAGTCAGACCCTCGGCACCCTGCCAAAAACGCGCGAAGGCACGAACCCGCTGCTAAACCCGCCACCAAACCCGCTGATAAGCCCACCGCCAAACCCGCCGCTGAGCCCGCTGCCAAGCCCGCTGCCAAACCCGCCGTCAAACCCGCTGCCAAACCCGCCGTCAAACCCGCTGTCACACCCGCTTCCAAACCCGACGCCAAACCCACCCATAAACCCCCCACTGTATACCCTCCCTCACCCTCCCAACCCCCTCCCACTCCGACATCCCCAACTTCCCATCCTCCCTCTCCCTCCCGCCCTTCAACTTCCGACTGTATCTGGGGAACTCCTCCCACTGCCCCCTCTCTTTTCTCAGATATAGTTTCCAAACGCAAAATTACCCCTCCGACTCCTGTCTCACGGCAGACACCCTTCCTGGTACCGCTCAAAGCAGCCTCCCCTCCAAAAACAATGATGAAAACCCGAGCGGCCCTGAACATGCAGGTCGACCCCACCGTCTCTCCCTCACTTTCCCCCTCTAAACCTTCCCCTCCATCCACACCCACATCCTCATCCCCACCACCCGCACCCGAATCCCCTCCCCCTCCCACTGCTTATTCCTCTCTTCTCCCCACTGTTAAATCCCCTCCTCCTCCCACCCGCAGTACAAAACCCTCCCCACCCCAGTCTGATTCCCCTAAACCCTCCACGTCACACGCTCCTCCCCCTCCAACTACCCCGACATTGAAACCCACCCCTACCCCCGTGCCCACTTCAACACCCACTAAGACCCCTTCAACGCCTATGTCGCTATCACCCTCCAATGACCCTGACACTGACTCGACTATGTGGGAGGACTCTCAGACGGTCGGCGACAAGCCGTTCTCTGAGAGTGTTCTCACAGAAAAGGGCCCGCTCTCTTACAGTCAGCTTCTTGCATTCCTGTCTTCTGTCAGGGGCAAAAAGAGACCCGTGCCGGTTGCCCGCAAATGTACCGGCGACTTGCCGGGTCTGGTGAAACAATTAAAACCCCTAAGACACCACCCGGACGTTCCAAAACGTATGCAGCAGAGACTGGTGAAACTCGTAAGCACTCTACAGAAATAAACCATCATTCATCATGTATGTTTCATTAATCCTTGCGATGACTCTGTCGTTGGTCACCCTCAACACGGGAGGGTGTACGACCGCATTGAAAAATGCATCAATAAAAACATATGTTGAAAACCTTTGCGATAACCCCGATATCGTTTTTCTCCAAGAAACCTATTTTCTGAATTCCAATAACCCTGTGTGGAAAATGTGGTCGTACACCCCCCTGTGTGCCCCAAGCCTCACCCGTGGGTCGGGAATAACTCCCTGATAATTCCCTGACGTCTATAAATTACTCCGTTTTGTCTGAGGTAGAGTCAGGGAACCAGACTAAACAAGCAGACTTTTTTCTCTTTGTTTTTCCAGGATCTCTGCACACATATCTTTAAACAGGTCAGTGTTACAGTCATTCATTTCCGAAAATTACAGTAAAAGCAAATGTTCTATACCACGTTTAAAATGGTTGTTTAAAACGTGTAGTTATTGAAAGAAGACAACATATGATGTACGATATGGGGCAGAGGGAACCCCCCTCTTTTGTGTTGGTCATTGTGTTCCCGGAATCGCATGAATTCTTTTCAGAGGTCCAGGGGGATGTGTTAGGTAACAACAGTCTAGCGAGTATATAGGGTATATGGACAAAAAAAAAGGGGGGGGGGGTGGGTACCCCTTTGCCCCATATCGTGCTGGGTATAGAAGACAAATCACCAGACCAATGGTCTAGTTTGCTTTTGGAGTCTTACTAGAACAATGACAACATTTCTGGACTTGGTGCACCAGTCTAGTGCGATTTCAATCCTGGAGATACCCTGCACGATATGGGGGAAAATGGTACCCCCCCCTTGTATCCCTATACCCTAGGCACACTCCAGATTATTGTTATCTAACACATCCCCCTAGATTTCTGAATAGAATTATCGAGATTCCGGGAACACAATGACCAACACAAAAGAGGGAAGGGGGGGGGGGGGTGTCCCTTTTCTCCCCATATCGCGCTTCATTTGTCCCTGGACACCCGATTTACTGTAGCAAAGCAGGAGAATACCAAAAGTTAACAGGTGCAACTTTAAAAAGTCTTACAATACTTTACGTTCTCTACGTTTGCTATATATTTATTCGGTACTGTCTTGCACATGTATCATTCTCTAGGAATGACACATACTTCAAATGGAGTAGGACACCGAGCGAGATCATTGAATGCCCCGAAGGAGATGGGCGGGGCGTCGTCTGGTTTCTTGAAGGTGAACTGATGCAGGAAGAAGGAGAAGAAGATGAAGAGCTCCATCTTTAGCAAGCTGCTCCTTAAGACACACCAAACGGCCTGGGAATGAGTTTAGAAAAAAATAAAGATCGTGATAGTCTCGACTTAATTCCTGAAATTGCTAAATGGGACACATTTGTTTGATGAAGTCTAATGTTTCAGACACTTTTTTAGAGTCATTAAATTCCCTTTTCATGTGCAATCAATTTTATGATAACGGAGAACTTCAGGGTTTGAAAAAGGACAGAAGTTCAAAAGCTGGGCAACGTACATCCACACAGTAAAAGCTGTGGTGTCAAATTAACACCACATTGTATCTGCATTGAACCATTCGTTCAATCACATGGTATTAAATTAACACTAGGCGGTATCTAAATTGAACCATTCGTCCAATATAGATACCTTGGTGTTAATTTAACACCGCAGTTTTGGAGTGCACTGGTTCCCACCGGTAAGCATTTTCACATGTTTAAATCAGATGTGTAAATAATGTAGTGTTTTAGATTGAACGCGATTTCCCCTGATTTTATTCCAGTTTTTTTGTTGGTCTGTCTGAACTTTTTAGTTGCTTTTATACATTTTGTAACTTTCTGACGTGAAGTATGGTCAAGTCGGTGTGGTTGTTGATTATTAAAGGGACTACACCTAATGATCATCTCATCTCCAAAGCACTGATGTTGTTAATTCTCCACAAGTAATGCCTCATGCACTCTGGTAATCACATTTAAATTTATATCACGTAGTCGATGTGTAGACGGGCTAGATTAGCAATGTTAACAGAAATGTTTACCCATATACTGGTATTAAATTTACATCACCTCTACGCAAATTCCATCTTATGAATTTTTTACCTAAATTTTCGACGCCTTAATTTTCCATTCTCGTCCAGAAACCTCTCCGGTTGGAACTTCTCCGGGTCAGGCCAGATTTTGGGGTCTCGGCTCACCGCCCACAAGTTGGCTAACAGTATGGTGTTACGGGGGATATCGTAGCCAAACATCGATGTATCTTGGAAAAATACGTGAGGCAAATTTAGCGCAGCCACGCTACCAATGCGCTGCACCCCCATGATCGTCGCCTCCGTGTACGGCAACTCGGGTTTGTCGGCGAGGCGAGGCAGACGGTTACGGCCAACCACTTCATCAAGCTCCTGCTGGACTTTGGACTGTATCTCTGGGTTGTCCAGCAAGTACAGCAAGGCCCATCGGAGGGTAGAAGAACTGGTTTCTGTCCCAGCCACGAAAAGTTCGAACACGGTGATCAGCATGTTGCTGAAAGTGACGTGGCTCTGAATGTTATTCCTCTCATTGTTATGGATCTCTCCGAGGAAGACATCGATACAGTCTTTTGGATTGTCCGGATCCAGGCTCTGTCGGTGTTCTTCGACGCTGTCCTTCAGAAAGCTCAGTATCTTATGCAGGTTGCTTTGTAGTTCCTTAAAGGTAGGGGTAAAAGTTAGATACTGCATGATGGGCAGAAACTGATATGCAGATCCGCCACCAGACAGCTCGAAGTTCCTGTTGATCAACCTCAAAAGCTCTTGAAACTTGGGATCTGTGTACTCGAATGTTTTGCCGAGAGCCACGGAGCAGATGACGTTGGAGACGGTGTTGGATAGCAAGTGCGTGGGATTGAAGGGTCTTTACTTGCGGTTCTTCATCTCTTTGACCAGGCAGTCTGCCTCACTAGCAATAGCATCCTCAAAGCTTGCTTTTCCGACGCCGAGACCCCTCAGCACTTTCAGGGAGAACTTTCTCTGCTCAGACCATCTTTCATCGGCTGAAGAAGCGACACCTGTTTAAAGAACCATATAAAATAGCAAGTGTACAAAATAAAAGGAATTCGTTGCGCAGTGGTATTCATTAACCTTTGAAATGTCATTTTTTCCTTGTAACCACATGACACATTATCTTTGTCAAGAGAGGGCAAACTGATTCCACTGGCCATGGAATTCTCTAGCTTTCATATAGAAATTCTCAAGCTGCTCAGTTGATCCAACTGAACGAACGGCGATGGAAAATATTTAATACATGCAACATGTATTAAAGTTCACTGCCTCTACGACTATGCTAAATAATTCAACTACTATAGCTACAGCAATAGTACATACTTCTTGTGGTGTTCAATGATCAGACCCCCAGTCTGTTTACCTAAAGCCTCTCTGTCCTGGGTAGCCCCTCTGTAGAATGTCGTCGGCGGCCTGTTACTAGTGTTTGGATGTGCCAGGCCCGTCTTAATTGCTTCGTAGCCACTCACCACTACCACCAGCTGCCCACCCAGATTCAACACATCCCCGTAGGTCTTGGCGAGTTCGGTCAGAGATTTGTACTCGTCTCCCAGCTGTGCCAACTTTGGCAGGTAACCGAGGAAGGGCAATCCTGTCGGGCCCGGAGGGAATTTTCATCGGCCGTCGAAGGAGCCAGACGGCAAAGAAGACAAACCCGAAACAGATGAGAACCGACTTGACAGTCAGATAGCTAACAAATTCCAGGAGGATCATTGTCAGTTTTCGCAGTGGTTTTTCAGAGTTGTGATGTGTTAAGCTTTATCCCTTCATGGCTTGTATGAATATATCCTGATGCACGGCAGTCTATATAGGGTGCGTTCGAGTAACTTACCCGGATCGAATCGGGTGAAGGCAGACGGGTCAGCCACGAGAGCTGGGCCATTAGAACGGTCAAACGCCCTCTCCTGTTTATGTCACCTTGCACTTGAGTCGGTCATGGAGGAATAGGAGTCGGCGATTGTGTACTTACGGACCCTCTTTATATTTGATCCATTTTGAGTCAAGGTTGTTTTTATCATTCCAAAATGAATTTATCAACCTAAAGTATACTCCTCTCAATTCTAATGACATCATTTTTTGTAATTCTGAACAGTTTCCTGCGGGAGAAAATGCAATTTTCTTATGTTCTTTGCGGTTGGTGTCTTGTCTTGCGAATCAGTGCGGTCCTCGCCATCTCTATTTTCGTGTTGCGTTTTGTCATCTTCGTTGTCGTTTTACACAAAAATTTCCCACAAAAAAATTAAGAACTCTGCTCTTTATCTACGACATACCTGTTGTTTTTAAAGTCGCAATCTAGTTTGCTAAGTCCAATAACTTTGAAGTGGATTTTGTTCTCTTATAGGAACAGTCCTTAACTACACAATTGCCCTTGAGGTCAGCCATTTTTAATTCCCCGCTCCAGTAGAATATGTAGGTAATCAGACTTAACTACGCATGCGTGTGACGTAATTTCCACCAGTGACTCTGCTCCGCGAGCAGGGGTACGGTCTGTAGTGGCTGACCAGAAGCTCCGGGTATGACGTCAGACCCAATCGAACGGCACGGGGCTAACCTGAGTCGACCCGGGTGAGTTAATTAGTTAATTTTGAATTACACCTGTTCTCAGGGGTTCACTCCTTCCTTGGGGAGTTCACACACTTTAGAGGTGCAGCTAGCGTGTATTTTTTAGCCTGATGTAACAGTAAAATAAAAAGAGGACGAGCTATTGCCTATCAGATATAACTCTGCGAAATTAGGATATGAAAATATTAGTTGCCACAGAAATATCTTGCATTCGTTCATCATTTTAAATAATATCTAGAAACTTATCACCATCAAATTTGAGGTATGAACGTCAAGAAGGTTCAGTCTGGTGGCCGGTATAAGATATTCGCTCGTACCCACTGCCCCAGAGCGCTGGAAACGTCTGATGCCCTTTAAGCTCTGATTAGGTCGATTTTGTGCGATCTGCTTGAGGTCACCGGTCCCTATTTTGGGCGGTAGGTACTAGCAAAGATGCCAGAAGGGGATCGGTCACTTGGTATCTTTTTGTACAGCGCCCGATGAAACACGATGGCGTCATTATTTTCGACTATGGGGAAGGGCGCCCCTAGCGTTTGATAAGTAAACGCGTGCTTGCGGCTGCAGTGAATCCATACAAGCAGTACAGCATCGGGTGTAAAATGCGAGCGGGATTTTTATTGATAAAGAAAAAACTTCACAAAGATGACAAAATGAAGAGACAAAAAGGAATAAGTAAATGGATAAATAATATCACGGAGGTAACCTCCATTATAATGATGTAAAAATATGTTTTTGTAAGGTTTTATTATCTGTACCTCGTTTTGAAAAACTAAGCTCCGGCCCCAACACATATATTGTATATGTACTGTACAAATTGAACATGGTCAACAGCCTACTTGTTTCGGGAAATGGACATTTGATGAGAATGGTGTGTTTTATTTTTTTTAATAGGTACAAAATAGCCACAAGGCATCGGCAAATATGCCAGGAAAATTTGACAGGATTAAAATAATGTATTGCGATGATATAAGGGGAAATGTACTTGGAAGGGGGTGGCGGCCCCGCCCCCTCCGCACTATTCGCGCCGCTCTTAAGAGTAATTTAAGATCAGACTAATTAACTTAAGTTACATTTTTATTTTCTACAAGCGTCAAGGCATCTATAGAAACTGGTTTCACATTTTCTCTATCGTCGCGTTGCAACTGTATCAGCGAAAAGGAACGGAAGGGGTTACGACCACGCCCCCTCCTGTACAGGTTTTTTTTGTCTGGCGGGCACACTCCACCACTGAAAATGTCTGTCAGTGGCCATTCATGATATCTGGGACTATTCCGAAAATGTTCCAGTAGGTTTCATCGGGTTAACTCACCAGCTAGGCTAGCCTAATTTTGGGGGCCCTCCTGACCACACCCACCACAGTGTGCTCGGCAGTCGTCCATTTCCTTACATCAGCATGCACGTGGATCATTGCTATATACATGGAAATTGGTTAACTTTCCAGCTAGGCTGACCCCCCTGGGCTCCCGGTCTATAAAGCGTATCAGACGTTTCCAGCGCCCTGTTTTAGGCGGTGGGTATGAGCGAAGATGAGAGACTTTTCCAGCGCAATATTTTTTAACATTAAACAAAATAGTGCGAGAGTAGCGATCCTTGCTGTTTTTACCCTTGCTACAACCAAACTACAGTGAACTACAGTGAACTACAGTTGAAAGTTACTTAATTTATTTAGAGTTTTATACAAGTTGTAGCTGCTGTTTGTGAACATTGTAAGAATAGTTTGGAGCAGCCACTTAAAATTGCGAATGCAGACAGTGCTATTTGAAAACGAAACCCTATCTTGAACATTTTGAATGAATTTCCCCGCGTGCCCCGTATACTTTTTTCCTTATAATTTTGTTTCTTCCCAGCCAAAAAACAGGAAACGTGGTCATCCGATATGCCTTTACCGAAAGGCCAGAAAGTCACGCATCCTTTGGTTTTAGGGAAAGTTTTGAAAATGTACGTGTTTTAATCTGTATGGTGGTCCTGAAGGGACATCAAAGATGCACATATTCTTTACTATGTCGTAATTTTGTTCACGATCGTCGCAAATGGGCCCACAAGGCCCTGATGGAATGGCGCCAAGAATCCTGAAAGAGGGTGCTGATTATTTATCGCCCTCTTTGGCCAAACTGTTTAACGCCTCCTTAGAATCGGGCATAGTTCCAGACGATTGGCGAAAAGCGCACGTAATTCCATTATTTAAAAAGGGTAAACGTGATGATGCCAGTAATTACAGACCCATCTCCCTCACTTCAGTAGTTTGTAAAACTTTAGAGAGGATTGTTTGTAACAGGCTGGTTAATCACCTTAACACTAATAATATTTTAAACGATAATCAGCATGGTTTTAGAGCCCAGCGTTCGTGTGAAACACAATTAATCGATGCCGTCCACGACTGGAGCAGTTTTTTAGACGCTGGTGCTAATGTTGACATAATTTTTCTTGATTTCGCTAAAGCATTTGACAGAGTACGCCATGATTTTCTCCGCAGTAAGCTCGTCAAATATGGTGTCGGAACTTTAAATGTTAGATGGATTATGAATTTTCTTACTCACAGAGAACAAAGAGTCTCTATCAATGGTAAATTTTCGCCATGGACCGAAGTAAAATCAGGTGTTCCACAGGGCACCATACTTGGTCCAACACTGTTTCTTTGCTTTATAAACGACATTTCTGTCAATATTCAGTCTACATTACGTTTATATGCCGATGACTGTGTCTTATACCGTCCCATTTTAAATGAAAATGACGTCGAGATTTTACAGTCTGACCTAAACTTACTCCACACTTGGTCTGAACGATGGAAACTAAATTTTAACGTAGATAAGTGTAAGGTCATGAGAATGACTAGAAAACATCAACTTAGTGAACCTAACTATTATATTGATGTGAAAAGATTGTCTACCACGACGTGTGAAAAATATCTTGGCGTTATGATTAATGACAAGTTAAACTGGAACGAACACTGTCATGCCATATATACAAACTGTAGCAAAATGCTGGGTTTGATAAAACGAAATTTTAGGAACTGCTCCAGAAACATTTTAAAGCGGTTGTATATTTCTCTTATTCGATCCCGAATGGATTATTGTTGTACAGTTTGGGATCCGCATAGATTAACTCATTCTTCTGTTTTAGAACGTATTCAAAACCAGAGCGCTAGATTTATCCTCAGGGACTGGCATACTAGCTATGATATATTAATTACCGAGCTAGGCTGGAGTAACCTTCAAACAAGAAGAAAGTTTCTGCGACTTGTTATGTGCTTTAAAATTTTAAACAATCTTGTCAATGTTAGCTCCCTTAACAAATTTAGTCCTGCTTCAAGAATTGGCCGAAATGATCATAACCGTAAATTACAAATCCCTTTTGCCAGAACAGATTGCTTTAAGTTTTCATTTTTTCTTCGAACAGCTAGTGATTGGAATAGGCTACCTAACCATGTCATTCAATGTACATCGTTGAACGCCTTTAAACGCTCCCTTCTGAATTTTTAACTTCTTAATTTTTGTTAATTTTAACTTTAACTTTAATTTTATGTTAATATTTTTCGTGTCTCGTTTTTTATCTTTCTTGTTGTTCTTATAGTCTGTGGTTTACTTTAGTTTTAATTCCTTTTATTCTTCTTTCCGGGGAGTGATTTTATAGTTTTGTATTTTATTTTTCTTAGTCGTATGGTGACTGTGTTTTTATATTAGTTTTAAATTCTTTTAACTTATCCGGGGAGTGATTTTGTAAGGACCCTGTGGTCTTGTTCACAACCCTTGACTTGGTCAGAAATTTTATAATAAAAAAAAAAATAATGACCCCTGGCTATACGGCATTCTGGGTTTATGACTTCTGACTAGCGCCCACCCGAACAAAGATACTGACAATTTGGGAGACCGCCAACATAGGGCAAGATAGCTCAGTTGGTAGAGCACCGGTACGGGAACCCGGAGGTCGCAGTTTCGAATCTCGCTCCTGTCAGTTTCTTTGTTCACTTTGAAATTGTATTCAAATTTACCTTTTCAGTTTCCCTTGTGGATTGTTTGACGAAGTAAAAAAATAGTGTGAAGTCAATGTTCATGATACTTGATGGAAATTACACAGGTTGGGTGTAACCACTGATCTCTATACACTGGATTGGCAGCGCAGCAGTGATTGTCTATGCGTGAATTGAAGCCACCACGCGGCCATCTTGCTATATTCAAAACAATGTCCGTTTTCCAAGCACCAGGCTTCAGCTCCGTCTCCAACTTCAGCCCATTCACAAACTGCATGCATGGATGCAGTTTGGCAATGGGCTGAATTCGGAGACGGAGCTGAAGCAAGGGGCTTGTAAAACGGACATTGTTTTGAATATAGCAAGATGGCCGCGCGGTGGCTTCAATCGCGGAGCTTCGCAGCCAATCCAGTTGATAGAGATCAGTGGGTGTAACAGTGACACACAAAAAGGAGAGTCACACTTTTGGACCCCAAATTTATGGAATGACCCATATGCTGTTTATTATACATGGACATACAAACCGTGTGTGCACACATACAACCGGTTATTTAATACCAAGAGGTACCAAGAGGTACCGTATAGGGCCAGGGGGGCCTACGTAAAACTACCATGGACATTATTTTTGCAGAATTTTCCCCGGAAATTCTTAAGATTATCACTTTTTTCTCAATTTTTTTCTTTGGAAGGAAATTTCAGACAGGGTCGGCGGCATAAAAGAAGTTTTTTCCCTCGGTCGGTAGCCAAAAATAGGGTCGGTCGGAAATGAGAACCAACGAAAAAGAAAGGGACGCCCTTTATTATCAGTAAGTTTTTGTTTTTGTTTTTGTTTCATAATGTATCTGTTTTATTCCTCCATTGTACATCATACGTTACATGTACATGTATGTACTATTCTACCGTCAAATTTATAAGAAATAACTGGAATTTCGAGCAAGGTAATCTGGACTAATCCACACTTAATTAAGTAACTAACAGTAAATATAAATTAAACTAAATAAGAACATAAGTAACAAGAAGTGAAAACAATGAAACGAGTTAAGAAATTTAAGTTTCTAAATCACTAACAAAGAAATAATAAAGTTGCTAAAAAGTAGGGTTAAACTACATAGTTAAAGAATATGTGAATTATGAAATTTTACAAATTGTGTAACAGTGAGCTGATATATATATATACATACACTTACGTTGCTATAAAAAAGTTTCCAAAAAATCTTTGTTTTTGTCTTGCAGTTTTGCTCTAAATAATAATTCTTTAATGAAAATATTGAAGTATTAATTATTGTATTTTCATTATTAACTTTAATTCTTGCCTTATATATTGAAAAAATTAAATTAACCTCAGGGTTTATCAGTAAGTTACTGGTTTTGGTGCGAACACCCCTCGATGCCTGCTCGCAATACCAGCCCCTCCCCCACACCTCCAAACTATTTAGGTGTCTAAGCAATCCTAATGGTCTCTATAGGCCATTAAATCCCATGTTTTTATTTTTTCCTATACAAACCCTAGATTGTTATGCAAAAATTACCCTGCTAATATTCAACATAAAATCTTAGCGAACAATTACAAAACTTAAAAGTGAGTTTTCGTTCTCTCAAATGCGTCACTACGATTACCCTAAAAATAGTCTCCCATACGTAATAGTAATACACACACGTTTAATAGTCTAAGGGGCATGGCTAATGAACTGTCCTAACGTTATCCTAAATTGAACGTTCGGCCGGACAAGCTAGTCGGGAAACTTCTGACTGTCAGATGGGCCTATATCATCAAATTAATCTTTATCAATAAAATCAGAAAACACATATCGACTTACCTTTGCATATTTGACATCGTTAAGTTGACAAGGCGCGGCGCACTATGCGAAAAGTGTCCTTGTATATTGTACGTGTGTGGTGTACATGTACTTGTAACAATGGCGACGGTATAAACAAAACGACGCGTACAATCCCGCATAAATGTAATTAACAAACTGAACGCGGGAAAATGACAAAGCTCAAGTTGGTTAGAACATAGAGCAACGGTACATCTAGAGACAATTGACTCTGCGAAATTAGTCAACTAACTCATCTTAATTAGTCAATGGCCTTTTACAACTGACTAAGCGAAATTGGTCAAAACCTTCACATATGACTATTTCATTTAAGTCACGGATACTTTGAAACAAGTTACGAATGTACATTAGTCAAAAGGACGTTTCGTTTTAGTCATTTCCAATGATAAATTAGTCGTTCTCACGTATTAATTAGTCATTCAATAACAACCAATCAAAGTTAGTCATTGTGACAAATTAAATTGCCCGAATGACATATTAATTTTTATTAGAGTGAGAGTGCTCAAGCTGCGAAACGGCAAGTTTTTGGTCCTGTCAATACCAACGGCAACGCCGCCCGCCATGCCCCAGTCCGAGGCCTGTTGCCCTGAAAGCCTGTCCTTGGGCTTTTTCAAATTCCGAAGCCTAATATTTGCCTCGAGTGTGCGCCACGTCCGGAAACTCCACAAGGAAAACTGGTATCACAAGGGTATGTACATTTCTTTTTGCTTTTTCATTTTGAGATAAATGACGCTTCGTTGATGCTCAACCATGTCAACCATTGTGAGAACCCATGAACTGCACGTAGTTTGCGGCTTTTTTGCACGATTTTACAATCAAGCTAATCAATCTAGTACCAAAGAGCCTATGCTGTGAATGCGACGAAGATGTGAAGTTTAAGTATTGCCATATCAGACTACTACATGCCCAGCTCAAAAGGAGCTAATTTGCACGCGTATCCAAAAATCTTGAATATTTAAATGATCCCATACCAGGGTGAGAGAGCAGCTGTGGTGTCATTGAGGGCGCTGCATGCTCGACACCATGGGAACGAGGTTGGCGTTGACGTCACTCAAGTGACCCGAGATCGTTCGTTTACTCTAACGTATTGCGCATGTGCAACTTTCCCAGATTTAGAGCACGCAGCACACTGACTCTTTACAATAGCTAGCCGATATGAGGTTAACAGTGTTGTAATTCGCCATACCATAGTGATCGTGAGGCTCGTATTGACATTTCCTATCCGACGTGGATAAAGCTTAACACATCGCAACTCTGAAAAACTACTGCGAAAACTCGCCATGATCCTCCTGGAATTTGTTAGCTATCTGACCGTTAAATCGGTTCTCATCTGTTTCGGGGTTTTCTTCCTTGCTGTCTGGCTCCTTCGACGGCCGAGGAACCTCCCTCCGGGCCCGACAGGATTGCCCTTCCTCGGTTACCTGCCAAAGTTGGCACTGCGGGGAGACGAGTACAAATCTCTGACCGAACTCGCCAAGACCTACGGGGATGTGTTCAGCTTGAATCTGGGTGGGCAGCTGGTAGTAGTGGTGAGTGGCTACGAAGCAATTAAGACGGGCCTGGCACATCCAAACACTAGTAACAGGCCGCCGACGACATTCTACAGAGAGGCTACCCAGGACAGAGAGGCTTTGGGTAAGCAGATTAGGGGTCTGATCATTGAACACCGCGAGAGAAGTAGTGCGAGTCGGGAAGCGTCATAATGCATTCACCTGCCTGTTGGCAGAGCTGCATTGGCTCCCGGTTAAAGATAGGATTTCATTCAAACTGCTCACTTTGGTATATAAAATTCTTCACGCTCAAGCACCGTCATATCTCATTGATATAATACATTTACACAACACCAACGTTCCCGATGCTCACAGGCACCGACTCCGCTCATCGTCTGATAAGACTAGGCTTTCCGTTCCAAGATCCAGAAGAAAGGGCGGAGATAACTCCTTTTCTGTGGCTTCCCTACGCCTGTGGAATGAGCTTCCGGTCTACTTGAGAGAGGCGGAGTCGGTGACTGTTTTCAAACGTCTCCTTAAGACATACCTTTTTCCCGATCAATGATAATGTTTGTCTTCCCAGTCTGGTTCTTGTTATGTCGAATTTGTTTCAATTTTCTTTGAATAGATGTCTTTGTAAGGCGCTCTGTTCTTTGTATAGCGCCTAATAAATGCTCTTTATTATTATTATTATTATTATTATTATGAACAATTTGGAAATACGGGTTTTGCAGAATATAACGTTGCTTTTCGTCAGTCGTCAAATCATTGCATCTCCCAAAAGAAAGGTCATCTCCAGACGACTAAAAACACAGAGGGACTCGTCCACATAACGGAAACTGACCATCTTGCACGGATGTTGGAACAACAAGTTTTTGCTGCAGCTAGCTGAATTATTTAGCCTAGTCGAGGCAGTGAACTTTAATACTGGTTACATGTATTAAATCTTTTTCATCGCCGTTCATTCATTTGGATATGACATCAACTGAGTAGTTTGAGAATTATTTCTATAGGCCTTTGCGAAACATAAGGCTAGGATCATCCTAGCTAGAGAATTTCATGGTCAGTGGAATCAGTTTGCCCTTTCTTGACGAATATAGTGGGTCATGAGTTACAAGCGAAAAGATGACATTTCAAAAGTTAATTGATCACTACACAACGAATTCCTTTTAATTTATACATTTGCTATATTTTTGAACAGGTGTCGCTTCTGCAACCAATGAAAGATGGTCTGAACAGAGAAAGTTCTCCCTGAAAGTGCTGAGGGGTCTCGGCGTCAAAAAGGCAAGCTTTGAGGATGCTATTGCTAGTGAGGCAGACTGCCTGGTCAAAGAGATGAAGAACCGCAAGGAAAGACCCTTCAATCCCACGCATTTGCTATCCAACGCCGTCTCCAACGTCATCTGTTCCGTGACTTTTGGCAACAAATTCGAGTACTCGGATCCCAAGTTTCAAGAGCTTTTGAGGTTGATCAACAGGACATTCGAGCTGTCTGGTGGCGGATCTCCATATCAGTTTTTGCCCATCTTGCAGTATCTAACTTTTACCCCAACCTTTAAGGAACTACAAAGCAACCTGCACAAGATACTGAGCTTTCTGAAGGACAGCGTCGAAGAACACCGACAGAGCCTGGATCCGGACAATCCAAGAGACTTTATTGATGTCTTCCTCGGAGAGATCCTTAACAATGAGAGGAATAACATCCAGAGCCACGTCACCCTCAGCAACATGCTGATCACCGTGTTCGAACTTTTCGTGGCCGGAACAGAAACCACTTCTTCTACCCTCCGATGGGCCTTGCTGTACATGATGGCCAACCCAGAGGTTCAGGCCAAAGTCCAGCAAGAGCTTGATGAAGTAGTTGGCCGTAACCGTCTGCCTCGCCTCGCCGACAAACCCGAGTTGCCGTACACGGAAGCGACGATCATGGAGGTGCAGCGTATTGGTAGCATAACTGCGCTAAATTTGCCTCACATATTTTCCCAAGACACGTCAATGTTCGGATACGATATACCCCGTAACACCATATTGTTAGCCAACCTGTGGGCGGTGACCCGAGACCCGAAAATCTGGCCTGACCCGGAGAAGCTCCAACCGGAGAGGTTTCTGGATGAAAATGGAAAAGTGAAGCCCCGAAAGGAACATTTGCCGTTTGCAACAGGTAAAAATTATGTTAACATTGCTAATCTAGCCCGTCTACACATCGACCCCGCCTCTGCAACGGAGTAGCCAAGTAGTACGTAGTATACAAATTATGAATGTTTATGAGTGCGATGGTAAGAATAATTTCATGAGGTGACAGATTGAATGTTCCATTCCACGAGGCGAAGCCGAGTGGAATGGGACATTCCATCTGTCACCGAATGAAATTATTCTTACCATTGCACGAATGTGAAACATTCATTATTTGTTTTATACAACGCCTAAATAAATTTGACAGATTGCATGCATGGATTTCTTGGTGTACAACGTGCCGTTTACCTTCTCAGTCCCGATGGCATAAAACCGCAACAAAAAGTGGTCCAGTTCCGAATCAGTTAAAGCTTTAATTGTTGTTCCAGCGTGTCTTGCAAATTCCTCTAATCGTTTGACTGCATATTTCATTTGTCTCTTTGTTTTAGCAGCGTCAGCATCGGCTTTGAGTTCCAATATTTCGTCGTCTGTTAGGAAAACAAACCGCGGTACGGAAACACCGTCCGCCATTGTGTGTGAATGACAGCCTAGACTGGTTCCCGGTCCCCGTATGTATATACTATACATTTGAAGTCCGAAGGACAACGGTGGGACCGGAAACCAGTCCAATGACAGCCGTGTTGTAGCGGCGGGGAAGTTCTATCAAACGCGTTACCGTTTGATAGAACCATGTGATAGAACGTTTTTTGGCGGTGCGGGTTCGCGTCGTACGATGGTACGAATAAGTCAATGCACGTGATCGACGAACCACCAATCGGATGGCTGGGATTTATTCAGGTGTTGTATGAAAAGATATGATTACCAGTGCATGAGGCATTACTTGTTAAGAATTAACATCAATGATTTGCTTGTTGTTTTTTAATTGGGGATGAATATATCATTAGGTGTAGTCCCTTTAATAATCAACAACCACACCGACTTGACCATACTTCCTGTCAGAAAGTTACAAAATGTACAAAATTACTAAAACGTTGAGACAGACCAACAAGAAACTGGAAAACAAATCGGGGAAAAATCGCGTTTAATCTAAAATTTCTTCACAATTGTTATATACTACATATTTACACATCTGATTTAAAGGTGAAAAATGCTTACCGGTGGGAACCAGTGCACTCCAAAACTGCGGTGTTTAATTAACACCATTTGGTATCTATATTGGATGAATGGTTCAATATAGATACCGCCTGGTGTTAATTTAACACCATGTGATTGAACGAATGGTTCAATGCAGATACAATGTGGTGTTAATTTGACACCACAGTTTTTACTGTGTGGATGTACGTTCCCAGCTTTTGATTTTTTCAAACCCTGAAATTCTCCGTTATCATAAAATTGATTGCACATGAAAAGGGAATTTAATGACTCTAAAACCAATCCAAATTAAGACTGCTTCAAGTGTCTCAAACAGTAGACTTCGTCAAACAAATGTGTCCCAATTAGCAATTTAAGGAATTAAGTCGAGAATATCCCGATCTCTATTTTTTCCAAACTCATGCCCAGGTCGTCGGGTGTGTCTTGGGGAGCAGCTGGCTAAGATGGAGCTCTTCATCTTCTTCTCCTTCTTCCTGCATCAGTTCACTTTCAAGAAACCAGACGACGCCCCGCCCATCTCCTTCAAGGCAATCAATGGTCTCGCTCGGTGTCCTACTCCATTTGAAGTATGTGTCATTCCCAGAGAATGATACATGTGCAAGACAGTACCGAATAAATATATAGCAAACGTAGAGAACGTAAAGTATTGTAAGACTTTTTAAAGTTGCACCTGTTAACTTTTGGCATGCTCATGCTTTGCTACAGAAGTAAATCGATTGTCCAGGGTATACCCAGCACGATATGGGGCAGAGGGGTACCCCCCCCCCCCCTCCCCTTCTTGTCCCTATACCCTATACACTCTCCAGACTATTACCTTACATCCCCCTAGACCTCTGAAATGAATTCCTGAGATTCCGGGAACACAATTACCAACACAAAAGTGGGGGGGGGGGGGGGGGGGGGGGGGTGGATTCCCTCTGCCCCATATCGTGCATCATATGGTCTAGGGCTTGAAATTCGCACTAGACTGGTGCACCAAGTCCAGAAAGTTTGGCATTGGTCTAGTAATTAAGACTCCAAAACCAAACTAGACCCAATGGGCTGGTGATTTTTCTTCTTTCAATAACCACACGTTTCAAACAACCATTTAAAGTTAGTATACCGGTACAACATTTGCTTTTGCTGTTTAAACAGCCATACATGTACGTTTTTAAATGAATAACTGTGCTTTTAGAAATGAATCAATCATAATGCACACTTTGAATAAATAGAGTTTCTCTATATTTTCTTTCACTTGACAAAGTCTCAGTTAACAAATTGAGACTCGAAGTGTAAAATATAACATCACACCTGCACAGAATATCCTTCGGGGAATTTGATAGACACTCGTCTTGAAAAAATTACTCTGGTCTGGTAGAGGGGGGGGGGGGGGGGGGGGGGGGGCAGGCCAGGGAGACGAGGGGTAGAATGCATGACACACAAGTGGACTTGTCTACAGGTTATGATTTCTTTTACGAACAAAAGAAATCCCCTGCAAAAACAGTGGAATAGGTGCATTGTATCTTATTATTACGCGAACATAAAATATGCTTAAATACATGTTACATTATTAACATTTAACAAGTTACAATGATTCAGTTATATGAATGAATACATCCCACATCGATTAATGATGTTAATTTTAACATCTCAAGGTCTGCTCCTATCCTGTAACAATGGTTCAGCTAGGCACACGTCACGTGACACTTGGACATAGCAACAACTTTCTAGAGCTTCGCCCCGCCTTGCGGGGACTTCTAATATTGCATGTTGATTGACGTTCTCTTGACTTATCCTTTTCGTGAGTTAACCGCGCCCCTTATACAACCCCAGAGGTATTTCGTGTCATCTCTTTACATAAATCTATATCTTTCACAGAAAGTTGTCTCTCGTATTACTTCACCTTATTAACTACTACCACAAATTAATAGTGTTTAAGTTATAAAGCTCTACTTTGCTTGGGCGTGATGGTAGCGTTGTTGCGGCCGTGATAAGGGAAAGGGTGAAGGTCAAACCTGCTACTCTGGCCACACTATGGATGGCCATCTGCCCTATCTGGCCGTAAGCTTCAGTCGGTTTCAGGGTCAGCCTCGACAAAGTAAAAAAAAATACACCTTATTATTCCGGCCACCCTTGTAACGTAACAATTTCACTGCACTTTGTGTATGACTGATTGTACATAATAGGCTTACACACTGGCCAAGTTCTGCACGCCATAAGCCGACTGTACATAATCAGCATCCTAGGAGAAATTTCGTAAGGACCGAAAGACTTATCAGGTGTAGAAGGTGGATACATTTTCTGTACTTCCATGGGCGAAGTATTGTAGGATTGGAAAAAACAAGCCAAAATTCCTTGCTTAGCCGTGAAATATGCTGTTAGCAGAGACTTTTCTGCTATAGAGACTTTTCTTAGCGTTACCGCATTCCATACCGCTCACATGGCTGATGAATGGAAAGCCGTCCGGCCGGAATAATGGAATATTCATGAGGTCAAACCATGAGTGTGGAGCTCATTAACGCTGAAGGCGGCTTATCAAAGATGTACAGTTTGAATAGGCCATTAATGGGTTGAATAGGCACGTGCCAGACCGTGGATCAAGAACCTGAGCAGTGGTGGTCTGGTATTGTTGAAACATAATGAATGGGGATTAAGGTATTAGGAGTTGGCCACTTAAGTGGCAAGTTTGGGAGGGGACATCCTTTTGGTGTCTGAGAGATTAAGATTCTTCTTATATAAGTTGATAATAGACATTAAAATCATAACATGTATGAAATGTTGTTTCGTTTTCTTTTTGAACGGTAACAATCCATGAAGAAATGACAGAGAACGATTATTATAGTCTGTTGTGATTTTGTTTGCAGGTTGCCCGCGTGTGCGCAATGATATTATAGGTGTTATATAAAGTCGTGTTTCCGATGAGAGAACATAAAATAAGTACCTGAAACCACAGAGAAAATTTCAGGCAAAATCTTAGTTAAAAAAATAAAAAAAATAAAAAATACGTGTACATGATGAAAATCACCACGACATCACCAATCATCATGAGTTTGGGATCACCGGGATTGGGCCTGCCGGGATTGAGGTCGTAAACCCCGCTTTCTGTATTAATTCGCTCAAGTTTTAATATAAACCACACACAGAAGAAAATGTTAATAGTCAATCACTGGAAAATACAATTAATTAAAAGAATACTCAATGTATTTGTACTCGATAACTGGGGGGGAAATCAAGTACAAAAAGTAATTCAAGTTGCTGACAAAGGTTCCATTCTTTTGAAAGACATCTGGTGTAACGAAAATCACCAAGATTTCTGAAAAAAGGAAATATTTTGGGTAGGTAGCCAACCGAAACCAGAATTGGAAACATTCCTTCCTCATTGTGTACATCAGGGGGATTAGCTGAAAGGCCAGGCAGGGGATTAGTGTTCCTGTAATTGGATCCTTTGTGAAGCATTCCCAGCCAGAAGATCGCCAGCAAACCACACACTCCTCACGAATAATGCTGTGACCAAACTGCCTCTGTGCATTGACCTGTACATAATGACTTCATTATCTCGGCCAGCTTCGCTTAATCCCCATACCGCACAAAAACAGCGTTACCGCTATATTGAAACCCCTATCGTTATTAATGAAATGCTCCCTTACTCAATCAGGTAGTGTAAATGACATAGGTAGTATACAACATTTGCTTTTGCTGTAATTTTCAGAAATGAATGGATTTGGGGGTTAGTAATTTGTAGCAAATACTGTATCACTGAACTGTTTAAAGTTTAGTGTGAAAACAGAGAAAAAAGTTGTTCTTGTAGTCTGATTTCCCTGACCCTATACTTCAGACAAAAATAATGGAGCAATCTATAGACGTCAGGGAATTATTAGGTCGGGGAAATTATTTTCAACGACGGTCGGCCGACTATCGCTGTAAATTTACACACAAATTCCACTTTTATTAAAAATGACAGCAGGTGCCATGGTTTCAAAATAGGCTTGAGACTATTTTTTACTTACAGTATTTTATAATAATTCAGTAGTTTTGTTCTTTGATGTTTGCAAATGTTGTATATTGCCTTTAAACACGCGCCCGATCTCATTGTTTTCCATTACTTGTAGATTATAGAGGGAATTGTGACAATTAGATTATGCCAGCATATTAGGTGACATTTTTTACAGTCGCCAACCCAACACGGGTTTTGGGCCGGAGGTCCTGTCTTACTGAAGCTTCTACCTTTTTCATCATTGGTCTGAAATTTTAGACAAACCAGGATTGATGCATTTTTTTGCACTGGTCTTAGGCCTTTGACAAGGTTGATTATTCAACTCTTGATGCAGAAACTACACAAATTTGGCATTTGTGGCAGCACTACAGTGGATGTGTAGTTATTTGACCAAACGGCTGGAACGGGTATAACCTTCAAGGGGTAATGCTCATCCTGGGAAAGGGATCGACCCGAAATTCCGCAGGACTCCATTCTTGGCCCGATTTTGTTCAATTTGCTTGTATTTGATATTCCTTTCTATGTACAGTCACAATTACCACAGTATATGCAGACTTTCACTCCCCTACTGATGAAGTTAGTATGACCTCGACATGATTTAAACTTGAAAATGATGAAAATAAATAGCACTAAATGTTACACTGTATTACCAGTCTAGAGCTCCCATTTGAAAATGTATCATGTTAATGACACAACCCTGGGCAGAACCCTGGACACAAGGTGGAAGGATGTGTTGTGGCCCAATCTGATCACATGGATGTTCACATGCGATTTCGGTGTTCTCAAAGTGGAACTGGTGCTTTCGCACGTTGATGCATGCAATTTCCCTTTCCAAATTGTTAGCCAATTCCACCAACAATGCTTTATCACGTTTGCAACAAATGGATGAAATGAGCCTGTAAGTAAATGTTGTCAGTGTTATGAAATTCCCCTCTCACGGAATGTATATACGCTCCTCATTCAGTATTATGTACAATCGTCACAAACGTGGGCGAGGCCACGCGTCACTTATTTGCATACGCGTGCGACCTCGGCTGACCCTAACTTGTGAATGAATGAGTCAAAGTTGTTTACGCCAAGCCTTAGGCCGTGTCCGAAATGGGCGTCTAGAGCTACAGCTACGGCTACGTCACTCGTAGTTGTAATGGACGAACACCTAGACAATAGCTTAAGACAAGCGATTCGGACGCAGCCTCATGTGCCAGAAAGTTCTGTGTAGAAATCTCGTTCACGCTCGTTCACGTGATCGTAAGCTATAAGTTTTTAGATTGTAAGATGATTCTAGATTTTAGTAATTTCTGGAATCTAGGAAATTTCTTTATTATACGGGCTAACTTCAGAACACAACCAGGACTTTAGACGGACGGAGAATTTCGTTGGGATTTTGGTTATAGTTCATCGAGCCGTTTTATTCTGCCCTCTGACATGTATATGATTTGTCTGCGTAGGAGCGTCTGGAGGCAGTTAGAGCCGAGTTTTATTTCCGGAAAAATATACATTTATTTGTGAACTGTCGTCGGTTCATTATTTGGGGTCTCATATCCCTATACTATCGCAACGGGAGCCAGTTTGTGTCGTCCCCCGCTCTTTTCGTCTCTCTTCGGCTGTTCTGGAGGTGAATTCGCCCCTTTATATAAGTGTGATCTTGTTTGATTTCTTTGTTGCATCTGAGAAAATTCAGGCTTTTTCTGGTAATATATATTAACGGATAGTCTGGAGATTTTCAGACCGTAACAAGCCATGCATTTGTAAAGATTCTGCCCTGCTGTACCCCATAACACGTTTACATTTAACTGTCGTTTTTCATCAATACTTTTCTATTGTTAGGTTACTCGTGGTTTTGCATGCATGTCCTATTTGGGGCCAAGTTTGATGCTACATTTCCTGATATCGATTTTTAGCCAATACTTTTCATTTTTACGGAAAAGTAGCCACATTTTGATCTTATATCTTTAAAAAGGCAAAAATGAAAATCAACAGTTAAATATAAACGTGTTCCATGTATTTTTGGATCCTAGTTCAAACAAGCAGTGTTAAAAGTGCATCGTCAGGTCTGTGCTACTTATAAAGTTAGTTTAATACAGAAATGCACTCGACATGATTAAAACATGATGAAAATAAATAGCACTAAATGTATAACTATGCATATTGCCAGATCTGGAGCTCCCATTTAAACATGTATCATATGAATCACACTGTTTTGGAAGTTGTTACCTCATACAAGTATTTGGGTTTTGCAGTTTTACCTGATCGCAAATGGTCAAAGCATGTTGACATGGCCGTTGCTCAAGCCTCTAGAGTCGGGTCTGATCGTTAGGGAGGACACGTCGTAGGGAAGTGCTTTTACGTTTTTACGGCAAGTGGTTATGTCTGCCTATACATGTATTATTATACTCAGACTCAAATGAGGGGGCATAAAAAACAGGTCAAATCAGTTTGACAGTTTGCCACAGCCTGCTGTCTTTTAGGGCATACCGGCAAATTCAACAAAAAACCTGCAATACAAATTAGTGGGCACACCAGGCCCCAACCCAGGGGCACACCAGGCCCGAACATGGGCACACCAGGCCCGATCCCAGGGACAACACCAGGGCCGACGCATGGGCACACCAGGCCCGAATCTATGCTGCACGGGCACATCAGTCCCAGCATTAGCACATCAAACAATTATGCACTTGAAATCACCTAAAATTAACATAGTAAATGTACAGCTGTGGTCTCCACCGATGTTGCACATTCGGGCAGGATCATAGTCACATGATACTCCCGTGCCCTATGACAACTGTATTAATTCAGAACAATTAGGGTTATATATTTATAACTTGATCAATTCCCCACAGAAACACGACAAAATGGGTTACTGGCTGTGCAACGCCTACGAAAATGCCCAGTGCAAATACTCATGCAGCCTAAAACAATATGAGGAATATAAAGAAGCTTTATGCAGGGTGGAGAAACGGGGATGGTGGTGGGCGAAATTAAGATCGCAGACACAAAAATGAGTCTGCCCTCGAAGAAAGGCTGTGACAAAGTGGCACAATTTTACCGCCGAACCAAGCTTCCCACGCGAAGGAGGAGAATTATATTGGCTAAAAGGTTTTCCCAACACGCGTGTGACGTCTCTAGGAATAATTATACCATATTTGGAAATCGTGAAACATAACTTTCGCGCCGTTTTCCGCCGGTACATGTACATAATAAGCTGTCTCCAAATAAGAGACAAATGTTACAAGCAGTATCACGCAATAATAAAGGTTCTTATGTACATGTATGCATGAAACCTCCCCATCCACCAATGCCCATGTGTAAAATACGACTTGAGAGCAAGGTATTCGCTGAGTATAAAGCCTTTTACCAAATAATGATAAAAGGAATTATAATTACCGGCGATGGGTCATTAGGGAGACTTTCCCATAGACTTGTGCACAACTTTTTTCCCGACTTTAATGTAACCTAACCCAACTTTCCCCTTATCCTACCCCCACGAATTTCGGTATATTTATGTTTTGGACCATCCTCTATCGATACAACCCAGTTCCGACAGTAAAATTCTCAATATTTAAAGGGGCTGTGACATTAGGGAGACATTTCAATGTCTCCCTAATGTCACTAGTCTCCTTAAGGTAATAAGAATGATGACAAAATGTCTCCTTAAGGGACCATTAACAGGTATTATACTCAGACTCAAATGAGGGGGGCATAAAAAACAGGTCGAATCAGTTTGACAGTTTGCCACAGCCTGCTGTCTCGTATTATTTGCCAGATACCGTTGTAAGGGCATACCGGCAAATTCAACCAAAAACCTGCAATACAAATTAGTGGGCACACCAGGCCCAAACCCAGGGGCACACCAGGCCCGAACATGGGCACACCAGGCCCGATCCCAGGGGCAACACCAGGGCCGACGCATGGGCACACCAGGCCCGAATCTATGCTGCATGGGCACACCAGTCCCAGCATTAGCACATCAAACAATTATGCACTTGAAATCACCTAAAATTAACATAGTAAATGTACAGCTGTGGTCCCCACCGATGTTGCACATTCGGGCAGGATAATAGTCACATGATACTCGCGTGCGCTATGACAACTGTATTAATTCAGAACAATTAGGGTTATTTATTTATAACTTGATCAATTCCCCACAGAAACACGACAAAATGGGTTACTGGCTGTGCAACGCCTACGAAAATGCCCAGTGCAAATACTCATGCAGCCTAAAACAATATGAGGAATATAGAGAAGCTTTATGCAGGGTGGAGAAACGGGGATGGTGGTGGGCGAAATTAAGATCGTAGACACAAAAATGAGTCTGCCCTCGAAGAAAGGCTGTGACAAAGTGGCAAAATTTTACCGCCGAACCAAGCTTCCCGACGTGAAGGAGGAGAATTCTATTGGCTAACAGTTTTTCCCAACACGCGTGTGACGTCTCTATATTTGGAAATCGTGAAACATAACTTTCGCGCCGTTTCCCGCCGGTACATGTACATAATAAGCTGTCTCCAATTCAAATAGGAGAAAAATGTTACAAGCAGTATCACGCAATAATAAAGGTTCTTATGTACATGTATGCATGAAACCTCCCCATCCACCAATGCCCATGTGTAAAATACAACTTGAGAGCAAGGTATTCGCTGAGTATAAAGCCTTTTACCAAATAATGATAAAAGGAATTATACTCGGACTCAAATGAGGGGGGCATAAAACACAGGTCGAATCAGTTTAACAGTTTGCCACAGCCTGCTGTCTTTTATTATTTGCCAGATACCGTTGTAAGGGCATACCGGCAAATTCAACCAAAAACCTGCACTAAAAGTTAGTGGGCACACCAGGCCCCAACCCAGGGGCACACCAGGCCCGAACATGGGCACACCAGGCCCGATCCCAGGGGCAACACCAGGGCCGACGCATGGGCACACCAGGCCCGAATCTATGCTGCATGGGCACACCAGTCCCAGCATTAGCACATCAAACAATTATGCACTTGAAATCACCTAAAATTAACATAGTAAATGTACAGCTGTGGTCCCCACCGATGTTGCACATTCGGGCAGGATCATAGTCACATGATACTCCCGTGCCCTATGACAACTGTATTAATTCAGAACAATTAGGGTTATATATTTATAACTTGATCAATTCCCCACAGAAACACGACAAAATGGGTTACTGGCTGTGCAACGCCTACGAAAATGCCCAGTGCAAATACTCATGCAGCCTAAAACAATATGAGGAATATAAAGAAGCTTTATGCAGGGTGGAGAAACGGGGATGGTGGTGGGCGAAATTAAGATCGCAGACACAAAAATGAGTCTGCCCTCGAAGAAAGGCTGTGACAAAGTGGCACAATTTTACCGCCGAACCAAGCTTCCCGACGCGAAGGAGGAGAATTATATTGGCTAAAAGGTTTTCCCAACACGCGTGTGACGTCTCTAGGAATAATTATACCATATTTGGAAATCGTGAAACATAACTTTCGCGCCGTTTTCCGCCGGTACATGTACATAATAAGCTGTCTCCAAATAAGAGACAAATGTTACAAGCAGTATCACGCAATAATAAAGGTTCTTATGTACATGTATGCATGAAACCTCCCCATCCACCAATGCCCATGTGTAAAATACGACTTGAGAGCAAGGTATTCGCTGAGTATAAAGCCTTTTACCAAATAATGATAAAAGGAATTATACTCAGACTCAAATGAGGGGGGCATAAAAAACAGGTCGAATCAGTTTGACAGTTTGCCACAGCCTGCTGTCTCGTATTATTTGCCAGATACCGTTGTAAGGGCATACCGGCAAATTCAACCAAAAACCTGCAATAAAAATTAGTGGGCACATCAGGCCCAAACCCAGGGGCACACCAGGCCCGAACATGGGCACACCAGGCCCGATCCCAGGGACAACACCAGGGCCGACGCATGGGCACACCAGGCCCGAATCTATGCTGCACGGGCACATCAGTCCCAGCATTAGCACATCAAACAATTATGCACTTGAAATCACCTAAAATTAACATAGTAAATGTACAGCTGTGGTCTCCACCGATGTTGCACATTCGGGCAGGATCATAGTCACATGATACTCCCGTGCCCTATGACAACTGTATTAATTCAGAACAATTAGGGTTATATATTTATAACTTGATCAATTCCCCACAGAAACACGACAAAATGGGTTACTGGCTGTGCAACGCCTACGAAAATGCCCAGTGCAAATACTCATGCAGCCTAAAACAATATGAGGAATATAAAGAAGCTTTATGCAGGGTGGAGAAACGGGGATGGTGGTGGGCGAAATTAAGATCGCAGACACAAAAATGAGTCTGCCCTCGAAGAAAGGCTGTGACAAAGTGGCACAATTTTACCGCCGAACCAAGCTTCCCACGCGAAGGAGGAGAATTATATTGGCTAAAAGGTTTTCCCAACACGCGTGTGACGTCTCTAGGAATAATTATACCATATTTGGAAATCGTGAAACATAACTTTCGCGCCGTTTTCCGCCGGTACATGTACATAATAAGCTGTCTCCAAATAAGAGACAAATGTTACAAGCAGTATCACGCAATAATAAAGGTTCTTATGTACATGTATGCATGAAACCTCCCCATCCACCAATGCCCATGTGTAAAATACGACTTGAGAGCAAGGTATTCGCTGAGTATAAAGCCTTTTACCAAATAATGATAAAAGGAATTATAATTACCGGCGATGGGTCATTAGGGAGACTTTCCCATAGACTTGTGCACAACTTTTTTCCCGACTTTAATGTAACCTAACCCAACTTTCCCCTTATCCTACCCCCACGAATTTCGGTATATTTATGTTTTGGACCATCCTCTATCGATACAACCCAGTTCCGACAGTAAAATTCTCAATATTTAAAGGGGCTGTGACATTAGGGAGACATTTCAATGTCTCCCTAATGTCACTAGTCTCCTTAAGGTAATAAGAATGATGACAAAATGTCTCCTTAAGGGACCATTAACAGGTATTATACTCAGACTCAAATGAGGGGGGCATAAAAAACAGGTCGAATCAGTTTGACAGTTTGCCACAGCCTGCTGTCTCGTATTATTTGCCAGATACCGTTGTAAGGGCATACCGGCAAATTCAACCAAAAACCTGCAATACAAATTAGTGGGCACACCAGGCCCAAACCCAGGGGCACACCAGGCCCGAACATGGGCACACCAGGCCCGATCCCAGGGGCAACACCAGGGCCGACGCATGGGCACACCAGGCCCGAATCTATGCTGCATGGGCACACCAGTCCCAGCATTAGCACATCAAACAATTATGCACTTGAAATCACCTAAAATTAACATAGTAAATGTACAGCTGTGGTCCCCACCGATGTTGCACATTCGGGCAGGATAATAGTCACATGATACTCGCGTGCGCTATGACAACTGTATTAATTCAGAACAATTAGGGTTATTTATTTATAACTTGATCAATTCCCCACAGAAACACGACAAAATGGGTTACTGGCTGTGCAACGCCTACGAAAATGCCCAGTGCAAATACTCATGCAGCCTAAAACAATATGAGGAATATAGAGAAGCTTTATGCAGGGTGGAGAAACGGGGATGGTGGTGGGCGAAATTAAGATCGTAGACACAAAAATGAGTCTGCCCTCGAAGAAAGGCTGTGACAAAGTGGCAAAATTTTACCGCCGAACCAAGCTTCCCGACGTGAAGGAGGAGAATTCTATTGGCTAACAGTTTTTCCCAACACGCGTGTGACGTCTCTATATTTGGAAATCGTGAAACATAACTTTCGCGCCGTTTCCCGCCGGTACATGTACATAATAAGCTGTCTCCAATTCAAATAGGAGAAAAATGTTACAAGCAGTATCACGCAATAATAAAGGTTCTTATGTACATGTATGCATGAAACCTCCCCATCCACCAATGCCCATGTGTAAAATACAACTTGAGAGCAAGGTATTCGCTGAGTATAAAGCCTTTTACCAAATAATGATAAAAGGAATTATACTCGGACTCAAATGAGGGGGGCATAAAACACAGGTCGAATCAGTTTAACAGTTTGCCACAGCCTGCTGTCTTTTATTATTTGCCAGATACCGTTGTAAGGGCATACCGGCAAATTCAACCAAAAACCTGCACTAAAAGTTAGTGGGCACACCAGGCCCCAACCCAGGGGCACACCAGGCCCGAACATGGGCACACCAGGCCCGATCCCAGGGGCAACACCAGGGCCGACGCATGGGCACACCAGGCCCGAATCTATGCTGCATGGGCACACCAGTCCCAGCATTAGCACATCAAACAATTATGCACTTGAAATCACCTAAAATTAACATAGTAAATGTACAGCTGTGGTCCCCACCGATGTTGCACATTCGGGCAGGATCATAGTCACATGATACTCCCGTGCCCTATGACAACTGTATTAATTCAGAACAATTAGGGTTATATATTTATAACTTGATCAATTCCCCACAGAAACACGACAAAATGGGTTACTGGCTGTGCAACGCCTACGAAAATGCCCAGTGCAAATACTCATGCAGCCTAAAACAATATGAGGAATATAAAGAAGCTTTATGCAGGGTGGAGAAACGGGGATGGTGGTGGGCGAAATTAAGATCGCAGACACAAAAATGAGTCTGCCCTCGAAGAAAGGCTGTGACAAAGTGGCACAATTTTACCGCCGAACCAAGCTTCCCGACGCGAAGGAGGAGAATTATATTGGCTAAAAGGTTTTCCCAACACGCGTGTGACGTCTCTAGGAATAATTATACCATATTTGGAAATCGTGAAACATAACTTTCGCGCCGTTTTCCGCCGGTACATGACTGTACATAATAAGCTGTCTCCAAATAAGAGACAAATGTTACAAGCAGTATCACGCAATAATAAAGGTTCTTATGTACATGTATGCATGAAACCTCCCCATCCACCAATGCCCATGTGTAAAATACAACTTGAGAGCAAGGTATTCGCTGAGTATAAAGCCTTTTACCAAATAATGATAAAAGGAATTATACTCGGACTCAAATGAGGGGGGCATAAAACACAGGTCGAATCAGTTTAACAGTTTGCCACAGCCTGCTGTCTTTTATTATTTGCCAGATACCGTTGTAAGGGCATACCGGCAAATTCAACCAAAAACCTGCACTAAAAGTTAGTGGGCACACCAGGCCCCAACCCAGGGGCACACCAGGCCCGAACATGGGCACACCAGGCCCGATCCCAGGGGCAACACCAGGGCCGACGCATGGGCACACCAGGCCCGAATCTATGCTGCATGGGCACACCAGTCCCAGCATTAGCACATCAAACAATTATGCACTTGAAATCACCTAAAATTAACATAGTAAATGTACAGCTGTGGTCCCCACCGATGTTGCACATTCGGGCAGGATCATAGTCACATGATACTCCCGTGCCCTATGACAACTGTATTAATTCAGAACAATTAGGGTTATATATTTATAACTTGATCAATTCCCCACAGAAACACGACAAAATGGGTTACTGGCTGTGCAACGCCTACGAAAATGCCCAGTGCAAATACTCATGCAGCCTAAAACAATATGAGGAATATAAAGAAGCTTTATGCAGGGTGGAGAAACGGGGATGGTGGTGGGCGAAATTAAGATCGCAGACACAAAAATGAGTCTGCCCTCGAAGAAAGGCTGTGACAAAGTGGCACAATTTTACCGCCGAACCAAGCTTCCCGACGCGAAGGAGGAGAATTATATTGGCTAAAAGGTTTTCCCAACACGCGTGTGACGTCTCTAGGAATAATTATACCATATTTGGAAATCGTGAAACATAACTTTCGCGCCGTTTTCCGCCGGTACATGTACATAATAAGCTGTCTCCAAATAAGAGACAAATGTTACAAGCAGTATCACGCAATAATAAAGGTTCTTATGTACATGTATGCATGAAACCTCCCCATCCACCAATGCCCATGTGTAAAATACGACTTGAGAGCAAGGTATTCGCTGAGTATAAAGCCTTTTACCAAATAATGATAAAAGGAATTATACTCAGACTCAAATGAGGGGGGCATAAAAAACAGGTCGAATCAGTTTGACAGTTTGCCACAGCCTGCTGTCTCGTATTATTTGCCAGATACCGTTGTAAGGGCATACCGGCAAATTCAACCAAAAACCTGCAATAAAAATTAGTGGGCACATCAGGCCCAAACCCAGGGGCACACCAGGCCCGAACATGGGCACACCAGGCCCGATCCCAGGGGCAACACCAGGGCCGACGCATGGGCACACCAGGCCCGAATCTATGCTGCATGGGCACACCAGTCCCAGCATTAGCACATCAAACAATTATGCACTTGAAATCACCTAAAATTAACATAGTAAATGTACAGCTGTGGTCCCCACCGATGTTGCACATTCGGGCAGGATAATAGTCACATGATACTCGCGTGCGCTATGACAACTGTATTAATTCAGAACAATTAGGGTTATTTATTTATAACTTGATCAATTCCCCACAGAAACACGACAAAATGGGTTACTGGCTGTGCAACGCCTACGAAAATGCCCAGTGCAAATACTCATGCAGCCTAAAACAATATGAGGAATATAGAGAAGCTTTATGCAGGGTGGAGAAACGAGGATGGTGGTGGGCGAAATTAAGATCGTAGACACAAAAATGAGTCTGCCCTCGAAGAAAGGCTGTGACAAAGTGGCAAAATTTTACCGCCGAACCAAGCTTCCCGACGTGAAGGAGGAGAATTCTATTGGCTAAAAGTTTTTCCCAACACGCGTGTGACGTCTCTATATTTGGAAATCGTGAAACATAACTTTCGCGCCGTTTCCCGCCGGTACATGTACATAATAAGCTGTCTCCAATTCAAATAGGAGAAAAATGTTACAAGCAGTATCACGCAATAATAAAGGTTCTTATGTACATGTATGCATGAAACCTCCCCATCCACCAATGCCCATGTGTAAAATACAACTTGAGAGCAAGGTATTCGCTGAGTATAAAGCCTTTTACCAAATAATGATAAAAGGAATTATACTCGGACTCAAATGAGGGGGGCATAAAACACAGGTCGAATCAGTTTAACAGTTTGCCACAGCCTGCTGTCTTTTATTATTTGCCAGATACCGTTGTAAGGGCATACCGGCAAATTCAACCAAAAACCTGCACTAAAAGTTAGTGGGCACACCAGGCCCCAACCCAGGGGCACACCAGGCCCGAACATGGGCACACCAGGCCCGATCCCAGGGGCAACACCAGGGCCGACGCATGGGCACACCAGGCCCGAATCTATGCTGCATGGGCACACCAGTCCTAGCATTAGCACATCAAACAATTATGCACTTGAAATCACCTAAAATTAACATAGTAAATGTACAGCTGTGGTCTCCACCGATGTTGCACATTCGGGCAGGATCATAGTCACATGATACTCGCGTGCGCTAGACAACTGTATTAATTCAGAACAATTAGGGTTATTTATTTATAACTTGATTCCCCACAGAAACACGACAAAATGGGTTACTGGCTGTGCAACGCCTACGAAAATGCCACCCGCGCAGAGCGCGCCCCACAGAAGGACAGGCAGAAACCCAACATAGTCGCGTTTCGGTTTGTCTACGGGAAATTAATTTGTGACATAAGGCATTGCCGCAAATTCGCTGCTAATAAACGATTCCCAAGGGGGGACAGTATGGCATGTCAAACGTTGCAATATTCGATGTGCGATGTTTGTCATTATGTGCGATGTTCAAATATACATGTGCGATGTTTGTCATTATGTGCGATGTTCCAATTTATATGTGCGATGTTCCAATTTATATGTGCGATGTTCAAATATATATGCGATGTTTTGTCATATAATGTGCGATGTTTGTCATTATATATGCGATGTTCAAATGTATGTGTGCGATGTTTGTTATTATATGTACGATGTTCAAATATATATGCGATGTTTGTCATATATGTGCGATGTTCAAATTTATATGTGCGATGTTCAAATTTATATGTGCGATGTTTGCCATATATGTGCGATATTCAAATAGTATGTGCGATGTTTTTCAATCTATATTCGAAAACGGAATTGTGGGATATAGTATGGTTTCCAGACCGAAATAGTATGAATATTCCTAATAAGTTACATCAGGGACCAGACTGCTTAGGACGGTCTATCTGTTGCACTGACCTGGCTGAAGCTAGCCCGAGATTCAGCCCGCGATTCGCAATAGGGCCCGTGATTCGCCCGATCAGAGCAGCCGCATAATATAAACTAGAAACCATTAGACAAAAGAAGTTTTTAAATGAAATCGCTGGATTCAGGGCAACGATTTTTTTAGAAAATGTCAAGAAATTACAAACCAATTTTGCATGAAATTTTAAAATGAGCAAAGCTGTACATATTATACTTAACATTGTTTTATGGATCCTTTTTATGAAATAATTAGTCGTTTCGCGAGGGCCCATTTCAAAGGGTTCTCTACATCAATTCTTTTCGGCTCAGCAAAATAGCTTCTGTTTGAAAGAAAGTGTACCGCACATGTTTTTAACAATTCATATTTTTCTTTCATATTCATAATTGCCACCTTCCTGGGCACACTTAATTTCAGCAAGGGCCTATTCCAAGAATGGCTTCTGTTCCAATTAGCCGCTTAAAGGCAGTGTACACGATTGGTAATTATCCAATTTTGTTTTTACTGAATTATTACAAAATACCTTTGTAGACTGTAAGTTAATAGTAGTCTCAATCATCCTGTGAAATTATGGCACCAGATGTGCTGTCGTTGTCAAGAAAAGTGGAAATTTATATCGTCTTCCAACGATTTCCAGCTGTAAATCGTTGGAGAACTGCCCTGTAGCCGTTAGTCAAGGCGCGAGTGGCTACCTGGACAAGTGGCGCGCCCCGGACGCGAATTTTTTTCCCCAAACTACATCCGAATGGATTCATTGTTGAGCGCCCTCTATGATACTTTTAATATACCTACGTACAATTTTGTTTTCTTTTTCTAATTTCCAGGTTTGGATAATTTTTTAAAATGGGAAATAAAGTCCGGAATTTCATTACGTTCGAATTAATTTTGTTCCCCTAATTCGTGGCTCCGGAGGATTTATTTTTTAAAGGGAAGTCAAGTCCCAAATCTCTAGCGTTAACCCCATTCGGATGTCGTTTGGGTAAAGAATTCGCGCCTCAAACATGATGGCGCCTTGGCATATCCGGGCCTAGATAGCCACGCGCGCCTTGACTAAAGGCTATCCGCCCGACGGTTAAAAACGAGCGCCGTTTTTCACTCGGTTTTTTGGCCATCTAACAACGCAAAACTTTAAACAGGTCAGTGGAACGATATTTCCTATAACATACTAACCCCCAAATCCGCCCATTTCTGAAAATTGCAACAATGACCAATCATGTACACTGCCTTTGAGGACGGATCATTTTCATGAATATCTGGAAATGCGGTATTCGGAGTTTCGTGTGAAATGCCATCTTTGAAAGAAAGTGTACCACACATATTTTGAAAGATTGATATTTTTCTTTCATATTCATAATCCCACCTTCCCAGGCACTTTCTCTTGCCATTCTTGCAATAAGCTCTTGCTGAAATTAAGTGTGCCCAGGAAGGTGGCAATTATGAATATGAAAGAAAAATATGAATTTTTTTAATCATGTGCGGTACACTTTCTTTCAAACAGAAGCTATTGTGTGAGCCGAAAGGAATTGATGTAGAGAACCCTTTGAAATGGGCCCTCGCGAAACGACTAATTATTTCATAAAAGAGACCCATAAAACAATGTTAAGTATAATATGTTCAGCTTTGCTCATACCTATTTAGAAATTTCATGCAAAAATTGGTATGTAATTTCTTGACATTTCTCGAAAATTCGTTGCCTGAATCCAGCGATTTCATTAAAAAAATACTCCTTTTGTCGAATGGATTCTAGTTTTCAACATGCGGCTGCTCTGATCGGGCGAATCGCGGGCCCTATTGCGAATCGCGGGCTGAATCGCGGGCTAGCTTCAGCCAGGTCAGTGCAACAGCTCAGATAGACCGTCCTAAGTAGTGTGGTCCCTGATGTAACTTATTAGGAATATTCATACTATTTCGGTCTGGAAACCATACTATATCCCACAATTGCGTTTTCGAATATAAATTGAAAAACATCGCACATATATTTGAACATCGCACATATAAATTTCAACATCGCACATATATGACAAACATCGCATATATATTTCAACATCGTAATAACAAACATCGCACACATACATTTGAACATCGCATATATCAATATATATGCGATGTTTTGTCATTATATGTGCGATGTTTGTCATTACAAACATCGCACATATAATGACAAAACATCGCATATATATTTGAACATCGCACATATAAATTGGAACATCGCACATATAAATTGGAACATCGCACATATAATGACAAACATCGCACATATATATTTGAACATCGCACATAATGACAAACATCGCACATAATATTTGAACATCGCACAAATATACGTAGATTATCGAATATTGCAACGTTTGACATGCCATAGTACAGGTGAACCCCATCGTACAGGTAGAGGGAGAAGTCAGACCATGCGAACTGGGGATGGTGCCCGGGGATGGTGCAAGCAAAATGCGCGCTGTATAGCAGCGCACTGAGATCTAGCCCATCTGTTCACCGCGGTGCGTTTCCTCTCCAAGGCGGGCTGCGAACGGGCCCCCCCCCAAAAAAATCTCTAGGGATTATGTCCGACCACACGATCGTGGTACGGAGGTACAAAACAGCACAATCGCGTATAGCATGGCAACTATTTGCTGGCGAAGGCCATACTCGTCAACAGTGACAAGATCGTTAGTACCAATGTGTATGATTAGGAATGCTGGAGGAGGATAGGCTCTGCCCATGCCAGCCAGCAGGCCAGAGATGTCCTGAACACCTGCCCCACCCTTGCCTTTCCAATTAACATTAACAGGGAGGTCGAACTGTCGCTCCGCCCTGCGGATGAGAGAATCGCCAACAATCCATACCGAATCTAACGTAAAATTGGAGGCAAGATAAATAAAGTCCATCACCAGGAATCGAAATCAAACCTATTGCCCATTACAGGAAACTGACCGACCAAAAGACTATGCACTGCCTCCCTCCCCTGCTACCTCAAAACTGCAACGCGGCACGTGCACCGGCCGAATGTAGGACAAGAATGCATCAGAACGCCAACGGCCCATTTTTTAATGTCGGCATGGGCAATCCCCAAAGCAGACGCTGAAGATGCAGCCCCAATACAAAAGGAATGGCCCCGAATGTGAGTCTCCCCATGCCCTGCAAATGCAACGGCCTTCCCCAGGACGGCATTAAATTGGTACTGGGTGAGTGGACTGCCATCAAAGTGACAGAAAAATGGGCCCTGACCTAGAGGGCGCACTGCCAAAAAAGAAAGAAAAGCTTGAACGGGGCACAGAGATTTGTCTTGAGATTGCATCAGAGCGAATGCATTGGGGAAAACCCCTTTGATTATTTTTGGCATGCCGAAAACGTATGAGGACCGATGGATGCGGAAACGTTGGGACAGGCCGGCAGATCTGTACATCAGCAAGGGTCAAAACGGATTCTTGGATATGCCGACCTGAGTTAACCGTAAATTCCCCAACCCGCATGAAACCATAGAAAGCACCCCAAAAGACTGCTCGAAACATAACTACCTCAAACTGGGAGAAACACACGTCCGGCAAGGCGCGTACAATACCAGCTAGTACAGGCAAGGAAATCGGCGACCTTCTCTCCGTGGTTGGGCGGAGACGGCGAGCGCCCTCTATCAATTTGGTCACTAAAAATCAATCGTTGGGTCAACCAGCCAATGTAATTTATGACAGTAACCGACGCCAGATACACAAGTCGTAGAGGTATGAGATACCGGTAAGTATTCTTGCAGGGCTTCAACCACAAAAAAACGCTTCTCATTTGAAGGAAATGCAGGCAAAATAATATCTTCCATATCTTTGTTTCAGTAGTTTGTGAACTGAAATACGACACTCACTGTCTGTCAGAGTAATATCATCTATTGTCAGCAGATGTAAAGTTTGTACTCGCTGAGCTGATAACAATGCTATATAACAGCGTTACTATAGTTTTTGTCACAGATGCTTCGGTGAGAGTTTCGCATTCGGATTCAATGCATCAAAATATCATAAAACAAGCCTTACGTCCTAGATTGTCTGATATCGGGAAAGTACGGCCTGTTTGCACAAATACTCGTCATAAACCCACAAGTTAATGAGTGGCTTCCAATTTCATTAGGAAATTAAACAATAGTGGTCATTGCCGATCCGGCGGTACGCGGAGGGCTCCGTGCGCCGTCGAATGCGATGTACTAGTGCCGCGCGCGAGTAGCAGACGATCCAAACTGTACAGCGGTGGTGTGAACATTATTGTTGTTTTTAAAGGCCTGCAACTTACAAGTACATCATGGCACACTGTGCGGCAGCATCCTGTGTAAATAATTCAAAGTACAGGGACAGGTAAGAAAAGTCACCTTGTATTCCTTCCTGCCAGTGAGGATCAGGAAATACATTTGTCTGCTTGTTTTGGAAAGATTTTACTTCAATACCCCCCACCAAAATCGGTCAGGAACAGCAAAATCTTGGAAAATAATTAACCCTCCTTGATAACAACTATCTAAATGTGTGGCACAACCTGCTATTTCAAGATTTATGTCAAAAGAATCTGTAAAATTGAGGCAGAACTTAACATGTATGTGAACACACTGTGCCAAGAACATCTAACACGGAAAACACAAACTTTCTTCCCCTATATATATTGCACAAACATTTCCCAAATTTATTCTCACAATAAAAGGTTGTGCCAAGTGTTTGTTCCTTCCTCCATGGATTAGATGGTTATTTTCCACAATTTGCTATTCCTGACCGATTTTTGTGGGGGGGGGGGGGGGGGGGGGCATTAAAGTAAAGTCTTTCCGCCGTTAGGCTATACAACATTATTGAATATTTTTAAGGAAGTGGATATTTGGCCGGCATCGAACATTTTGCTGTCGTTAGCTTGTACAGCGCCCTCTACATTATAAAATGTATTAAATTACCACCTGTGGCCTAGTGGAAAGCGCGTGGTCTCATGAGTGAGAGATCCCAGGTTCAATCTAGTGACATTTTGAAGAAAAACATTTCCATTCCAAAATATTAAGAATGTTCTTTTAATATTTTAAATTGACTTCAACATTTAATTACATAGTATTATATTTTCTTTTTTTGATTTGTGGCTCTGGAGGGTTTTTGTTTCTTTAAGGGAAATAAAACCCGAAATTGTAAAATGGTCTGATTCGTGTGTCATGAATATAATAAAGTCACAATAGAGTACCGAAGTGTGACGTCAGTTAGCCCGACAACTGGCTCCAAACAAATTGAGATTTCGACTGTTCCTTTGTTAACAGCCAGTCATGCAAACACATTGACACAAAATAACAAAAGTATTCTGGTTTCAAACATTGCATTGACGTCAGCACTTCGATACTCTATAAGTACGACAATGTTGGCGTGGAACCAGGCTAACATTTGTCACAGTAAAAATGTCTAAGTAAAATAGAAGTCACTGCGCATGTTCAGTACCTAGCCGGTAAAATAGCATTTACTGAATTATTTAATATCCACTGCCTATTTTTAATTTTAATTCTTCTTTGTAGTTTGTACTGATTATTTAATTCAGTGCTTTTGATTGATCCGCGTTTGCTACTTTCCAAATTTGCAGCATAAACTGTTGTTGAGTACAGTAAGCAGTTTCTTTTGCTCAACAATAGTTTTTCTCCATTAATTGTAGAACAAATCTGTCAAAGTGAAATTTTAGCCAAAGTAGTGCAGCTTTATTCAGATCAGGCTTACTAAACTTTGCACACTTTTTTGAAATGAGTGTCTTATTTATCAATCATCAGTAATCAAGTCCCTTGCTCGTTATAAAGTTGCAAGTTATTTAAGTTTACAAATACTTCATCTCAATTTTATTCTGTGTTGTGTATTTTTATACTGTGAAATATCTGTTTCGGGTCCGCAGGCGTATACATGTACATGTATGTATAACTTTATTCCCTAATTTTCTTCTTCAGGTTGATTATTATGCAAACATACATGCCCTAAAGCTTCAGCAGGTTGGGGTATGTAGTGCTGTATTATAGGCTATAGCACTTTAGTCATCTCACTTCTTTCCTTTTTTAAGTATTTAAAATTTAGCATTCCTTGTATTATTTTACAGATATGAAAAGCCATTAGCAGGGAGTTCTGCTCCTACGCTGTATATGCGTTCCTATCCGGAGTGGGCTGTTTCAAGAAAGCAGGCAGCCAAGGAAGTTGCAGCACTGGAAGATGGATTAATCTGTCATGCATTGGCACATATTTGTAAGTATCTGGATCCACAAACGCGTGCTAGACTTGCTAAGCAGTTCAAAGTGCCCCCAGGAAATGACAGTGACTGTCTTTCAGAGACATTGCGAAAGATTCCTATAGTTCTGAAGCACAACAATTGGTACAGCAAATTACACTAATTATTCCAGGTGGCAAATGTTTGGAAGCTCTCCACATTTACAGATATGGAGCACTGTGTGGAGCTACCGTTAAGCAGAAGTCTTCAACCGAGGTAAAGCCCAGAGAAGAAGTCGAAGACTGCACTCCTTACTCCATCCATGATTTTCATTCATACGCCAAACCTGAAACATGTGATGAGCACTCCACACAGATGATTCACCTTGGACACAAAGGCCATGAAAAACATGGTGTTACTTTCAAGAAGCGTAACAACCATCAAAAACAATGATGTCGAGCAGCGGAATGCGAAAAACAAAAATGCTGCGGAAATAACCCTAATGAAGATTTAACCGTTGAGGAAATGCAACACACCCAGCATGATTTGAGCAATCGAGTCAGTGAACTTGAATGTGAATTGAAGCATACAAAAGAGAGATTAAACGGACCAAAAGTATGTATTGAGTCAATAAAGGAGTCGGATGAACTAATGCAGCTGCATACAGGTCTACCCTCATACCAGTACTTCAAGTGGGTTTATAATGAAGTTGACCAGGCATCAGAAAATATGACATATTGGCATGGATATGGATCGGAAAAGGCAAAACAGTACTAAGAAGCAAACCAGAGCAAGCCTGGACCAGCTCGAGTGTTATCTAAAGAAAATGAACTCTTGTTAACTTTGATGAAGTTAAGGCTTAACATGATGGAAGAGTATTTAGCATACTTGTTCAATATCACACAATCCACAGTGTCCTCAATAATATCAACATGGATTCCATTGTTGAGCCCTGTACATTTTCAATAGGCCGATTTCGCTGTTTGCCTGCAGGGCCCATTTATGCGCATGCGTGCATAAATTTGAATATATTAGGAAACTGGTCTATTAGCTCCGTGCACAACTACCCCCTCAGCGGAAAGAAAAGGCGAATTGGGGGGTCAATATCGACGCCATCTTACCTGACTTCAATTTTAGTGTCTGGTTCCCGCTATGATATTCTTATTGAAAAAGCAATTATCGAGAGTCGGCAAACAGACAAAGCAATCCCACTGGTATACGAGTATCAAAATGAACGAGGAGCGCAGTGCGTAATACCAGCGACGTACTACCCATTGGGTGCGTTCGAGTAGCTCACCCGGGTCGACTCGGGTTAGCCCCGTGCCGTTCGATTAGCTCTGACGTCATACCCAGGGCTCACTCGGGTCAGCCACCACAGACCCTGCTCGCGGAGCAGAGTCACTGGAGGAATTACGTCACACGCATGCGTAGTTAAGTCTGACTACCCACAAATTCTACTGGAGCGGGGAATTAAAAATGGCTGACCTCAAGGGCGATTGTGTAGTTAAGGACTTTCCTATAAGAGAAGAAAATCCACTTTTAAGTTATTGGACTTAACAAACTAGATTGCGACATTAAAAACCAACAGGTATGTCGCAGATAGAGGGCAGAGTTTTACATTTGTTGTGGGAAATGTTTAGGTAAAACGACAACGAAGATGACAAAACGCAACACGAAAATAAAGATGGCGAAGACTGCACTGATTCGCAAGACACCAACCGCAAAACACGTAAGAAAATTGCATTTCTCCCGCAGGAAACTGTTTAGAATTACAAAAAATGATGCCATTAGAATTGAGAGGAGCATACTTTAGGTTGATAAATTCATTTTGGAATGATAAAAATAACCTTGACTCGAAATGGATCAAATATAAAGAGGTGTCCGTAACTACACAATCGCCGACTCTTATTCATCCATGGCCGACCAAGTGCAAGGTGACATCAACAGAAGCGGGCGTTTGACCATGATATTGGCCCAGTTCTCGTGGCTAACCTGTCTGCCTTCACCCGAGTCGATCCGGGTAAGCTACTCGAACGCACCCGTTGAAGCGCGGTTGCTTTGTGGACAGCGCCCTCTTTTGGTGCGCACGGAGCCCATAGGTAGTTATTTGTCGCTGTTATATTGGGGTCATTGTATTGGTTCCAATAACACCCCTCTTATAGTCTGCAGAATCTGAAAATGTCAGGTCGGCCAGTGGTTTATTTCAAAACTGGCCACAATTTGTTTTTCAAAATGTTCTTCACAGCTATGGGTTTATGATTGAGCATTTGTTTTCCTACCTCCATGATCAACATAACAAAAGCCAAGTTTTTCCACAATACATATCGATACGTTGGGGGGGGGGGGGGGGGGGGGGGGGGGGGGGGGGGGAGGTTATACATACACCAGGAAAAAAAGCCAAAGCTTATCTTCCTGAGTTAAAAAGGCCAATCATTTTGACTTTGTGGGTCAAGTTGAGTTTCGATAGCGAGTTGGGTATTTACTGTCAAGTTGTGTCAGTTATTCCCAGTTTGATAGGTTGATCAAACATTTGGATCAAACATTTTAATTTGTGTTAGTGGGGGGGGGGGGGGGGGGGAGGGGGGGGGGGGTGGTTGATTTTGAATTACACCTGTCCTCAAGGGTTCACTCCTTCCTTGGGGAGTTCAAACACTTTAGAGGTGCAGCTAGCGGGTATTTTTGAGCCTGATGTTACAGTGAAATAGAAAAGAGGACGAGCTATTGCCTATCAGATATAACTGATAGTTATAATATTAGTTTATTTATTTATTTATTTATTACATTTCTTTACCCAGGGTATGGACAAACAGTTTAAAACTGGTTTCCATTGGGGCCCTGCATATTATTAGTTAAAACTGAATATTTACACATTCATACAAAATATTTAAACAAATACAATAATGTTTACACAATTAATCAATTTTCGGTTAACTTTTCAACTCTCCAGAAGCCTATTGCTGATTTACGGGATGGGCGAAAAACCCGCGAAAAAAACCTTTTAGGGTGAAAAACAAGGGGAAATTCCCATCCGGCTCCAAAGTATTTTGGCAACCAAGTTTATAACTCCGCAGATCAGCGTAAATGACAGAAATATCAATGATAGATGGCTTTACGTAGCTCCGATTTAAATGTACTTAAGGAGTTTATGGTTCTCATTTGTTCAGGCAGTTACCACAGAAATATCTTGCATTCGTTCATCATTTTAAATAATATCTAGAAAATTATCACCATCAAATTTGAGGAATTTTCCTCAAGAAGGTTCAGTCTGGTGGCCGGTATAAGAGATTCGCTCGTACCCACCGCCCCAGAGCGCTGGAAACGTCTGATGCGCTTTGAGCTCTGATTAGGTCGATTTTGTGCGATTTGCTTGAGGTCACCGGTCCCTATTTTGGGCGGTAGGTACGAGCAAAGATGCCAGAAGGGGAAGATCGGTCACTGGGTATCTTTTTGTACAGCGCCCGATGAAACACGTTTGATAAGTAAACGCGTGCTTGTGGCTACAGTGACTCCATACAAGCAGTACATCATCGGGTGTAAAATGCGAGCGGGATTTTCATTGATGAAGAAAAAACTTCACAAAGATGACAAAATGAAGAGACAAAAAGGAATAAGTAAATGGATAAATAATATCACGGAGGTACCTCCATTATAATGATGTAAAAATCTGTTTTTGTAAGGTTTTATTATCTGTATCTCGTTTTGAAAAACTAAGCTCCGGCCCCAACACATCATTGTATAATGTACTGTACACATTGAACATGGTCAATAGCCTATTTGTTTCGAGAAATGGACATTTGATGAGAATGGTGTGTTTAATTTTTTTTAATGGGTATACAAAATAGCCACAAGGCATCGGCAAATATGCCAGGAAAATTTGACAGGATTAAAAGAATGTATTGCGATGATATAAGGGAAAATGCACTTGGAAGGGGTGGCGGCCCCGCCCCCTCCGCACTATTCGCGCCGCTCTTAAGTTTATTAGTCTGATCTTAAATTACTCTTAAGTTACATTTTTATTTTCTACAAGCGTCAAGGCATCTATAGAAACTGGTTTCACATTTTCTCTATCGTCGCGTTGCAACTGTATCAGCGAAAAGGAACGGGAGGGGTTACGGCCACGCCCCCTCCTGTACAGGTTTTTTTTTGTCTGGCGGGCACACTCCACCACTGAAAATGTCTGTCAGTGGCCATTCATGATACCTGGGACTATGCCGAACATTTTCCAGTATAGGTTTCATCAGGTTAACTCACCAGCTAGGCTAGCCCAATTTTGGGGGCCCTTTGTCATGGCCCTCCTGACCACACCCACCACAGTGTGCTCGGCAGTCGTCCATTTCCTTACATCGGCATGCACGTGGATCATTGCTATATACATGGAAATTGGTTAACTTTCCAGCTAGGCTGACCCCTCTGGGCTCCCGGTCTATAAAGCGTATCAGACGTTCCCAGCGCCCTGTTTTAGGCGGTGGGCATGAGCGAAGATGAGAGACTTTTCCAGCGCAATTTTTTAAAACAATAAACAAAATAGTGCGAGAGTAGCGATCCTTGCTGTTTTTACCCTTGCTACAACCAAACTACAGTTGAACTACAGTTAAAAGTTACTTCAATTTATTTAGAGTTGTATACAAGTTGTAGCTGCTGTTTGTGAACATTGTAAGAATAGTTTTGTGCAGCCACTTAAAATTGCGAATGCAGACAGTGCTATTTGAAAACGAAACCCTATCTTGAACATTTTGAATGAATTTCCCCGCGTGCCCCGTATACTTTTTTGTCTTATAATTTGTTTCTTCCCAGCCAAAAAACAGGAAACGTGGTCATCCGATATGCCTTTACCGAAAGGCCAGAAAGTCACGCATCCTTTGGTTTTAGGGAAAGTTTTGAAAATGTACGTGTTTTAATCTGTATGGTGGTCCTGAAGGGACATCAAAGACGCACATTTTCTTTACTATGTCGTAATTTTTTTCACGATCGTCGCAAATTTGTTAACGACATCATTATTTTGTTCACCACTGTAGCAAATTTGTTCACGACCGTTGCAAATTGTTCACGACTGTCGCAAAATTTGTTCACGACTGTCGCAATTGTGTTGCGCGACTGTCGCCAATTTTTTTTCGCGACATCACAATTTGTTCACGACTTTTTTTTATTCACGACATGCGTTGGTTGAATAATATAGTTTAGCGACGGGATTTACGGTAATCTGCACCATCAGCTTATATTGTTTTTACCGTGGCGCCGCCGTATATACGTGATGCACATAATAAGACAACAGATGATTCTAGTTGCTTCAATTTACCCGATTTCCAATCTGTGTATTTGTGCACTGCATGTAACAAATTTGCGCGTTTTAAGAGGTAGGACGATTTTAGATTTTTGATTACATACCTTACTTTGGTTTTCTACTACTTTATTAACAGAGAAAGAGTTGTTAATATCTTATTTCTTACTTTAGTGGCACGTTGACGAAAAATAAAAGCTTTAAGGACTTGGACAAGTTTAATACAAACTACTTTGCGCTGCTTTCTGCAGTGTTTATGAGTCATTTCATAAATTTGGGGTCCAAAAGTGTGTCATATTTTTTAGTGTCCCTGTTACATAGTGAACATGTATAATATTTTACAATTCCGGACACATTCTTTAATGTCTTCTATCTCCATGAGTGATTGCGTAAAGCAAAGTACCCTGCCAAACAAGTAAAAAATAGTGTGAAGTCAATGTTAATGATACTTGATGGAAATTACACAGCTTGGGTGTAACCACTAATCTCTATACACTGGATTGGCAGCGCAGCAGTGATTGCCTATGCGTGAATTGAAGCCACCACGCGGCCATCTTGCTATATTCAAAACAATGGCCGTTTTCCAAGCTCCAGGCTTCAGCTCCGTCTCCAACTTCAGCCCATTCACAAACTGCATGCATGGATGCAGTTTGGCAATGGGCTGAATTCGGAGACGGAGCTGAAGCCAGGGGCTTGGAAAACGGACATCGTTTTGAATATAGCAAGATGGCCGCGCGGTGGCTTCAATCGAATCGCGGAGCTTCGCAGCCAATCCAGTTTATAGAGATCAGTGGGTGTAACAGTGAAAAAAAAAAATGAGTCACACTTTTGGACCCCAAATTTATGGAATGACCCATGCTGCTTATTATACATGGGCATACAAACCGTGTGTGCACACATGCAACCGGTATATTTAAAACCGGATGCTTCTCACAAGTACCAAGATGTACCGTATAGGGCCAGGGGGGCCTACGTAAAACTACCATGAACATTTTTTGCAGAATTTTTCCCCGGAAATTCTTAAGATTATCACCTTTTTCTCAATTCTTTTCTTTGGTAGGAAATTTCAGACAGGGTCGGCGGCATAAAAGAAGTTTTTTCCCTCGGTCGTTAGCCAAAAATAGGGTCGGTCGGAAATGAGAACCAACGAAATAAAAAGGGACGCCCTTTATTATCAGTAATTTTTTGTTTTTCATTTTTTTTTTTTCATAATGTATTTTTATTTATTCCTCCATTGTACATCATACGTTACATGTACATGTATGTACTATTCTACCGTCAAATTTATAAGAAATAACTGGAATTTCGAGCAAGGTAATCTGGACTAATCCACACTTAATTAAGTAACTAACAGTAAATATAAATTAAACTAAATAACAACACAAGTAACAAGAAGTTAAAAAGATGAAACGAGTTAAGAAATTTAAGTTTCTAAATAACTAACAAGAAATAATAAAGTTTTTTAAAAGTAGGGTTAAACTACATAGTTAAAGAATATATGAATTATGAAATTTTACAAATTGTATAACAGTGAGCTGATATAAAAAAGTTGCTATAAAAAGGTTTCCAAAAATCTTTGTTTTTCTTTTGCAGTTTTGCTCTAAATAATCATTCTTTAATGAAAATATTAAAAGTATTAATTATTGTATTTTCATTATTAACTTTAATTCTTGCCTTATATATTGAAAAAATTAAATTAACCTCAGGGTTTATCAGTAAGTTACTGGTTTTGGTGCGAACACCCCTAGATGCCTGCTCTCAATACCAGCCCCTCCCCCACACCTCCAAACTATTTAGGTGTCTAAGCAATCCTAATGGTCTCTATAGGCCATTGAAATCCCATGTTTCTATTTTTTCCTATACAAACCTTAGATTATTATGCATTTTCACAAACAAAAAAGGATACGGTACAGAAATCCCTGTACTTTTTCGCGGAAAATTAAACGGACATTGACAAAGTCCCTAAAGCAAAAAATTTTTTTTTCATCGCTTCCATTAAAAACAACTGACAGAACTTGACAAAGTTACGTTTTGTACATTATCGATGGTTTGATGTAAAAGCCATTTACAGTCTTGGCACAGCGCATACTTCAAATGGCTTTGGTGACCGACTGAGACTGTTGACTGCCTTGAAGGAGATGGGCGGGGCGTTGTCTGGTTTCTTGAAGGTGAACTGATGCAGGAAGAAGGAGAAGAAGATGAAGAGTTCCATCTTAGCCAGCTGCTCCCCAAGACACACCCGACGACCTGGGCAAAAGGAGTTAAAATGGGAATTAGATTTATTTATAGACTTCTACTAAATAATTATTTTTCAGAAAAACCGGTTGAAAGATTGAAATAACAACTTAAGCTAAATTAATTGCTGCAACTGAAGTAAGAACACTACTTTGAGTTCAAGTTTTTAACTGAAATTGGTGAAATTGAATTGTAATATATTGTTTTTAATATAATTGAAGAAACAAATAAAGTTTAATTCCTGTCCTGACTGTCGGATCCGGGGTTAATATAGTTTAATATAATTTAGCAAAATTCCGGAATGGTGACATTCATACCTGTAGCAAACGGCAAGTGTTCCTCTCGACGCTTCACATTTCCATTTTCGTCCAGAAACCTTTCTGGTTGGAACTTCTCCGGGTCAGGCCAGATTTTCGAGTCTCGGCTCACCGCCCACAAGTTGGCTAACAGTATGGTGTTACGGGGGATATCGTAGCCGAACATCGATGTGTCTTGGGAAAATACGTGAGGTAAATTTAGCGCACCCACGCTACCAATACGCTGCACCTCCATGATCGTCGCTTCCGTGTATGGCAACTTAGGTTTGTCGGCGAGGCGAGGCAGACGGTTTCGGCCGACCACTTCATCAAGCTCCTGCTGGACTTTGGACTGCACCTCTGGGTTGGCCATCATGTATATCAAGGCCCATCGGAGGGTAGAAGAAGTGGTTTCAGTCCCAGCCACGAAAAGTTCGAACACGGTGATCAGCATGTTGCTGAAAGTGACGTGGCTCTGGATGTTGTTCCTCTTATTGTTCTGGATCTCTCCGAGAAAGACATCGACAAAATCTCTTGGATTGTCCGAATCCAGGCTCTGTCGGTGTTCTTCGATGATTTCCCCCAGAAAGCCTAAGATCTTGTGCAAGTGTACCCGTAATTCCTTAAATGTAGCAGAAAAGGTGACTAGATATTGCATTATGGGCAGAGAATGATATATTGGCCTAGATCCACCCACAATGAGCTCTAAGTAGTGGGTCATCAACCACAGAAGCTCTTGGAATTTGTGGTCCGAGTCCTCGGGTGTTTTGCCGAGAGTCACAAAGCAGATGACGCGGGAGACGGCGTTGCATAGCAAGTGCGCGATATTGAAGGGTCTTCCCTCGCGGTTCTTCATCTCTTTGACCAGGCAGTCTGCCTCACCAGCAACGACATCCTCAAAGCTTGCATTTCCGACACCGAGACCCCTCAGTACTTTCAGGGAGAACTTTCTCTGTTCGAACCACCTGTCACCAGACGCCGAAGCGACCCCTTGTATACAAAAAAGAGGAACGACAACACTAGCATTTCATTTAAATTAATGCAGTTTATTTCATTATTTCCAGAACCAACATGTTAACTGACAACAGTCGTAAGATTAATTTAAATGGTCATGGTCATGTTATTGGCGATAAGAGATCCATTAGCCTTTTAGAGGTATGGCGGACACAATAGGAGGGCGCTATTTGATTTGGGTAAACCTTTTGTGAAACCACAAATTCCAGTGAAAGTCAGAATCAGATATTGTGTTGAGTTAAAGATGTATCAAAAGTACAATACATAGATCGTGCCTAATCTTCACCTTTGAGATTTCCTGTGGTTTCACAAAAGGTTTACCCAAATCAAATAGCGCCCTCTCCTATTGTGTCCGCCATACCTCTAAAAGGCTAATGGCGATAAAGTAATGCCAAAAAAAATAAATTATGAGACATGGGGGAACAACATTGTACTTATCTACTACTGTTTGAGATGGCAGAATATCTTATACCTGAAATCATGTTTCTTCACAATGGCTTTTGTATGTATAATTAAAATGAGAAATTGTTGACGGGTGTTTGCTGTGTCAGTCCAGTTTGCTGGCAGACTTTCGACCTGCAGCCCTAGCTCAAACTAAATTGTTTGATGTTTGATTAGCCAATTTATATCACCGTCAAGACGTCCCCCATAGGTCATTTATCTTCTTACCTGAGGCCTCTCTGTCCCCGGTGGCACCTCTGTAGAATGCCGTCTGCGGCCTGTTACTGGTATTTGGATGTGCTAGAGCCTTCTTGATTGCTTCGTAGCCACTCACCACTACCACCAGCTGCCCACCCAGATTCAAGCTGAACACATCCCCGTAGGTCTTAGCGAGTTCGGTCAGAGATTTGTACTCGTCTCCCCGCATTGCTAACTTTGGCAGGTAACCGAGGAAGGGCAATCCTGTCGGGCCCGGAGGGAGGTTCCTCGGCCGTCGAAGGAGCCAGACAGCAAGGAAGACAACCCCGAAACATATGATAACCGACTTGACGGTCAGATAACTGATAACTTCTAAGGAGACCATGGTAATTTTGTTCAGTGTGTTTTCCGAAATGCCTTCATGTACATGTACTTACAATTGGATATTGTCAAACTTGTATGTGACCATGACCTGATTTGCAAGCTCGGAACCTCCACTATTGTCATGGAACTTGGAAGTAGACCGTAGCACGAGGTCATGACGATGGCACGGACCAGTGTTGGGTATTCCTTTGTGCTTTGTATCCTGACGTCCTGACTTTGTTTAACCCTTTTTTTTGTTACATCAACCTGTGGTTCTAACCGTACACTTCTTGAAACATGAGTCTGAGTTCAGGTTCCGGATTATTTCAGGCTGGTCAGTAAATATAGGACTGACTGCATGGTGACCTTAGTTATAATTTTAGTACACGTACACCATAGGTATATAGTGTAATTTCAATGGTTTGACCGTGTCCTAATTCTGGATTCGATATGTCATTGGTGTTTCTCGTGTTTCATTTTGCAAGGTTCAACTGTACTTTTTATGGCAGTGGCGTAACTGGGGGATGTTGCCATATTTCATTTGCATTGATTGTTTTTCTTTGTTCACTTTGAACATTTATTGTATTTCTTTTTTAAGAATTAAGAAATGGAGACGCCCCATGAGTTTCTTGGGTCTCGTATATATTTTTCATATCATTTTGTTTGAAGCAATTGAAGTTGACACCACTTCATAACCAGTATTACCCCCCCCCCCCCCCTGCATTCCAAACTTGGATAGTACCCCATAGTATTTTATAAGGGATACCGGTATATCCCCACCCACTTGACTTGGGGAAGATCAGTATGTTCTCGACCTCCAGAAATGCACCGAACCGAAACTGAAACTAAACTGAATGTATGCCTATTTCCAAACGAAAACGGCAAAACGTAAATTTAAAAATGCACTATAGTTGCGCGCACGGAGTCCAAGTTGTGTGGCGGGGGCCCGGCCAATCCCGTTATATCGTGCAGTCATGCGAGAGTGCAGAAAAATCAGTTCGACAAATTCACTCGTATAGGCCTAACCTCGGTAATCATTCGGCTGGCCTGGGCCGCTGAACATGGGTCTTAGGAGCCGGCGATTGGACTTGCCATCATTCGGCAATTTCTATACATTTTCTGTATCTTAGGTCGTTTTTTGATGGAAAGAAAGAGGAATGACTCTGTTGATGCCGTTAACAACTCCCACTTTCCCCTTTCCTTCTATGTATGATTGATTACGCCCATGCGCGGAGATTTCTTGTTACATGTGGGGGGGATGATTTTTGAAAGGCCATCCTTGTGTGGAGCGCGACACGGCACGGGGTCCAAGGGACCGCTTAAGGGCCCCCTGGTGGGTTGCAGGCGCAAAGCCCTTGCTAGGGGTTGAGGTAAAGCCCCCCTGGAGCCCCTGGGGTTTACACAATTTTAGGTGCAAAATTGTGTTAAAATGTAACCTTTTCTTGAGCTTGAATCGCAATAAATGACAATAATTAACACCTTCAAACATTAAAAAATACAAAAGATCTTCAAAATTCAAATTTCTCATTCAATGTATTTGGAAGCGTAAGCGTCTCTTTGCACAATGAAGCTCTGGTCACCTAGCAACACAAATAATGCCTATGCATTATATTAAAAATAAATTCGTCGTGTGCCTGGCAGAAGGGCGTAAGCGCGCTTTGACGCGTAATTACACAATCCGAGAAAATCAAGTTTAAAGTTTTTGTGTTGCCATTTCTAAATTAAGAATCGCATAAGGTTAATTTCTGTCAGATGCAAATTTATTAATATTTCCAATAATGCTGTGCATTTTTAAACAAAAATATTACTTAATTTTACAGTTATTTGCATATTGATGCTAACGCCCTTTTGCCGGGAAGTTCTTCTGCCTTAAACGTGCGCGTAATCAGCATGTGAAATGCTTACGCCCTTTTGCCGGGAACAAACTTTGCTCCAAGCGCGCTTACGCCCCGTTGAAGTGGAGAGGTGAACGAACTTTTATTATGTTTTGTTACATTGGTATTACACGCTAACGCCCTTTTGCCGGGAACAAAGAATGCAAAAAACCCTTACGCCCTTTTCATTCTGTTAATTACGTCAAAATGACGTAACCCTTGAGACGAAATGTGTATCAAAATAAAGATATTTCAATACTCTATCGATTACCTCCAAAACCCCAATTTGACCTTTTGACCCATTGTTCGTCCTTACGCCCTTCTGCCGGGCACACGACGAATTATTTACAAAATAATTATTGCAAAATAATGCCTAGATGCATTTCGGTAAGGCATGATTAGAGTGTGATTTGGTCTACACTTGACAAATGATGTATATTTGACGACATTATAACCGGAATGCCGGAGATGCAAAACTCAGGCTCTAACAAAAGTTCCCAAACACTTGTTTGCAGGACGCAACGTTACGTTTGTGTGTGAGTGCGCGCCGATTCCCAGTGAATGTCAGTTGAAGTCTGCTATCGGTATTTTAATTACATTGTATTACATGCGCCGCACGTGCGTTCATACCGTCTGTTGGCGCATAACAAAATCCGTTTGCCGTTGCAACTTTCTATTGCCTTTGTTGGGTGTGTTAGTTGGGTGAAAACAATAAAATAAAAGGCCATCATCTTTGTTGGGATCTGAACTTCCGCGTTCTAATGTGGCAAAGACCGACTATAGTTCCGGCACCTTACTGCGCTTGTTGTGAGGCATAAACTGTCTCCCCACCAACCAATCTACCTTCCGACATCAGGCGCGGATCGAGGAATTTTGTAGACGGGGGGAACACCCAAAACGTACAAATGCGAGCGCGAAGCGCGAAGCCCTTACGGCGTGGGGTCCGGGGCCCGGTTAAGGGGCCCGTAACATTTTTGGATTCTGGATGCTCTGTGGTGTAATCTGAGGCGATTCCTGGCCACTTTCACCTGAATTTTTTTTAACAAAAGTTTTGACGATTTTATGGAGACTATATATATCATGATTTTAGGCATTATTTTCTAGCCATCATTTTAGCCATGTCATGACTATAAAAATCTAGACGGGGGCAAACCAAAACGGATAAATGCGAACGCGAAGCCCTTACGGCGTGGGGTCCGGGGCCCGCTTAAGGGCCCCGAAATTTTTTGGAGTGTGGATGCCCCAGTGGTGCAATCTGAGGCGATTCCTGGCTACTTTCACCTGATTTTTTTAAACAAAAGTTGTGACGATTTTATGGAGAATATATACATGTATATCATGATTTTTGCCATTATTTTCTGGTGATTATTTTAGCCATGTCAGACTACGAAAATCTAGACGGGGGCACACCCAAAACGGATAAATGCGAGCGCGAAGCCCTTACGGCGTGGGGTCCGGCGCCCGCTTAAGGGCCCCAGAAAATGTTGGATTCTGGATGCTCCGTGGTGCAATCTGAGGCGATTCCTGACCACTTTCACCTGACTTTTTTTTTTAAGTTGTTAAGATTACATTGTATATGGAGAATATATATATCATTATGTTAGCCATTATTTTTTGGCAATTTTTTAGCCATGTCATGCATCACTACAAAAATCTAAGTTTCTCCCTCCCCCATTTTTGGCGTCTAATTTGCAGTTTTTCCCCTTCATTTTTAATTTATCCGGAATTTGTTTTAATTCAGTTCAGTTGAAGTTTTCAAGAAAAGGGCTTGATTTCAGACTGTTCCTTGATCGGCAGATCGGCAGATCGGCAGATCGGCTGCAAGACATAATAGAGGATTTAGGCACATTTAGTATGTCATTCAGTCAAGTGATCCATTGTTTCCTGCTGGTTGGGGCCATTTAACCTGTAATAAACTCCCCATATGTTGAGATGCACCGCGTTTACACTATAGATCCGGCAAAGGGATTAAAATGGGATCGAACCCGGCAAGGAGGATTGAAGGGGGATCGATGGGCAGAGTTGAAATCCCAGGGATCCGGGAAATACTCCGGTTTTCTCTTGAAAGAGGCATTCAGTTCCATGGCATGATTGATAACCTTTTTTTTTCTTATTGCATTTTTCAGTAGTTTTATGCCAAAAAGTAGACACAGCAGATGTTTAATATCGGCGGCGGTATTTTTTTTAAGGAGGTTGCCCTCCTCCTCCCCTCCTTTTCTCTCACCTCCCCCTCTTTTTTTTCCCCTCTTCTTTTGTTCTCTTTTTAAAATTTGATTTTACTCAATTTACCGGGGGGCACACGTGCCCCCGCGGCCACCCCCCCCCCCCCCTGGATCCGCGCCTGTACATACCGAGCTCTTGCCCACAGTGCGTTTAAACTCAATGCAGGGAAAGTAAACGAACGACACTCGCACTTGCTGGGCTGCGTGGTGCTGGCCTGTCAAGGTGTCATGGTATCGCATTACACGCGAGGACAGAAAAAAGGGTATAACAAAGGGAACAATACTGTCCTCACATTTATTTCTTTGTTCCCGGAAAAGTGAGGACAGGCAAACTAGTGCTTAGTCTATGGGGATAGGTTATATTAAAGGGAACAATGGAAAGTCATCACGTGTATAGCGAAACAAAAATACATGTATTGGCAAGTTACGGACTCTGCGCAAGTTAGTACGCCTACCCTTAAAAAGTGGGGGGGATGATTACATTGGTCATCCCTCCCAGGTCAAAAGGTGGGGGGGATATATCCCCCCCCCATCCCCCCCGGGATCTCCGCCCATGATTACGCCCCACGTGAACAGAGTAGGCCCTGTGCGCTTTCATTGGCTTGTTCATTTTTTTTGCTCAGCATGTGGCTTGCCTGCACATAGACTGGTTCCCGGTCATCATATGTATATAATATGGGGACCGGCAGCTAGCACTCATATCATATAAAGCTTTTGATTTGACCACTTCCGCGCGTGCGCAGTAATAATTTTCTATTTTTAGAGATGATGTTTACATTTTCGTGCAGAATCGCCACCTCGAGCACAATGTAGGACGGGACGCTGTATTATCGCGGTACTTATCACGTTTCCCGATCGGAATAGAGATTGCTCACCAACCTTCCCGAATTGTCCTTTTTTTGTCTTGTATAACTCTTGCTTTTTTACACCGACATCAACAAATCCAACGGTGGTTTGGTTTATTCCCATGCAATGCCTGTGAAAATAGACATGCTCGTCGTTGCTCGGCGGAGTACAGACTCTGTATTATCGCGGTATGTGGGAAGTAGTTTTTACAATGATCTCAACTTTTGTATTCATAGATATTGTTTGACCAAAACATCCCCTGAATAAAGTATGATATTTTTCCTGTAAAGTTCAAGTTGATTAAAGACGATTAGGCATGCAGGATGATTTCTTAACACCCTGGAAGGCGACAAAATTCACTGAGACAAGTCTACCGATTGACGATTGGGGGCGCCATTTACTTTACACGGTGCGTCGTTCTATTTTTTACCGCACTGTCCATATTTTGATCCCGTAAAAGTTTTTACGATTTCGCGGTGGAAATATCGTCCTTCGGCGTCATTTTGCATTTGCAGCTGTAGAATGGGAACAAGACAATGGAACTTCCATGGACAGACCAACATTAAAGATTTATGTTAAAATATAGACGGTACTTTTTAGCAGACACGGTGAGGCAAAATTTACAAGTTTTGGAAAACGTGAATATTTATTAAAAATCATTAAAAGTCCCAACACAACATTTTATAATCGTCATTTTTATACAACACAGCAGGAAGTCCTTAATGCCTGATGAACTGAATGAAAAATTGCCACACGAAGGAGTTTTGGCAACGCAAAAAAAGAGAAATTTCCGATGCCGCGATTAATAGAGTTGCCGCGATAATATGGAGTCCGACTATACATGTAGTTTGTACAGTATCGGTAAACTACGAATAATGCAGCGTAGCCAATGATTCACCGACTTGAAGGACAGAGACACGATGAAATTCTTGGAAAACTTGCTGAAATATGGGAAAATACATGTGTTATGTTGGAAGGAGTAATATGTAAGCGCAAGTTGGGAAATTTAGACAAAAGCCTAACTCTAAGTAAAATGCACGCGAATTTAGGCAGGGGCACGTACGTACGTACGTGCGCCAGCAGCCAATAAAATCAAACAATTGTTTACATGTAGACCTACCAAAAAATCCCGGGAACTGCACACAAGCCCCAACCCTCTTCCTGGAGGTCAGATTAATCTACCCTTTGCTTCTTAATCTACCCTTCGCTTGTCGCGCCTAACAATATGATTTCTCATCAGAAAAACAAAATACAAAACAAAATTATACAAATTGAGTAGAGCATGAAGGTTTAGACAAATTAAATTATTTTTTTATTACAAAACAGAAGGAAAAACTTACCAAAAAGAAAAAAGAAAAAGTGACATTCGTTTTTAATCAATACCCAGCACAATATGGGGCAGAGGGTACCCCCCCCCCCCCTCCGTCCCTCCCCAGACTTTTGTTACCTATTCCCCCTAGACATCTTCAGGGAACACAATGACCAACACAAAATGGGTGGGGGGGGGGGGGGGGGTTTCCTCTGCTCTATGTGCATCATATGCTAACCTTGAACACGGTAACCTGGTCAGTTTCTTTCAGATTCTTTCATATTGGGACAACTGACAATTAAATATATATTTTGAAACAAGCCCCAATTAATTGACTCCACAAATTTATGCATTTAAACACAAGTATAAAAGGCTATTCGGCATGATGCTTTGGAGGTCTCTTTTCGATTCTGAACTTAATATTTGTCCTGGAAACAAATTTCCTTCCTTCTTTGTACACTTGGCAGTTGCAGTGACAGCAAGAAAAAATGCTACTGGAAACAGTGACTGCAGTTTAGATACTTTTCTAAAATTTTGTCTAAAGTCTGCCCCTAATGAAGGACACTTTGGGCTTCATCAATCACAATAGAGGGGGGGGGGGGGCAATGATTAAATATATATTTTGAAACAAGCCCAATTGACTCCACAAATTTATGCATTTAAACACAAGTATGAAAGGCTATTCGGCATAAGGCTTTGGAGGTGTCTTTTCGATTCTGAACTTAATATTTGTCCTGTCAATGCTGGATGTTATGTAACTGGTGGACTTCATTCCAATCAATGAACAAATGTCCTTCCTTCTTTGTAGACTTGGCAGTTGCAGTGACACCAAGAAAAAATGCTCCTGAAAACAGTGACTGCAGTTTAGATACTTTGTTAAAATCTTGTCTAAAGTCTGCCCCTAATGAAGGACACTGTGGGCTTCATCAATCACAACATGAGTCACACTGTTCTGATAGGGCTTTGTGACGAAAACATCACACACGTTTCTCCAATAAATGTTCAAGATGCCCATTAACGTCAACAAATCTTCCATCGTAACACTTTCACTCTGATGTCCTGTTGCTCATCTGCAATAGTTGGGCACCTTTTGTCACTGACTTGAATGGCACATGCACCGTATCTACATGAAAAGAAAAAGAAAATTTACGCAAATTAATAGCAGTACTGCTGTTTGCATACATAGCATAAGTCGGGTGCCATCAGTGGATATATGCATTATTGCCTGATGGCGCAGTGCATATCAGTCATCAACTGTACCACTATCAAAATGGAGGTAAAGTCTTTCCTACAGGATCACCTGACCACGCAAATCTATTTCTGAGCAAGTGCAAACACATCTTTGACAAACAAGTGAATCGGTAGTGTTAAAAGATTTCAAAAATGAACATCTTCCAACTATTTGTGAGGGTTGTTTTTGCACAAATACTTGCACTGGATGCCTGAAACATGAGTAAGCACTAGTTAGACAATCAGTTCAGATATAGAACTCTCTATTGTATAAATAGGGATCACACGAACAAAGATACTGACAATTTGGGAGACAGCCAACATAGGGCAAGATAGCTCAGTTGGTAGAGCGCCGGATGTCGCAGGTTTGAATCTTGCTCCTGCCAGTTTTCTTTGTTCACTTTGAAAATGTATTCAAATTTACCTAGTCAGTTTCCCTTGTGGATTGTTTGACGAATTATAAGTTAAAAAGTCGTATCCTCATTGAGTGATCCCCACAATGTCGCTTCCCATGTTGTATCGTAAGATTGGGCTATACGGCATTGCCATTCTAGGTTTATGACTTTTGACTAGCGCCCACCCGAACAAAGATACTGACAATTTGGGAGACTGCCAACATAGGGCAAGATAGCTCAGTTGGTAGAGCGCCGGTACGGTATTCCGGAGGTCGCAGGTTCTAGTCCCGCTCCAGTTTTCTTAGTTCACTTTAAAAATGTATTCAGGTTTACCTAGTCAGTTTCCCTTGTGGATTGTTTGATAAATCAAATTGTCCTTGAAAATCTTATGTTAATGATAGAAAGCCGTTGGTAAGGTGTATTGTATAGTGGACATATTTTTTTCTCTCGCTTATTTCAAAAGAATGTTCCTGGTGATGTCCGGCGTCCTGAACTATTTTAAATTCCCGCTTAGTTATTTGCGTAAAAATAATTGACACTCCTGAGGGTTCTCAACAGCTTCGCTATAAAATCAATAGAGGGCTCCCTTCAACTATTTGCATTGCGCCGGCCACAGACATAAATATAAAGCCAAGGTTCGCGACAAAAATCGGCAGTCCCGTGTATTCATCAAATCCTGCATTGTCGATGTCCAGAATGCTTGCCACAGATATCGTCAAGTCAATGCAAGTCCGACACTCTTCTTAACACGAAAACTCGGTAGGTAAACTTCGCTTAGATCCGAGATCTGAAACCAACACCGCGATGTCTGGAGACACACCGGCCTGGCCTAACCCCCAGGATCTGGCCCCGGGGACGGACGTGGATAAGCCGGCCAGCCAGCAGCAGGTCAAGGCGGCGAGCTCCCGGGGAGGGGACTTGCTGACTCTGCTCCGTAAACACGGAGTGTCGTTCGTCATGCTGATGTCCGTCTGGGGAATGGGGTATTTCCGATTCAGCTGGAGCTGGTTGTTGCTGGTAAACAAATTCTAAATCTGGTCTAAAAATGACCTGACAATGACGGCGATTGTGTAGTGTAGGGCCCTGTTAAACAAAAATCCACTTAATGGTTAATGAAATTGCCAAACTAGTTAGCGACATTCCCAGGTATGCCATTGATAAAGGGCAAGGTTTTATTTGGAAAGAGTTCCATATCCGGCCATCACTTATTTTCCCTAAATATGACTTGAAAACCACAAAAAAGTGTAAATCTGACGAAGAAACACAAATTTAGGAGGGAAAAATTTCAACTTATTCTTTGAAAATACTTTTCATGACTTTTTCTGTCATGGCCCATAGACATTGTGCACAAGGTCTAAAGTGATGGCCGGATATGGAACTCTTTCCGATCATTGCGACGCACAGTAAACACGCAAAACCGTGTTGATTCGCATGGCAACTGCCATAGAGCGCATAAGAAAATTGCATTTTCTACCGCAAAAAAACTGTTCAAAATTACAAAAAAAGATGTCAAAAGAATTAAGAGAAGTCTGCTTTAGGTTAAAAAAGTCATTTTGGAATGAGAAAAAATACCCTTGACTCTATTTTGATCAAAACTAAAGAAGGGCCCTACACTACACAATCGCCAACATGAGTCATGATGGATCTTGTGTGTGCCTTCTGTTTGTCAGTGTATAACCTACTTTCCTGTTTTAGTGTTTTTGGGGGTTTTCACTTGATTAACATGGTTGAGATTTTTCAGAATTTTTCCTGATTTCAGGATTTTTTTTCGGGATTTCAACATTTTTAAAGAATCTCTTTTGCAATCTGGAATTCCTGAGATGTTATTCAAAGAGGTGTTTTCCTGTTTTTACCTGTTATCTAAAAGTGGATATTCTCGCGTTTAGACATCCGGGAACTTCGCTTCAACTTTGTACAGAGACCAATGGGTTGCTATGCAGCGCGGAGGGGAAAACAAGCAGACGTGCCGTGTATAAATTAATAGACGAAGGGGAAGATGTGACAATATGTCGACCACGAAAATAACCAATAAAAACGGATATTTTAAGGGGGTGCCAAGGCATATACAAAGTATAGATTTTGATCTGGGGTCCTCGTAGATTTTTCGTTTTTGGCCAATCACCCCTGAATTAAACAATTAATACTTTATATTACATGTAGGCAGTGGATTGGGTGGTGGGGGTTGCTTTTGAAGTGTGAAACAGTTCTTTTGCAAAAGTAATGTTAACATTCTTGATAGTCTTCATTGGGGCCCACAGTTTCCCAAAAAAGTGTTCAGCTAGTTTATTTTTTAAATATGCATGTAAGGCCAAGTAAAACAAATATCCCAGTTGATCGTACAGATTTTTTTCAAAAAGAGAAGTATGAGGGCTTTTTTATTTGATATTGTTTTCAAAGATGGCTGCTAAGAGCATTTAAATTTAAAATGGTCGCCAAATTATTATTTGCAAATGTAGCTATTCTACTAGTAAGTTGAGTCGAAATGTCCATGTTAAACAGTATTCATGGATCGGGCTAGGTCTGGGATCTGACTTTGACCATCTGAAGTGTCCGAGAACCTCAAAATGTTGGTGAAATTGGGCATTTCTATATTGGGACTGGAGTGTATATTGTCATGTACAAAAATGTTTGCCAGTTCTGATGATACAGAAATCAAAATCCACAGGAAAAAAAAGGGGTTGTCTTGAGACCAATTTCTACATGGGTACAAAATCTATGGGGAGTAGTGAGCATTTAAATATGTTCAAACAAAATGCAGATTGTTTCCTATTAGTAAATTCAGCCTTTTGCAAATGGGTTTGCAGTGAATGGTCATCACAAAGATACGTACGTAGTGAAACAAAAAGCGGCATCAAGATGGATTATACAGGATACCACGTACCTCAGTTTTTATCCCCCACCAGTTCCACTCGTTCAGTATTTCTCATGAAAAAATTCATGTATGGTAATAAGTGGCTATAAAAATATCTTTATTCCATTTATTGATTCACATTTGAAAACAGATTTATAAAAGCAATGAAGCGGCAATGACTGAAGATGAAAAAGCTGTATTTTTGATTTTTCAAATTTTGTAAAAAAATGTAACCTAGCAGTGCTTGGGAATTTTGAATGTTTGGTACCCCTCCTCAGTGTGGGGATATGTCGGTGGACATTGTGTTTTTATCACAAGTATCATCACAGCTGCCAACCAGTATGGATATTCTGTATTTCATACGAGAATTCACACAAAAATACGGAAGCATAAATTTTTGTTTAGAAATAGAGATTTTGTGAAATTCAACCATAATGTTTTGTCATGCTATTATACTATGCTTGTACTGGCTCATTATTGTGATCCCAACCGAACGGATGCAACGTTAGCTTTGAAAATAAAAAAACGCAAGAAACGGTCCATTCAGTGCATGGGTTCGTTATAACTCACCAGACACGCAGCATGCATTATGAGCAAAACACTGATTTCTGAAGACTGAAATAAGTGTGAAAAGGTTGGCAGCTCTGATCAAGGAAGCATGTAATGTGCACGAACAAAAGAATTTGAAGTGCAGTGAGTGAAAATTGTAGGCCTACATGTACCTCATCCGTGTATTGCATGTCCACATCAACGTTTACGTCGCTGCAATTTGTGAATGACTGCAGAGGAATCACTGCATGAACAAGTTCTAATTGTCTGTTCATTTTAAATCATTGTTTGTGTGCTAGGTGACAGTGCTGATGGTGTGGCGTGAACGCAGCAGTCAACAGAAACGATTGACAATGGAGCTGGCTCGCCGTGCTACTCTGAATGAGAAACAGACAATACTCAGTGCCGTCAATAACCTGCCTTCATGGGTCAGTCGGTCATTTCTTTGTAGGCCAGGGCTATCATTTAGAAGCTGAAACACATTTTTCAATGGTTACTGTTATGGTATTGGTTTTGGAGCGTTAGTTCCCTTTCCAAACGGAACCTAAAATTGATAACATTGGTGTTTACAAACAAAAAATAGGAGACAAATCATGATGGCTATATACGCATTCTTTGCATTTTCAGTGCATTGTTGGTTATAAATTGTGTATGTTACGCTTGGCTGCACAAGCCTCTTGTGTCTGTTTTGCGTGGCTGCACAAGCCGGCATGGCACCATGGCACCCCATTATAACACCCTAGATCAATGGGTTAACACCGATTGTCTTCTAGTAAACTGGTTGAACTCACTTCAAAAGTACCTGTCTTTTTAACCCCTTGGGCATACCGGGTATTTCATGGGGGCGGGGAGGGGGGGGGGGGGGGGCCAGGCCGGGTTATGCAGCCAAGTGAAACGGAAACAAGAGGCTTGTGCAGCCAAGCATAACGTACACAATACCCCAATAATGGATTGAAAATGCAGAAATTGGTGTGTATAGGCATCAACCGGCCAGGTGGTAATTTTCAATCTGCACATATTTGTGTCAACCGTATGCAAGAGGTTAAACTGAGCATTAAATTAACATTAATTCAAATCAATTAGTAATCTAGGCAGGACTTGCATCAAATCGGTGCTACGTTACGGCACTAACATTGGAGAAATCACACACAAAAAAGTCCGCCTGTGTTCAAAAATATTATTTTACAAAATATTGAGAGCTAATTTAGTAAAACATAGAGATTCGTTGTTGCAGAATGCAATTCAAACATGACAAAAGGCATATCAAAGTTTTTGAATTTTGTAAGTTTTGTCAATGTTTTGCTGTGGAATTGCCCTTGACGGCTATAGCGTAACAGTAGCCGCAATGTTTCTTTTAACATCTCACTTTTCCTAATGTTCCATTTTGGGGCAGACTTATCTTTAAGCTGCAATGTCTGTGGTTTTAGAGGTGAAGTGCCCTGAAAAATAATTGTTCAAATTGAACTGTCAATGTGTTGGCATTTGATAAGTGATGAGGTTTCCAATTAGATATTCCGTTTACAAAATCGACTGACAATATTTAACAGACTTGATATAAGTTCAAAATTGGGTTTTGCCCTTCACCGACGTATTGTATTAACACTGTATACTCAGTGTTGTCCCGAGAGATTATTTGTTAAAAATCACTCGGGTGGGACTCGAACCTACGACCTCCTGCTTTCATAATGTAGTGATGTGAAAAGTAACTATAGTATGCATGACACGTGAGAGCAGCACGTACATATGCATGCATGCATGCATGCATGCATGCATGCATGCATGCATGCATGCGTTGCGTGCGCAGCGGACGTGCGTGCATAATTTAGAGAGTTGTAAAGTAACTATAATTATGCATGGCACGTAAGCAGCTGCGCACATGCGTGTGTGCGTGCGTTTAAAGATGTGTGCGTGCGTGCATGCGTTAAAGTAATTCGAGAGTAATATTATGAAAAGGAATTTGAATAACAATTGAAGTTTTACTTGTTCTTAAAAGAATTTAGTCAGTTGGAGTTTGGCGGTTGAAGAAGAGAGTTGGCGTTTGGCGGTTTAGAAGTAGAGTTGGCGTTTGGAGGTTGAAGAGGAAAGATGTAGTTTGGGATCTGGAAAAGCAAATAAGTTTAAAGAGATTTCGCAAACACTACACTTTGGGGTGCGACTGTCTTTGTTGGTTCGTCGTCCAAGAATTCTTTAGAAGTTCCCCTTCCCGACTTCACACGAAGTCTTCCCGGGATTGCGATCCTGAACCTGACGCTTTACAATAAGATGGAATTTGCGTCGGGGTGATGTAAATTCAATATTGGGTTTTGCCCTTCACCGACGTATTTTATAAACACTGTATACTTGTTTGGCTGCGGTACCCGACCCTATACCAGTTTCGAACCAGCGAGCTGACTCCAGCTTCAGCCGATCAACCCGAGGATCGGATCCTTTGCTGCCCTATGTTAATTACCCCCATGTCTACCCTCTTATATGATTACCTGCATAAACTCATTCTGCAGCAAATGCAACACTGTTATTCAATTGCAGTTACACATACATGTACCATATTGTATGCAGTAAAAGTTGTTTAGGCAAGGTCGGTCATACAAATTTATTGTTCGAATCTCAAGGTTCCATTACAGGGACATCCCACACTCTCTTCTTTTGTTACCCAACCCTGGTATGACCTGTGGCTTTGCATACATTTGTACTGTACATTGTAATAGTCCTTTTAAAAATGCTTTAGCTCCCTACTGAATCCTCCAATTTCAGTAGGATTTTGCACACCACCTGGGGAGTTTAGGGTTAGATGAACTGGAAAATATGATCCAAATTCAAGGTCAACTTCGCTGCATGTGCATGGTGGAATATTTTTGTGGGTTGGCAATAGGTGTTTGGTGGGGGCCTGAAAATCTTTTTGAAATAAATTCACTTTATGAAAACGTTGCCCTAATTGGCTACAATCATAATATTAATGAATAATGACATCTGTAAGGAGAGAAATAGTCAAGCTGTAATATCAATGAATAATATTAAAAACGTATCAAACACTGTCGCGTTACGGCAATTTTCCGTTTTGCATTTCCAACCTTTGAAATACAATATTCCAAGATCACTGACTGCATTCAGCATACATGTAGAACAATTACTCATAACAGTCGGCACTGTGTCATTACAAACCTTGTTCATGGAAAGTTAAAAATCATAGGATCGTCAGCATTAATAAGCAGTTTAATGCTGTTTTTTGCATATTTCCAACCTGAAATCCAGTGTTAAAAAAACATTGGCTGCATTCAGATGTACGCTAATTGCACTAGTAGGAGTAAACCCAGTATTAGTTTGCTTTTTATGGAATTCACGCAGTACACCCAATGGGGCAGCAAAAAGTTTGCCCTAAAATGGCTATAGTTGGAAAGTAAAATATAATGTACACGACCATCCCTTGAAAATTCACCGTTTGTCTGGAAATCTTTTGACAAAAATCATTTCATGTACGTTTGGTTCGGAAAAGCCGGAGCGATGTAATTCAGAGTGGTGCCCTCGGTGCTTTGGTTGAGTACAGGCTGTACTACATGTATGTGTGGTGCCAGTCGTACTTTCAGAAAATACATGTACATTACCATAATCTCAATTCCTCAGTCCCGAATCCTCCAATATTAAAAAGATTTTTCTACACACCCTAGGGAGCTGGGATTAATCAAAGGTGAGCTTAAATGTAGTGTAAATGATTGGTAATCCTTCTATTTTTTTTTACTGAATTATTACGAAATACCTTACTAGACTGTAAGTTAATAGTAGTCTCAATCATCCTGTGAAATTATGGCACCAGGTGTGCTGTCGTTTTCCAACGATTTCCAGCTGGAAATCATTGGGAAAACTGCCCTGTAGCCATTAGTCAAGGCGCGCGTGGCTACCCGGACGACTGTGGCGCGCCCCGGACATGATGGCGCCATTGCATATCCGGGGCGCATCACGCACCCATAGCCACGCGCGCCTTGACTAAAGGCTATCATCCGCCAGACAGTTGAAAACGAGGGCTGTTTTTCTCTCGTTTTTTCCGCCATCCAACAACACAAAACTTTGAACAGGTCAGTGGAACGATATTTCCTATAAAATACTAACCCCCGATTCCGCCCATTTCTGAAAATTGCAACAATGACCAATCATGTACACTGCCTTTTAAGTGGTGGGGGTATGACCAATATATAAAATCACACAACTTATTTAGTGGCATAAAGCTTGTTGCCAAATTGAATTTAAGAATTTGTTCTTATAGGAACATTGGGGAGACTGCCAAATACTACAAAAATAACATTCTATAAATCAATACATTCAATGAAAAAACATTCCAAACGCAGTAGCTTCATGCAGTGCACTAAAATCAGATGTAAAAGTAAACATGCAATTAAAAGCCTTAAGTGTGTTTTTTAGCTGACAAAATACCTCGTAATGGCATATTTCTGATACATAATGACATGATTCCGTGAGAATTACATCAATCCTGGCCGTTATAATGGGGCACCGGTGTGCCAGACGGGTTTGTGCAGCCAAGCGAACAATACTTTTGATACTGCACCTTTGGACTCGCAATTACACATACAACAGTTCTTGGCTATGGGCTGTTGGGTAAATTCCCAAAAGGAGAAATTTCTGGCTCAATCACATGTGATGTTTAACTTTTTGAGTAGGTTCATCATCTTGTGTAAAAAATTTTTTTTTTAAGGTAAAAGATCAAGGGCAAGTTAAAGAAACTCCTCTTGCAGTTACATACATTGTATGTCGTACATGTACATGTACGTGTATGTACACAATGTTTTCGTTTTACAAAATCAACCCAGGGACTAATAAACATAATAGTTTTTGTGGATATTCTCCTTGCAGATGCCCAACATTAGACTAAAAAACACAGAAACCATTTGCTGAGAGTGTTACTGAATGTCCCATACGTATGCGTGAATTCTTGGACTTGCATAATAAAATTTTCAAAATGTGTCCACCACACTGAAGTATGATACTTACGTGTAAATATTCACACATTATATCAAAGTGCATGTATACAGTGAATGCCTATACAGTCGTTAAACAAATAAATAAAAAATCCGCTATCTGCAATGTTTTGTTTTCATTGCTAGCGTACGATCAAATTGTCTCATGTCTTGAAATTCCCCCAAGGATCACGAGATTAAAGGTCAACGTCTGGTATGTTGAACTTGATTCCAGTCAGTGATTGTTCCTTGTCTTAGAGAAAGCTTTGAATAAAATGTCTAATTTTGCCACTTTTTCAGCCAGTTGATATTATTTCACAACATGCACAACTGCGAACTTAATTCAAGTTTAAAGAACCATTGGGGCATTTCCAATACAAAGTAAATGAAATTTTTATTGAAATAAAAACGATGGTACTACTCTTACTCGAGAAATCTTTCACACCAAAATGTGTACTCGTAAAAAATTCTTTTTTTTAAGATAGGGTTCTCACACTTATGGCAAAATTGTCTTCCGACTTGTGAAACAAATATTAATTTGATGGTTTATTTCATGTATATGTAGCAGTTGCAGGCCGTATTTATACTTTGCGTGATTTGACATACATCGTGTACATTGTACATGTACATATGAAATAACAAACCTTTGAAAGTTTGAGCTCAATCCATCATCTAATTCACACACAATTCACACATTTTTGGAGGTTGTCAGATCTAGTTTCTCAAAGATGACTACATTTCAGATGGAAATATTTCAGATTATTAGCACTTATTTAATTCTTTCTGGTAATGAAACCAGGATTCCTCAAAAGCGCATGTCGCACTGTAGCCCGAAAGCCTGAAGAAACCTGTAGGAAGATAACGAAGAAATTTCAGTTTGAGAAGTGGGAGGAAAACCCCAGAATGATATTCTGGGGAAACCCACGGAATCAGGCAGGGACTGAATACCCAATCCACGTGTCGGCCCTGGTGGGATTCGAACCCGGGTCACAGCGGTGGAAGGCGAGGAAAGTACCACAAGGCCAACCGGACTTCCCTGATGTCTTTATAAACAGTAATCTTTCAGATTGAAACTAATTCTAAATTGTTGTCGTTGCAAAAACATACATGTACCTTTAATGTTGTATTTGTTTTTAATTTACAGATTCTATTGTTTATTGCTTTATTACTTTTTTCCCCAAAATAGTTGGAGTATTTATGAATCAAGATATTAGAGTGAAGGGCATTCTATATCAACAAAATTTAACCAATTTAACATGTATGCTACCATACATTACAAAAACAGGTTATCCAATAAGAAAGGGAAATTACTGAAAATGCTTATTGCAGCTAATTTTCAGTTTTTCTGGATATTACATTTCCTAACAATTTGCATGTAATTCTTTGTTTCATCTCTGCAATCCAGGTGTACTTTCCTGATACGGAGCGAGCGGAATGGCTAAATAAGGTTTGTGTTTTGGGATCTCAGATTTGGATTCATAAATCACCCCAAAAACGGACCCCCAAAAAATTCCGTCTAAAAAAATATAAAAAAGGGTGAGGGGATTATACCCCCATTTCTCCCAGAATTGATGTTCTTCCCCCACTTGGGAGATATTTTCTTTCAGCATAATGGGCGAAAAGACATCTTTGTCATGGAGCAACATGAACAATAAAGAACCTTAATGAACCCTCCCTCTCTCGGTGCCAAAATGGAGCCAACTACCCTACATATCAAAACCTATCGAGTTTCAGGTTGAAACACAGAAGCTGTTAGAGAGAAAGGGCTTACGTTTTTTTTTTGTTATAGGTTGTAATAGTTATAACAGTAGGAGTGTTAATATGCTGGAAGATGTACATGTTAATTAATTAGGCTTTTGGATTTTCTGTGAGAAAAAAATTGGGTGACAAAAAATGTTTGCGTATAACCAGCTCCCTAATCCCTCTACAGGGAGGGAAAAAAAAAAAAATAAACCAACATGTTCTCCCATATTGTGAAGAAAATTTGTTGATGTGAAATTGCCATCAGCTAATTTAATCTAATTAAATTTGTTGGTGAATAATTGACTTTTGAAGACGGAACAGTGTTTGGGAACTGGTTGTGCCAAGGTCGGATGTATTTGTTTATTTTTGCAAAGCTACATGTGGCTAAAACAGACCTGTACTGGTCTCCAGGGTAGCCATGCATTAAAGACCAGGAACTGCTTTGATTTTGGTTATGTTTAAGCACATTGGTTTATCATTGGCAGTTGGAGATAGAAGAATGAAAATGGAGATAAGAGGTCACGCTAAATTATTGAAGCAGTTTTCAGGCTTTACTAAAAATGACGAGCCGCACATATTACGATGATGATGTCGTGGGCTAACTCCTAAGATAAGGTCTTAGTTGAAAGTCAAACTCACCAGCAACATGAGGTTTTTTTTTGATGATTTTTATACTAAAATAAAGCTGATTATTGTGCTTTTACATTCATGCCCTTTAAAAATAATCCAGGCAGGGGGAAATAGTTCACCCTTTAAGTGTTGGCACTATTTTTTCTTAAATCTGTGTTGGATGTTGGACAACATATGTGACCCGCTCCAGAAAAAGGTGATATAAAGGTGTAATGGCCCTTTAAACGTTGAGAGGGTGAAATTTTTCATCTATATTCATTTTTGTTTTTTTGTTTTTAATGACATCTTAAATATCTAAAGTTTCAGGTTTGGTGCACAACAATGTTGATTTCAGTGAATAAAATGAAAAATTAACCTTTTTAGAGTGCATTGTTGCATTGCATTGTATTAGAACTAGCTATTTCAAAGCCTGTTTTCTCTGTTGTGCAATTTGAACTCCATAGAACTAATTAATATGCAACAATGCGATATCTCCAGAATGGAAAGGGCTTTGGAGCTCTACCAAGTACCAAATGAAAGCTTACATTGCGGGCTTTCCAAACATACATCAAACAAATTTTTCATATTTTGCGACATAATATACCTTTTTCCAGAGCGGGTCACATATTCTTTTAATAGCTAGTGTTATTTTATTATTTTTTTTTTTTTTTTGGGGGGGGGGGGGGTGGTGGAGGTTGAGGACCTGAGGACCTGGAACTGTATGAGATGAAGTATGTGTTGCTTGATTTTACAGCCTACATGTAGTTGATCTTCTAACTACATATTTTGGGTCCTTAAATTCCAGTTGTCACTTCATTATATTTGTTTCAGATGGTCAAGCAGTTGTGGCCGTACATCGAGGGCTACGTAGAGACCATGCTCCGAGACACTGTGGAACCGGCTGTGCTGAAAGAACTTCCGTCTTATCTCAAATCCTTCAAGTTTGAAACCATCAAACTCGGCACATATGTAAGTCGGTACTAGATTTAGCTTTTATTTCTTGCAGTTAAAGTGAGCCAATAGGGATACAATAAGGAAATTTCAGTTTTTGTAGGGGGGAGAAAAACCCCAGAGAATAATCATAGAGACTGAAAACCCAATCCCAGAGTTGTATTTGAGTCCCTGCAAGTCCTTTCACAAGTCCTTTCGCAAGTCCAGTCAGAAGTCCTTTCATAAAGCCGGTCACAAGTAACTCATTTGAATAGCTTGTGATGGGGATTAGGACTGGAGGACTCGTGATGGACTCGTGATGGACTCGTGATGGACTCGTGATGGACTCGTGATGGACTCGTGATGGACTCGTGATGGACTCGTGATGGACTCGTGATGGACTCGTGATGGACTCGTGATGGACTCGTGATGGACTCGTGATGGACTCGTGATGGACTCGTGATGGACTCGTGATGGACTCGTGATGGACTCGTGATGGACTCGTGATGGACTCGTGATGGACTCGTGATGGACTCGTGATGGACTCGTGATGGACTCGTGATGGACTCCAATACATCTCTGCCCAATCCACATAATGCACCTGGACGGGAATCGAACCAGGGTCACCAGAGGAAAGCACCACTACACCAACCCGGACACCCTGAAAATCGAAAGTGCTATTTCAATTGCACGTGATATTTGGATTGTTGGGAATGACAGTACAATTGTTGATGATTGCTGTTGTATCCAAATGCTATGGAAATCTCTCGGTTAAAAACAATTTTGGGTTGTTGGACATATGTATTATGACTAAAACGAGGTGTCAGTCTGGTTTTTTTCTGTGCAAGTTGATCACAATAACATTTTTTTAATGAAATCTTTTCATGCCCAGGGTATGTGTAATTACATTTGATGGACTGTAATTCTCTAGGCCTGATCTTCATGTATTTGGGTCCCCTGGGAAAACAGCAGTGACAGGTTAATGGTAGGAAAACAGTATGATTTTGGAGACAGATGGCGCATGTATTAAATACGGCACAAATGACAAATCTCTGCCCTGGATTTTTCCTTTTGTTTGGTTCTTTTTATGGGATCATCAGTTGTGCCTTTCCTGGTTAAACTACACATACAGCCACATGCAGTAGAGCTTGAGTTACTTTATTTTAAGTTGAAACAACATTAGAAACTCGTATATGTAGGATAACAAATCTTTAGTACAATTTGTTTTTGTTCATTTGGTATTTCAAATTATGACATAAGAATGTGTGATAGACCTGGGCCTATAGTTTCATTGGTCTGCTTACCACAGTATTCACCATTCAGTTATCGGCGGAAGTTATAATCAGTGGAAGTTACTTCACCTGGGTCTATAGGTCTGAAATAGGTCAGTTCGGTTTCTCAAAGGTCAAATGTTATTCGGGATAAAATTGCTGATGTAATGTTACGGGAACGCCCATTCTGATTAATTTAAGACGTGCGTGTTGTGCGACCAGCTTTTGCTTTCACATGCGCGCGTCAGGTCACACGGGTCAATCGGGATAAAATGTCATTGTGCACATGCGCAGTTGAAATACCGAACTGGCTTATTGGGATAATTTCTCTGGAAGAATTATCCTCTATTTAGATCTGGGCCCGGGAAAACCGTAAGGGTGGTAGGGATGAGTTCTTGACTCCTTCTTTTAAGAAAATGAAGCTCAAAGTTTGTGATCTTACTGATCTGTGAACACTTTAACCCGAGTTCAAAAAAGAAATCATTCTCCAAAAATGTTTCCAAATTGGAGTGTTAAAACTTTAAGATATGGTAGCATAGGGTTTTCAAATGGACAGTTGTTAAAATCCCAAAATTCACTTTTCAGTGAAAAATGGTTGCTTCTGCTTGTAACTCACAAAACTGTAGTATGACTTCTTGCTCATTTTGAGCCAGCAGGTCACGTACATATGGTAAAATTGGTCCACAGTGCACAGGCGCACTTGTGTATAAACAGGTTGTTGGGAAAGTTGTACTCCTGCTACTGCATGACAAAGCACAGTTCTTTCTATTTTTACCAAGATTCTAACATTGAAATACCCCTCCCTAGAACAAAGATCTGTATTTACTCTTAAAAGCACAATTGTTATAGAAAAATCTTCATTGCAGCATGTGAATGTTGAATTCATGTATAACTCCGGAGAATTGCTAACATAATTTGATTGGTTGTTGCAATGTTGGTTGACTACTTAATTTGTTATAAAAATCTTGTTTTTTTTTTCCTGTGGATTCCAGCCACCACGCATTGGAGGTGTCAAGGTATACACGGACCAGGTCGGCCGCGATGAAATCATTCTGGACCTGGAGATCTTGTACGTAAACCACAAGAAAACTGTCATTTGAAATATTTATTATATATTATTTATTATTTATTAAAAAAAAAAAATTGTATATCTTATTTTTTTTTGGGGGGGGGGATTATTGTGCAAAGAATGTTTATACATCCATGTTTATAATATTTATATTTGTAATACCATAGCTGCATTTTGATGGTTCTTTTTCTTCAAAAAGCAGTTGGTGAAATTCTGTGATTGAAATGTTTTTCCTTTGGAGAAAAAAGGAAACTATGCAGAGTTCATTACTTTTTAAAAAGCTCTTATGTTAAGGGCTAAACAAAAATACAATTGTCTAAAAGTTGATCCCCAGCATCAAAATATTTTTTTTTCAGTATTGGTGGCGCAAAACAAGAAACACTCGTAGCGACACAAACATTGAGAAAGGGGTGCCCATGACTAGATCGTACAGGGCAGCCACACCCCTCATATCTGCTAGTGTGTAAATTTAAAAATTATATTTGGCCTTGAATGAGCAAAGAGGAATTCCTCCGCAAAGGACATTTGCGCATATATGCAAACATTAGACAATCAAATTTTCTTTGGGAGCAATTCAGGAGGCATGAAGGCAAAGCCAGGGGTATGAGTTGCTCAGCATACAACCTTGTGAAAAGTCTTGGTCCCAAACACAGACTAGTCTAGCCACGGACTCCAAAGTCTGCAATTAATACGCGAAAGCAATGTACTGGATCAATTGACTGGTAATTGTGGTCTAATTGTCATTTTCCACTTGTCCCCACCTTCCTTTGTAATATTTTCACTGTGGTGCACATTGCAATACTTTTTGATTTTGCAAAACCAGTTTATTGTAGTGTACCAGGTCAGTCTAGTCAGAAAGCAAAATAATTTCTTAAAATAAGCAGCCAAACACCTATAATGTGATGCCCTGAATATCCCTATTTATGCATAATGTGTTTGTTTTTTTAGGTCAACCTGTACACTCTGTTGCATCCATTACCTCTTAAAATCCTAGGCCTGGTGTAGAATGTCATCCAGTTATTTTTTTTCTGTCACGGACGTTGCAAAAGCAATTAATTAATTGCAGGTGCTTTTTTTGCACCGGATAGTTGACATGAAAAATACTCCCCATGTACTGATAATCTCATTCATAATGTATGGAACATGGGTTCCGAGTATCAGTTGTCACACCGGACTGGATAACAAGTTTAAAAAATGTAAAATATCCACTTTTAACAACTGTAGCTCACCAATTAAAATGCTGAGAAAGCCTTCGGTTTCATGTGGGAACTGTGGTTTCTCCTTTACAAAGATAAAATGCTTGGTATACACACCATTATAGTTACTCTATCGTGCACAACTTCAAATCTTGTAAACTGCATGCAGAATTGCTGAGCGAATGCATTAAGAATTTCACAATGTGGAAACAATTTAGGGCCTACATGTTGTGCTTGTAGCAAAATCAATGGGAATACATGTATCCTTGTGGTATTTTAAACACAGTCTAACAAAATCCATGCATTTTTCTTGCAGTTGAACAAAACCCTGACACTTCTTTTGAGACACTTTGCATGCAGAATTGTGAAAGTGTGTGTGCTCTTGTATTGTACTACGTATATACGTTCGAGGACAAGAGGAGAAAGAAAATACCAAAGAATCTTTCTTGTCTTTGAGCATGTTGAGTCGGTCTTTTGTTAAAAAGCGGTCCTTGAACGTAAATATATACATGCTTATAATTAGTCTATGGGGTTTGGGTTATATTAAAGAAAGTGTTCCAACTAAACCTCCAGATATTGTATGCAAATGCTTATACATGCATGCCATTCTTGTTCTGTTTTAGAAGCTTGCATTTTCAAACCTGGAGAATTTATTAACCGTGAATTAGTTACTTTTGCTGGTAGTGTTGGGAGGCTTTATTTATCATGAGGGAATCTGGGCTTTGGGAATTGTCTCATCCTTTGGAAATGTAAACAGGCAGGACTAGGATCCAATTTGGTTAGAACTGCAAAGTCAACAGATGTCTGCAAAATAGTCTGTGGTCAGCAGAAGGTCTACTGACCTTCAATGTTAGCTCTGCAGATAGTCAACAGAAGACTGCAGATATCTGTGTATAGTCTGTGATTGCTAATTGAGGAGCAGCCAGTCTGTAGACAAAGTACTTAGAGTCCACTCAAGCTCGGCTGATAAGGCTTGCTCATGTGCTGTTAGGTTAGCCTTCAATATTGACTTAGTGGAGTGTCATCAGAAGTACATGCATGTACATATGTGTATAGACTGAAGTAGCTAATTAGCATAGATGATGTCATAGACTCGCTGTGCTCATATGCTTCTGTTGTGGAGCATGCAAGTTGAATGCAAATGTGACCCACTCTGCAAAAATGAGTCAGATGTTGTGCATTACACTTTGACGTACATGCGGGGTGGTTTAATGTCTCAGACTTTTTAATATAACTATAAGAAATCGCACATTTAAAAAAATCGTAACAAAACAATGCATTATACTACAGAGTTGTGCCATATATCAAATGAAAGCTTTATTTCATACTCGGGGTTCCCACGAGTCATGGACAATTCTGGAAAATCCTGGAAACAAAAGTTGTCCTGGAAAAGTCATGGAAAAGTCATGGAAAATTGGGAAAAATACAAAAGTCATGGAAATCAACACCATGCAAGCATTATTTTTGATGGGCGGCTTTTGATGTGAGGAGGAGGCCATTATTAATTAAAACTTATTGTCAAAAGCTAACAAATGATTAGCCCCTCAGTATCATAATACCATACAAATTTTCTCTGCAAAATGGCGTTAAATGTCATGGAAATTGTCATATTTTAGTCCTGGAAAAGTCCTGGAATTTCGTTTTCAGATTTCTGTGGGAACCCTGATGCTCTTTCAGACGAACTGTAAAGCCTAATATATTTTTAACACGGACTAATTTTTGTAGAGTGGGTCACAAATATTCGTTGAAGGTACAATGTAGATGAACGCTGGCAGTATTTAAATAAATGAAAACTCCATACTGTTTGAACGTTAAACCTTTAAATCCAAAAGTATTGATTGTTTATTGTCTGTAGTTATAGAAGATTATAGTTAGATATCTTTTCAGTGTTTTTTTTTCAACATTTGTATATTATTGATACAGTAGAACTTTGCGGACACCACTATACCTAGCATTTTGGCTATAACGAACTTCCCCTTTGGCTCTGAAATTGATGTACTCAATAATACATACCATTAACTACAGTGAACATTTTCTGTGCATCCCATGATGATTGTTACAGTGGTGTTCCACTATACTTATACATTTCATGAAACATAGTTTTTCCCAAACAATGCAAGTAAAAAAAAATCCCTTGAAATTTGCAAGGACCCTCTTAAGTACATGAGCAGTTTTGGCTATTCCCGTGCAACAAACCAATGCATTGATAAAGTGAATTTTTATTTCTTTACGCAAGACCTCAGCAACCACTGCCAATTATGTCTTTATGCATCATTGGTTTGTTGTAGATGTAAAAATTAATTGCTCGCATCTGTGCTAATAGTGCGTACATTGCATTTTGTTTGTTTTTCAGCTATGCTGGCAACTGTGATATCGCGATTAGCGTCAAAGCTCTGAAGCGAATCATGGCAGGCATCGAGAGCCTCCAGGTCAGTTCATTGATAAATATTCATATATGGGGTTTATCATATTTGGCTGGTGCTGATCAATTAGAAGAGAGGTTTTGCCTTTTCCCGACGCAGTGTATGAAGCAATGCATGCTCTGTGCTTTTGGAGAGCCTGTGGGAAATAATTCACAGGCTTCAAACTTGGGTGGGACTCGAACCCATGACCTCCTGCTTATTGCAGATGTCTTCAACCACTCGACCATCGAGCTTGCCTAGGTCGACTTGCCGATTTGAACCTAATTGAAATCTTCTCACTGTATTGATAACTTGCGTATGTTGACAAGGTGGTAGACAGACAATACACAAACAGCCAGAAAGTGCGGTAGATAGACAGATGACCATGATGCTGAAGTTAAAAGCCAGAAATTGATGATGTTAGCACTCATGATGGAGTTACTGATATCAATGTCATTAACATATATTTTTCACCCATGTGATGAGACATCTGTGGACAGCCTTGAAGTGATTGTATGTGTCATATGGGGCAGGTTAATCCATCTGCGTGCATGCTAAGAGTGGTTTGCTTGAATAAGTGCAGAGATATGATACACGACACATTTCAGTATTGGAAAAGGGGCTCTGAATTGATACATTATATATCAATTCCTGGGAGTACAATTTCACTAAAAATGGCTTAAAGTTAAAGCTTACAGCCTAAGGAACATAGACATACCTCATGTTGAAGCATTTTCGTGAGCATTTTTTTTCTTCTGAATTTAGCAGATAAAAAATTGCCCCCTGAATGAGAATGTCAGTGTTACATGCTGCACTGCTGTCTATAAAAATGGTGCTCAACCACAGACAGTAAGGATTTAAAAAAAAAAATTCAGCCTCAAACCGTTTAAACTACTCAATTAAAGGTATTTATAGCAACAAAAACTGTAAACATTATATTGCTTATTTTTCAGACGAAATTAAACTTATCGATTCTGTACATAACTCTTGGTGTCCGCCTCGTTGTAATGTAGTCTCGCTCTCACCTAATATCGCATGCAAACATCTTTATCTCGCCTGCAAATCTAAACTATGCACATGCGATCACTTTACAAAATATCAACGTCATAGAGGGCCTCGAATCAGTGGCGAGCTTTAATGACTGGTTTCCTATCACTTTGATTTTTCGTGTCCATGTGTTATGTGCGCATTCCGTCATGCAGTGCGGGCTTGCCGAAGTCAGAACACCCAATGTTGCAAATTTCTAGCAAGCTAGGGAGTCGTACTGTCATGTGGCCTGACCAAGGTTGGCCGTGATTGGTTGGGTTTTCTGAAGTGGTGCGTTGTGTCTTCGTGTCCGGTATCTGGACACAAGTTATGTACAGAATTGGGACAGGCATGGGTGAGTTTTTCGTGTCATCAGTGCCCACATTTCTTGAAATTCCGGGTTGCCAGAATGTTCAAACGTTATGCCACAAAATGGTAAATGTAATTTTTCTTACTACGATGGGAAAATTTACATGTAGTGCTTCAAAACAACAACGAGAGGCTAAAGTGTTTCGGTTTTGGGAAAGTCCAGAAAATTTTCCGCTGATTTTTGTAAACATGGCAGCATGAATTTTTCGTCCGCATTATGTTCGAATGCCGATTTTACTAGTTTTTAGTTTCTTGAGGATAAATTTTTCTTTTTCAGTTTTCGTAATGGTATTTATCTAACTTAACTCAATTAGAAACAAGACATTTTGGAAGGATAAAAATGTTTTGACGGGGTTTAGCCTTGATTTCTGGCGTACATAATTCAAATTCGGACACCGAGATCTGGAGGTCATGCAAAATGTACATAATGCAACATGAAAATTGAATTAAAGCTCATAAATTAGTTAAATTTTACATGCATACAATTACTATTAAAACAAACATTCAACTATACAACCTTTTTCAAAGCATGGTGCCATAAACTGGTGAAGAGCAATGACAAATCTCAATATATTACCAATTTGGTGTCCATGTTTTGATATTATGTACAATTATTTGTCATGGTTAACCTTGCCCACTATAAGAGCTTTGGATTCCAGTACTTTTCTATCATGTCTTTCTATGGTTATGGGTCAGTGCAACATTTTAAGACAAACTATTTAGTTGTCCAATCAAATCTCAATAGTTATTTCATAAAGATTAATACCACATCTTCTGTACATCGTTATGTACACCTAAACACAACTCATTTTTTTTTTTTTATGTATTTTTAGTATTTTGTGTATGTCATGTTGCATGGTATTAGACATACTTTAAAGAACAACTTCAATGTCCTGGGAAATTATCTGCCCAGTATGAGAAATGTGCTCCTAAAGGACACCAAGTTATGTACAGAAGATATCTCCCTTGGCTCACTTTAAGGGCTGGTGTATCTCTTGTTTTGAGTTGTCTTGCTCCACCAGTTCATTTTTATGTTTCTATGGACTATATTAAATATCTTTAAGGGTAAATGATGGTAACATCTGTTGTTCATTTTTGGGTCTGTTTTGTAACAAAAATGTGTCGTGTATCATATCCCTGCACATAATTAAGCATTTCATTAGCCTCATTACACTATTGTATCGTTCAGACGGAGGGCTAACTCTTGAGATAGCCACAAAGCTGGCTAGCTCCACCTAAAAGAGTTGTCGTTGGAACGCAAGTTGGCTCCCTTTTTGTTTTCTTTTTTAGCCAGCTCCGGGGCTAGCCCAGAAAATTTGTGGGGCTAGTCCCCAAAATGTGTGGGTCTATAGCCCCCGCATTCAGCTCAGTGGGGCTTCTTTTGATCCACCGTAATTTGTCATTTGGATGCAATTAACTTTATAGTCCGCGCTACATGTATACATGTATTACATTACATATTTGGCAACTCTAGCTCTGGAGCTAACCATTATTGTATGAATGTGAGCACATTTTAGATTTTATCACTAGCTCTACAGAACCCCCCGTTGAGTTCATTAATTGGAAAAGAGCTACATGTAGCTCAAAAGCTGCCCTCCGATTTGTGGGGTTTGGGTAATGCAGATGTTTTCCAAGGGTTATTACAACTTTGGCCAGGACAGCATGTAGAGCAATGGTACATTATGTGAGGTATGGATTTGTGACCTGTTGCCATGGGCATGATGGGTGGAAGGTGTAGTCAAATTGAAAATTGATAGTATTTCCTGGGAGTACATGTAAAAAGATTTAAATTCATGTAATGTGTGATTTTTGTAGCTTATTCCTAGCTGACGCTGTAACCTTCTGAAGATGTTAGTCATAACCGCTTGTTTTAAGAAAATAGAGCTCAAATCAGTAAACCATGTAAACCATGTAAACTGTACTCTTGTCTTAGCACACACAAAAATCACCCAAAACATTCAGAGATTGAACTACAAGTTTCCAGTAATTTTTAATGTGCCATGTCACAATTTAGCGGTGTCTAATATATGAAAATGAATAAAACTGCTGCAAACTGCTGACTGACTGAATGGACCTGAAATATACAAATCAAAAAATTAGCTGGCCTGACGTTTCGAACTTAAGCAAGTTCTTGCCTTTGAGAAAGAACTTGCTTAAGTTCGAAACGTCAGGCCAGCTAATTTTTTGATTTGGTGTCTAATATAGGCGTATGAGCAAAGTAGCATTATTTCAGATCAGAGGTTGGGCAGCCAAAAAAAGTGGGGTGGTGTGGAAAATCAAAGGTATATAATTAATGCCTCACATCAAACAAAAGCAGCTTTTTAACCCTAACCTCGTCTGAAGCTATTATACAAATATTTACTGCTTCAAGTGGTGTAGTAAAACTAGCCTCCCGAGGTGATCTATGGGGCATTCTATTTTTGCCGAGGGAAAATAGAATGCTCCATAGATTACCGAGGGAGGCTAGTTTTACCACACCACGAGATACAAGCAGTAAATATTTGTTTTATAACACCTCACCCACAGATTCTGCTTGATACAGTTAAAATGGACTTCTATTTCAATACAAAATTAGTTGACAATTTATTTGCTCTTTTCAAAACCACCCCTTAACGAAATGTTTGAACCCAGCTCTGTAGTGCTGGTACTTTGGAACAATACGCTCAAGGCTCAACAAGCACACCCGCATGCATCTGCACACAAATACTGCTCCATGGGTATAGAACTTTGGTTGCTAATGGTATAGTACTTTTGGCCGCTATGGGTATAGTACTTTTGGCCGTGCACAGGAAGATAGCAAAAATAGAAAATGTCATGCGACTCGCTCTCGGCCAATCAAGATGCAGAATCTGTGGATGAGGTGTTATAAAAAATACTACAACATGTATTATATATAATTAGTACTGTCGAATCAGCTGATTCAACACTTGAAACCATGAATGTTAACACACTTAAACTAGTCACTGATTTGAAATACCTGGGAGCCTGGATTGCAACCAACCAAACAAGACATTTATGTAAGAAAAGGCCAGACATGGCATGCCATCAACAAACTGCACAAGATCTGGAAATCAAAACTCTCTGATCAAACAAAGATCAAAGTTTTTCAGATATTGGTTGAACCAATTTTACTCTACGGCTCCGTAACATGGACCCTTACCAAACAGTTACAAAAAAAGCTTGGATGGCTGTTATACCAGACTTCTCCCAAAGCTGTCTTCGACATAAGCTGGACGCAGAAGATAACTAACCAACAACTTTACGGTGATATTCCTAAGATATCCACAAAAGTCAGACAGCGCAGACTACGCGCAGCAGGCCACTACCATTGCCATCAAGATAGGCAGCTAACAAATTCATACTCTGGGAACCAAAGCACGGTACCACTGGCTCACGGCAAAAAACCTATCTGCAAGTCTTACTTGAAGATACAAAAATCGAAAACGTCTCTGAGTAATAAAAACCATCATGAATGACAGGATTGTCTGGCGAACCTACTACCAGGAAGTAATACCACCAGCTGTCTCTATCACCGAGGAGGATGGTCGATCGAGATCGAAATGATAATGACTGTAGTTTGCAGTACTTTGGCATGTATGAGAAATTGTGTTGTATTTTGTGATATAGTGTACTTTACCCCAAATTAATGCCTGGAACATAAGAGTTCAAAACAATTTTGGGGGTAAAGAATTTTGGAATCGGAGCTTTGCACAGGTATACGGAACACCACTCTAGTAATGATCTTTCGAAGTGTACTTTTTGAGATAAATCTGAAATACTTTAAAATTTCTGAACTACCCTGTATTTACAGCTCCATGGTACCCTGCGAGTGGAGATGAAACCCCTGGTAGACAAGGTTCCCCTGGTTGGAGGCATGTCCATCTACTTCCTCAACAGACCGGTAAAGATTCCCCTCTACGTCCCGTCCCGTCCCGTCCCGTCTTGTCCCGTCCCGTCTTGTCCCGTCTTGTCCCGTCTTGTCCCGTCCCGTCCCATCCCGTCCGTCTTGTTTCGTCCCGTCTTGTTCCATCCCGTCTTGTTTCGTCCCGTCTTGTTCCGTCCCGTCTTGTCCCGTCTCGTCCCGTCTCGTCCCGTCTCGTCCCGTCTCGTCCCGTCTTGTCCCGTCTCGTCTCGTCCCGTTTTCTCCCGTCCTGTCCCGAACCTCATCCATACCCCCCCCCCCCCCCAAAAAAATAGTTTCAATTGTTAAGCAAAGCCATGGCAATCTTTTTGGAATTAAAATTCTCTGAAAAATTGCGCCGAAATCAGCTAGAAAGGCTTTCCCATCTTTTGGCACATTTTATTTGTTTTGTCTTTTGTTTTTCGACCAGTTTTGTTAGTTCTTAATCATTTAACAAATTTTGTAAACAAAAAAGCCTTGATTGTTCAGTTTATATTTGGGAAAAGTATTTGCATCTGTTGTGTAATAAAACAAATTGAAACTGCAAAGGTTGTAATAAATTTTAGAATTTTGGTAACTGTTGCATCTCATTTTTTGCATTCTTTTTTTTCTCTCCTTTTATCTGGCCATTTCTATCAACTTTTATTTGTGATTTGTTTTTCCAGTCTATTGACTTCAATCTGACTAATCTGGCAGATGTGCTTGATATCCCAGGATTGAGGTAAGATAAAAATGCCTTTGTTTCAGATATATAAGTATAATCTTAATAACACCCCCCCCCCCCCCCAAAAAAAAAAACCAAAAACATTTATTAATTTATATCTTATTTATCCCGGGTAACCTGATCAGTGCATTAGCACTATTCTCCCTCAAGGCCCAGTTTCAATAAGCCAGTTTGGTATCTCATAAGGTCAAAGGTTATTCGGGATAAAATTGCGGACGTAATGTCACGCCATGTTACGCGAACGCCCATTCTGGTATAATTTAACACGTGCGCATTGTGCGACCACCTTTTGCGTTCACACGCGCGCGTTGGGTCACGCTGGTCATTCCGGATAAAATGTCATTGTGCACATGCGCAGTTGAAATAACGAACTGGCTTATTGAGGTTGCAGTTTTAGTAGCGGGAGGAAAACCTGAGACCAATCATTCCTGGGGAAACCCAAACCAGGAAGGGACCGACAACCAATCCACATAGTGCACCTTGATGGGAATTGAACCAGGGTCACCAAAGGTGGAAGACAAGGAAACCTGACTGCCCATGTACATATGTAGGTTTAGAATGCAGCAAAAGGGTATTGTGTAAATCTTAGCTGGGAGTAGACAGGCCGATTTGTAACTCCATACAGAGGAATGTAGTCGAGTCCATCACAAGTCCCTGCAAGTCCATCACAAGCCCTCCAGTCCTAAGCTATTCAAGTGAGCTTTGACAAAGGCATTCCTTTGTCATTGTTCATCCAGTTACTTGTGACTGGCTTTATGAAAGGACTTCTGATTGGACTTGTGAAAGGACTTGTGAAAGGACTTGCGAAAGGACTTGCGAAAGGACTTGCGAAAGGACTTGCGAAAGGACTTGTGAAAGGACTTGCAGGGACTCTAGTACAACTCTGGAAATTAGACACAGAAAGTACTCGGTCATTAGGCCAAGTAAACAAAAAAATGTTTAGCTTCCGGGTTAAAAAAAAAAAGAGGGGCTTTCAATTTTCTTTTTTTTTCAAGATGGCCGCCATTCTTTTATAAATGTCTGACAACCATAGGTTTTTCAACTGTTCCGAGATACAAAAATGAAAGAGACATGTTGGACAAGAGAATTGAACATATTTACAGTGGTTTTAATAGTTTTAGTAAGCTTGTGTTTTATTTTCCGATGGATCGGTTGACTTTTTAATTTGGTTTTTTTCACCTCATTTTCCGCTTGTAAAAATTTAAACAAATCCAGGTGGCTCCCAATAAGGAAGCAGACGGGGATGCTAAACATGTTTGTCTATCTGCTAAAAAAAGTCTGTCCAACTGTAATTTCAACCTCTGCTGTATGAGAGCTTGAAGAGGATTAGCACCAGAATTTCTGAGGGTGTATAGGGAGAAGACATTTCCATGATTTACGGTCCATATTTTTAATTTTTTTTATTCCATATTTCAGTGGACTGTTGCATTCCATCTTGGAAGATCAGCTGGCCAACTTCCTAGTCTTGCCCAACAGATTACCGATCAAGCTCATCGATGATGTGGATATTAGCAGTCTCAAGTATCCTATGCCACAGGTGGGATTAAAAGATTAAGACAGATTAGTTAGATTATGAGCAATTGGGTATTTTTTTTAGATACAAACATGCTGTTAACTGTATTGGTAACCGGTGTTCGCTCTTCGGTTTTTTTGAGATACAAAGATGTTGTTAAATTGTTAAGCTGTGTTCATTCTGAAGTTTTTAGGTAACATTCCTCTTGGGTAATTTTGCAAATTTGACAGTTTTTTGTTTATTTTGCAGGGAGTGCTGCGTATGCACCTAGTTGAGGCTAAGAATCTCGCATCCAAAGATGTGGCACTGTTCACCAAAGGCAAATCAGACGCTTACTGCATTGTGCGAGGTAAGAACCGGTGTCATATGAAAATCAGGCTCTTATGAAAATCGGACTCCTTTCCCTATTATTGGTTAAACCACTTCACGTGACCGGCCACTCCTCCTCATTATCTTCACTTTAATAGGCATGTGCAGTACTCCCAATGAGTCCGTATTTCATAGTGACTGATGAAATTCATTGGGATGTAATTTATGAAAACGTTATGTAAGTCATTTATCTGTCAACAGAGACCGAGGTCGAGCAAGTGGCATTGGTTAACCAGTGGTTGAAATGTGACATGCCTTTCTGCACAGTAATATCCGAGTACATATATGAATGCTAATGTCTAAGCATAAAACAACAGTTTAGCGTGAAACCTTGCTACTGAGAGCTGGTGCGACTAGCCTGTACAATGTCATGTACGCAGGTGGTTGACTAGACATGGATGACAGGATTAGGGCAAGATTAGTCCACCAATTGTCAACTGTAGTTACTTGAAATGAGATGTGCTTAACTTGTTTCCCTTCAGACACCATTTTCCCTAAAATTTGATTGTGTGCAGTGCTGAACCCTCTATCCAGTGGGTTTTAACCTTGCGATGCACAAACACTGACACGGGATTGAGATGACACCGGATAGAGCTTGTTTTAGTCCCTTGTAGCCGGACGACGGCCATAGCAGCGGCATGAGGCAAGACATTCACGGGCCGGTGGACGTGAATAGCCACATTCCTGCTCATACACATTCCATTCATTATTTAATTGGGATTGTAATGGATAGATGGGGCTTTTTCAAACCAAACTTTCATTCAAGGGGGGCTCCGAGTGCGATGAATATTAAAGACCACTCCGTGTGACACCTATTGTTTGTGTTTACGCATGGCTGCACGGCCCTTTCAGTGAGAGCCTGGTGGCCGGGCATTCCATCAGTAACATCCGGATGCAAGGGGTTAACTGATATTCATAAATGCCTCAGCGAGTTTCACTATCACTATTGGTCTAGAGCCTGTCACGTGGGTGTGTTTAAACAGTTGTTTAAACACGGCTGGAAGTTGTTTAAACACGGCGCGTCATAACCAGCTGTTCTCAGCCGATACGCAACAGGGAGAGCGTAGTAGGTTCACGCACAAGATGTACTGAACTTCATAATGTAAGACCATGCTAATGCATGCATATAAAATGCTGCATCTCGTGCGTGTGCATATGCGCACGCGACAGACAGGCGCAGAGCGCCTTCACGCGCTCACAAGGCCGATACGTACGCATGTGTTTTGTACTGAGAAAATGGTAGAAAAGTGGGGTGAAAAAGCTTTGCATTTTATCCTTTTTACAGGAGGTTTTTGCATTTTTCGTAAGAAGACATTTATGAATGGGGATAAAAATGTGATGACCCGGTCTTGAAGGGTCGTGACCGCTGTTAATGGACCTTGCCTTCGGCTCGGCCCATTAACAGCGATCACGCCCCTCCTCGGTTATTATTGACGTGGTAAAGACCGGGTCATCACACTTTTATCCCCATATTAAAACACTGTCTGGATGATACCCCAACTGCAACCAAGACTTAATAGACCCAAGACGTAATGACGTCACGCTTTGTTTACATGTGCGCTTTCCTATGGGAGTCAGGTGGGGACGATTGTCTGGTGTCCCGACCTGGCTCCCATAGGAAAGCGCACATGTAAACAAAGCCATTACGTCATTACGTCTTGGGTCTATTGGACCCATAGTTGATGCTGTTGATTTGATCATGAATCTTGTATTGCATCTTACAGTTGGTTCTCAGACTTTCAAGACCAAGTCAATCAGTAACACATTGACTCCGGAGTGGGACAAATACTTTGAGGTATGTAGGTCTTTGAGAAACGGTAGTGCAGTCGGTAGAAGGGCCGATACGTTGTTCTGGAGGTCGCAGGTTCATCGCCAGCCCTTGGCAACAAGTGACAGAAAAATATCTAGTTTCTTGGTCGGAAGACTCTCGAGTCAGCTTGTGTGCATTATTCCCTACATTTTTTATTTTCTACCAATTGTGAAAAATATTGTCAAGCAAACCACAAAGAAAACTGACTCGGTAATTTGAATGAATTTTCAAAGTGAGCAAATAAAACAGGCAGGAGCTGGATTTGAACCAGCGACCTCCGGACTGTGCTCTACCAACTGAGGTATCTTGCCCTATGTTAGCAGTCTTCCAAATTGTCAGTGACTTTGTTGTGGGGTTGGGGGTGTGGACACTAGTCAGAAGTCATAAACCCATAATGCCGTATAGCCAGGGATCACACCTCAACTTTACGATACAACCTGGGGAGCGACATTGTGGGGATCAATATAAAAAATGACAGAAAAGTAGGTCTTATGAAAAAAAAGTTCATCTATTTTTCACAAAATGAAAAAATTGTCTCCTCGGAAGTGATTTGCCACACTGCGCTTCCCAGGTTGTATTGTAAATTTGGGACATAATCCCTGGTTGTATGGCATTATTGGTTTAGGAATCTAACTTGTATCCTGTAGCAAGTGCAACATGTAATAAGAAAGAAGAAGATAAGTAAATAAATAAATAAACAAACAAACAAACAAGAAGACTAGATAGTGACAAATTACGAGACTGCCAACATAGTAGTGTGGTAGCTCACAGTTGGTAGAACACCGGTGTGGTGGTGTGGAGGTTGCATGTTGCATGAGATAAAGTAAGATTATATCATCTGATTTAAGGATGGGACGTTTACACGTTTAAACGAAAACAAAATTCAAATCCGTTTAGAAATTTTCCCAAAAGTTTAAACGGAACTCAAATTTTAAAAATTGGACCTTGTCAATCTACATTTCAGTTTTATTTACAAAGAATCTAGGATCTTTGTAAATTGATTTAATTTACAAAGAAATATACAAACGCCTTTAGTACTACACAGTGTATACAATTTTTTGTGTGTGATGTTTTCAATACGCCGCTGGGCCACGATCAATGCTCGACGCGGACAGCACCTCTCTTGCGTCCTACACAAATACTGGGATGGGCAGCAGCCTTTTTGCAATTGTTGACTATTAAACGTTTAAACGCTACGGGAAAGTTTTGCTAAACGTTTATCAAATTAAACGTAAATTCCCATCCTTAATCTGATTTGTGCAGATATAATCCTTTTAATTTTCTCTGACAAGTTCTGAATAATGTAAGGATTGTTTTTCTTGAATTTTAGGCCATTGTGTACCAGAGCCATGGACAGACACTGGAGATTGATGTTTGGGACGAAGATGAAGGACTTGGAAAAGATGATTCCCTGGGAACGTAAATTATCTGAAGTTAACTGATATAAACCTAAAATCACATACCTAAATTGCCAAAAATGGTTCTTTATTTTGAAAAAAAATAAAATAAGAATGAGCTGTTTTTAGGGAGTATTGCAAGTAATATCCATTTCTAATATCCATTTCTAATTTCTAATATCTACTTCTTGATTTAAGAAACGTAAAATAATAATTTTTTTCCTTAGTTAAAGAAAAAAAGAAATTAAGAATTTTTTTCCTTGTTCCTTGGAAAATATTCTTGTATAAAATAAAGCTAGCAATGTTTCCTCACTGAATTTTCTGGGGAGAGTGGTAAGAAAATGCCATCACTTTTCTGGAATAAAAAAAGATCTGATTTCATTTAAGAAAACAAATTTGCAGTTTAAATACTTTCTTGAGAAGATTTGTTTTCTTAAAAGAAGAAAAGTTTTCTTTTGCTTTAACCCCTTAAGTACGGTTATTTACAGGAGGTGCCGGGGTGTCGCGCCGGCTCTGGCAGCCAAGCGAAACGGACACAGTGTGCTTATGCAGTCACACGTAATAACATACACAATAATCCAACAATGGATTGAAACTGCACAAATAGCGGCAAATGGCGTCATCCGGCCTGGTAGCACTGCTTTTTTTGTGCCATTTTGCGTCATCCGTACGCAAGGGGTTAAAGACAAGAAATTTGTTCTCACATTTGTTTACATTATGTAAAGAAAATCACTCCTAAAATAACAAAAAAAAACTTCGTTAATTGAGAAAATGAATATTGAAAAAATCTAAAGTGAAGACAAATTTTCTAGTTGGATATTCAACATTTTCTGATTTTTTTCCTCATTTTTTCTCAGTGAATTTCTGAAACAAAAGAAAAGTTCCATATATCAACAATGGTCATCTTACAATAGGAACATTATTTTTGGCAGTGTAAATAGAAAATTTGCTAAAGTTTTTGTACTTAATTTTTTCATTTTGGAAAATTAAACAATATTTGAAATGCGTGATTTTTATTAAAGCACTAAGGCATTGTCACTATATTGAAATCTAATTTTCTTTCAGTTTAAGCCTGAATCTACGCCATGTTGCAGACGCGGGCCACTTAGATGCCGTAAGTATGCATGCGTGCCTCAAGATGAGGAATGTTCACTCTTAATCAGGAATGTTTCTGACTATTTGTGGGGTAAAAACACAGTGGTTTCGCATTTAGTGAATAAAATGTTCAAATTCAGTTCATTTAATAAAAAGTAATGGATTGTAAAAATTAACTTAATAGTTAACCTCTTGAATACGGACGACGGACATAGCTGCGGTATAAAAAGACCACCTGGCCGGTTGACATCCATAGGCGCATTCCTGTGTGTACTCAGACCATGTTTCAACTTTATTGTTCTTGAATGAGAGTGTAAAGCTTTCATTTACACAAAAGGGGGTCTCCAAGTGCGATGAATAGAACCACACTATTCCGTGTCGTGCCTATAATTTGCATTTACGCTTGGCTGCACAGCCCCGTTCATGGCATACCAGCACCCCATCAATAACAGCCAGAGATAAGGGATTAAATTGTCACCAAGCCCCAGATTCATTGGAAAGTGAGAATTTTTGTTGTCTGACCAGCTTCTTTTGCCTCATTCAATTCCAGTGGCTACCTCTACAAGAGGTCAAACAGGGTGACCTTCACTTGGCGCTGACCTGGCTGACCCTGACGGAATCTTCCAAAGCAATCTACGAGGTAAACAATGTCATGTGGCCAATCCACAATAGCGTCTGCGACCAAGCGGTTGCTCCAGAGGCCATTTTCCAACTTCATTCTCTAAAGCAACTATAATTTCTCATTAATTCCGGGGTATCTTTCAGAATATTCAATCCAAGCCATATCTGAAAAGCATTTGGAAACCTTAAAATATACAACTATCCACAGTAAATTTCTAACAACTTAGGTAGCACAAACCATGAATTTATTTGATGGCAATGTTTCCCATAATGCACTGCATTTATAACGGGATTTGTGCCACCAATTCAACTAATGTGAATCTCCCAAATTCCAATTAAAGGCCTATGATGTGTAAAGGGTCCTTGACGGACAAAAACACCTTTTGGTTACAAAGAGCAAGTGCTGGCAATGGCTGAACCCTTTAAAAATATAATATTTGAAATTTACACGCGTTTGATTTATAAGAAAGGCCCACAAAAGACATTTTGATAAGAAAGTAGACCCAATCTTTGGAGAGTCTTCTTTTAATGGTGAAACAATTTCTGGCTAAAAACCTAAAATAAGTGAGCAAAGCCTTTCAAGATTCGCTTTGCTAGGTTAGATGAGATATCTGACATGATAAATGTGTGGTTGTTGCATGCCGAATCTCCCTTAAAATGACAATTTCCTGTTGGCATATATTGCTGCTGCCGAATGCCGATAGATTGAACAGGAGCTACAAGAGGAACACGATGAGGAAATGGAAGAGGTAGGGATTCATGTTACCATGGCAACCATCATGGCACGGCACCTGGATTCTGTAAATGTTCGGTGGGCATTTTGTGCGGTGAAAGTACCTAAATCTGGTTTAACTTTCCATGATTCGTGATTTAATTATTTTTTATTGAGTACAAGTTTCTGGATCTTTTTTTTTTTTTTTTTTTTTGGAGGGGGGGTGGTTTGTGTGGAAGAAAATGTCTGTGGGCAATATGACTGATAATAAATTGCTTGAATAATGACTTTGTGCATGACGTTTTAGGGACACATTTTCGAATTAAGCATGAATGATTTAAGAAAAAAATTGATATTCTGATATTCAGTTGCTGTAATGATCTAAGTCACTTGATACGATCCATGATGCACACTCACAATCCATCTCGGTCTTGTCATTATCACCCCTGTGACTGCCTTAGTAATTACACTCAGCATGGGAATAATGTTGGCTATCATGTCATGGTTGTGTAATCCAAGTGCACTCATGATGAAAAATACTGAAGAAAATTCTAGGTGCGTTAATGCAATCTGCCCAGTCAGCTGACATCTATCGACCAATCAACAGCTTTCATCCCAATCCTGCCGAAAAATGACTTTACAATGGCTATGATTTGCTGGTGTGCTGCATTGCATAAAATTTGCATGCACGTGATGTATATCAGTTGTGTGTATCGGAGCACGCAGCCAGCCTCGTCCTGTTAAGCTTACAAATTTGCTTAGCAAAAAAAAAAGGATTGCTTAGTAAATTCTCATGCTAAATACATAACAGCTGAATATATGTACAAGTCGGAAGAAATAAACATGAAAATCACATGAAAACTTGTTACCAAGAAAGACTTTTCATGCTAAGCAAATTTTTGTACTTGGCAGTTTCATGAAATTTGCCCAGATAGTGTTGTCAATGAGTCTCTGTTCCAAAGGCCAATCAGACACATGGAAATATTTGATTGTGAGGCATTGCAAACATGTCTGGACGGATGGAAACAGGAAGTATTTTCTGATACTCAATTTGTTTGTTATGATGAGTTTGAGCTGCTTGTTGGTGCAGACCGCTTTCTGAATTCATAAATTTTAAGAAATGAACAGAATTAAGTATGCAAATCATCTGTTTGATGTTGCTGCTTTGGGAGCAGAAAGCTCTTATTGTTTTATATCCCAGCTTGGGATGAACTCTGTTGGATAGTGTTCCAAATTTTTGAACAAGCACTCAAACTTTCAAACTGAGTTGATGTTGTGAGTGTCACGTCCAAGTTTGAGTACTGTGACAAAAAGTGGAGGCAAAATTCAAGACCAAGCTGCTGTTTATCATGGCCCACGTCTGAGTAGTCCGGGAACATGAGCCACGTTGGAGTAGTCGGAGAAAAATACAAATTATATTAGGGTTCCATGTTGCAAGCAGCACAACTCTTCAAATATTATTTGTCTTCTTCTCAGTTTTCTTTCTTCTTGGTTGAACTTGCTTATCGCCATAACAACCGCATCTTTTTTTATGTTCTTGGATGCAGCGCATGGACATGAATAAAAAGAGGCACAAGGAGGATCACGAGGATGAAGATAGCGATGAAGATGACTCATCCATGTCAGCGGCCATCTTGGTCGTCAAGCTAGATTCAGCCAAAGACCTACCGGTAAGGACACCATATTCTGAAGACACAATATTATATTTTATTGGGTAATTTATTCTTTTCGTAAGTTTCATGTCACTGCGACATGATCCACACCTACTTAAAACCTGGCCGCTGTTACAAATGAGGAGCTGGTATGCCAAGATGTGCTTGTGCAGCCAAGTGTAAGGCAAACAATAGGCAAAAAATGGATTGAGTACGTACAGGAATGTGCATATAGATGACAACCAGCTAGGTAGTCTTTTTCAAACTGTGCCGTCCGTACATGGACTACATCTGACCATGATATGCAACCCTATGGAAATGCTTGCCGGTTGTTTCTGAGAACATCTGTGCAACGTTGTTTCTATTACATTTACTTCAGTTTTATATTTTACATGTTGTAAATTCTGTTTGTATTTAAAATGAAGTTGTTTTTTGTAAGTTAAGTGTTTTTTTCCCCGAATGTTGCTTATTTCAATTTGTTTTAATTCTTGGGTGTAATGTTTTCTATTTTAGTCAAACAAACCACATGGGGAAACGTACTAGGTAAATTTTCAAAGTGAACAAAGAAAACTGGCAGGAGTGGGATTCGAACCTGCGACCTCCAGTATTCCGGAGCTCGCAGGTTAAAATCCCACTCCTGTCAGTTTTCTTTGTTCACTTGCTCACTCAAGAATAGCAGTTTTTAACTTATGAGACTGCCCTGTCTAAATACAACTGCAGATAAATAAATAAATAAATAAATAAATACTGCAAAAAACATCATTATTGCATTTGATACCGCTTTCAAACAATGTGAAATGATCCCTAAATTTGTGTAACATTTACGTGCGCATGTATTAGGCATCAACTCACAAAGAGGATAATCCCGTGGCTTCATCTGTTTTTCAATACTTTCTCATCTTTTTTGTGACTAGATTTCCAGTCGGTCATCATCTTCACCATATCCTTACGTCAGGATGACTGTCGGACGAGACACTAGGACAAGTCAGGTTTGTCAAAGCTCACTCCTTTTTGACAGTAGTGTCTAACTTGGCCAAGAGCAACAGTTTGGTACAGCTATCAAGTTATCTGAACCAGATGTGTAGAAGCCACAAAGACATTTTGCAAAGGTTGACTTGTTAATGGTACTTCCTACATCTTTAACCCTCCCTCTCCCGGTGCCAAAATGGAGCCAACTACGCTATCAAAACCTATCAAGTGATAGGTTGTAACACACAAGCTGTGGGAGAGGAAGGGGGTTGGTTTTTTGATAGGTTGTGATCATTATAACAGTAGGAGGGTTAATAAGAGCTTTACATAAGTAGTATGTTAAAAATCTTAACAGCAAATTAAGAATGGTGGTATCATGACTTACGAGTGAATATAACGTAAGAGTTACACACTCACCCCGGTTCTTTTCAGAACCACACTTCTTCCTCGAAGAGATTTATTTCACATGGTGGTACCCGCAATCCCAGTCTCTCTCATATCGCACCCACCATGCAAAGCTTCAAATCGTATCTACCGAGTGAATATAACGTTAAAAATTATGGGATTCTAGACAATCTGGGCATAATTAAGCCCCGTTTTCGTGTTGACTGAACACGAGAATGGGGTATTGAATGTTGAAAACCAACACGTGAATACTGTTCGGGAACTGGATTTTCACTCCCCACTATCTGGGGAATGGATGAAGAATAAGAAAAATAAAAAAGATGGCTGCCAGCCGTGGCACTGCAGGACATTTGTATGTCCTCAGATCCTGGAACGCTTTTGTTGAATAAGAGAAGTTGTAGCAAAGGGAAATACTGGATCCTCTGTTTTCAATTCGTCGTCTTCATCCAAAGAATCAAACGAGATAAAAGCTGATGAGATTGTTTCGACTCTCGCTGCATCGTTTCAGGGCGTCGGCATCTTGAATGGCGCCAAGCACTTTGACATGCACTTCCTTATTTGAAATCGGCAACCCGAGAGCACGAGTCACTCCAGAGTGGGGTTTTGAATACGGCCTCTGTGATAAACTTGCTGATTGAAGTGTATTCCTGGATTTGGAGTGCCGCAATTCCTGTTTAAAGTAAAACCCAACTGTAAACTTTGTTAAGGTTTTAGTGGGGGGGGGGGGGGGATTGTTACTGGATGAATGCCCACCGCCCTCGGGAAATATCTCCTTACTGAATGACAACTTGGGTATGCCTAAATAGGTGCACAAGCAACGGAAATCCAGATTTTGTGAAATATGGGGGCCATGCATGAGTTCCCATGTGGGTCTTCCCAAGGCAGATTCGGCAGGAAATAAACAGACTGACCCATCTAGTGGTGTTGCAAATGCGAGTGTCAATGTGAACTCCATCAAAGCTAAGCAATGAAATTCCGGGATGAAAAAGGCCAGGATTTTTGAATGACGACGTGGTTTTCTGTGTCCAATCCTTGCAGGTTCAGAATGAGACAGTTTCACCCGTATGGGAGGAGGTCTTCAACTTCCTGATTCAGAGACCAAGCCTACAGAACCTTAAACTAGAGGTAGGGGTTCCCGAGCGTAAGCAGGCCAGGGCCCAATTTTGCTAACCGAGGTTGTGCTGTAAAATTCACTCAAGTAGCAGTCACAAACCATACATCATCAAGCATCCCTGATTTTTGTCTGGTAACTGTTTTTGTCTTTGATTCGTCTGTGCTTAGCGTGATAATATGCTCAGGCAGCTCCATGACATTTGCTATTATAGGGACTATTTTATGGGGCTGCTAATATTGAGAATAAGCTAGTTCGGTATCTCAAAGGTCAAAGGTTATTCGGGATAAAAATGCTGGCGTAATGTCACGCCATGTGACGCGAATGTGCATTCTGATTGAATTTAACACGTGCGCGTTGTGCGAACACCTTTTGCGTTCACACGTGCACGTTAGGTCACGCGGGTCATTCGGGATAAAATGTGCAGTTGAAATACCGAACTGGCTTATTGTCATAAGCAATATACATTACTCAACCAGTCTAACATGCCATCTGGGCTGTGAGCTACAGTTCAATTTCATTGATGGCTGGGGAGCTACATCTTACCTGCATTAAAATTGACACCCCCATCTCCTAAAAAAGGTACTCATAATAAAAATAGTAGTAATAATAATAATGGAAATGAATTTTAAAAAATAGTTTGGAAGTAAATTTTTGAGAATATACAAATTTGTAAGTTTTCCCGAATCTGTAAACCCCAATCCAAAAAGTTTCCAAATGTGGTTCTGTACAATTTCCTGTTATCTCTCACCAAAATATGTTTCTTTCAGTACTCGTTTTCTCCAGTAACGCTTCCCCAACACCGTGAAAACCATAAATTTCCAAGACGTATATCTTTCAAATGGAAAACCCCTTGCCCAACTGGTTTATGGCAAAGACTCCATTTTTGTAACAAGAGTTTTCCTTGTGCTGAGAGCCAGTCACGTAGTTTGTCTTGATTCCTCAGGTGATGGATAAGAGAAAAGACCGTTGCATCGGGATGCTCATGCTGCCCATCAAGAGGCTGCTGGTGGCCCCGAACCTTGCCTTGGAGCAGCCGTTCAAGCTGGATGGATCGGGACCACAGAGCTTTGTCACCCTCAAGATGTGCCTCAGGGTAAGGGAGCACTGCCTAACCCATGGTCGGGCCAGGCCGTTGAAAAGCCTGGCCATGCCTGGGCATTCTGGCTTTTAGTCATGCTTTTGTGAGCCACAAATCACCTAACAATAGAGCATCTACTAATCGATAAAGCCCGGCCTCTGCCAGGCTAGGCCAGGCTGTGGCCCCTCCCACACTTATCTGTAGTAATTGTTTTTGTTGTCATTCCATTCACGGGCCGGAGATCAAGTCTGTGTGAACAATGGGAGCTGGGTGGACTCCAGCATTAGTGGGCAGTTGATTGTGTACAAGGGGAATACAGAAGCCCGAAGGCCCGGGCGTTCCCGGGGCTTGGCCAGGCTTTTCAACGGCCTGGCCCGACCATGGGTTAGGCAGTGCTCCCTAAGACAGGGAACTAAAAATAAGCCGTTCTGAAATGATTCAGGCTTTGGATTTAGATTCTGATGCTTAGTCAACAGAATTTGTGTTGGGGGAGGTGAGTTGGTCTTACCGATGGTGGAAGTTACCCCGCCTTGGTCTGTCAGTCTGAAAATTGGGATAACTTCTCTGGAATCGGTTGAAGAATTATCCTCTATTTAGATCTGGGCCCCAAAAAATCCTAAAGGTTGTACGGTTGGCAATTCAAAGTGTGGCCAACCCTACCACCTCTGATCGTAACCCTTTACCTAGAGTGGCTTTTAGCCTTGTATTGGGTTATTTCAATTTAAAACAAAATGGATAAACGTATAATGACGAAAATAGGGATTTATAATGTTCCCATATCCACCTATGTAATGTTCAAGGCACGAAACCAGTTAAATTCTTTATGGTAATGAAATAGAAAGATGTTTTTACATACACTTGGCAAATTGTTCCTTCACTTAATATTCCGAGAGCTGTTCAGTTTCTGGCAATTTTTCTATCGTAAATTCTCAGTATATCAATAAAATCATGTTTCCAAGGTCCTTACTCATGCATGTATAATCATTTGGTTCACAGCATCGTGATGAATTGGGGATTTGTATGTAGGACTGTACTACATGTTCAGGTAAACGTCCGACTGCAACTGCATGTGACCAGGCCCCAACACAATGAGTTGTCAGGAAATGTTTTTCAGTTGTTAAAAACCAGAGTCACAGAGTTGAAAGGTGCGGAAAGGAACGTGACTTCCTCATCATTGCATCGTTAGTATCTTTGCTCATCAGGCACTGAAGCATTCAGCTCACGAGGGGTGTTTATATCGAAAATATTAACCTGTGCACTTTGGGGCATCAAGTTCACACTTATTTGTTGTACATTTGGTTTTATTTTGTTTTCTTAGGGTTTGGAGCATCAGAAAGTACTGAAGGTGACCAACCCAAGAGCCTTGCTGGTAGGTACAGATTTTCTTCTGAATTATAAAGCAGAGGACAACTTTACAAATTACATTTAGTCGGCTGCAGATGCTCCTGCATGGAGTTCCAGAGATTTTATAACATTCATCGTGTTGATGATCTCTTTGTACACGAGGAGTTTGACAGCAATCTTGGCTTTCACTCCAGTTTAATCTCTTGATTACGGACGACGGCCATATCTGCGGTTTGAAAAAAAGGCCCCCCTGGCCGGTTGTCTATACGTGCATTCCTGCATGTACTCAATCCATTTCATGTTACAACTATATTGTAATGAATAGATGAGCTTTTTCAAACAAAGCTTTCATTCACACGTAATTATATAAGGGGGCTCAAAGTGCGATGAATATAGGATGATGCTATTCAGTGTGGTGCCTATTGTTTGCATTTAGGCTTGGCTGCACAGCCCATTCTTCGCATACCATCACCCCATCTAGAGCAGCCAGAGGCAAGGGATTATAGGACGTACCAAAGCCAAAACTTTTTCAATGGCACTTTCACACCAAGGGGGCTATACAGGGTGTCCCAAAAAAACCGGAACGGTATACTTCTGCTGCCCTGAGACTTAAACAACCTATACCAATGCATGGGTAATTTTGTTAAAAGAAAAAATGATACCAAGATCTCCCGATTCGGTCCAGTAGTTTTTGTTTGAGAGCCTATTTTGTGAAACAAAGTCGGGGGTCATTTGGTCCCGAGGTATAATGAATTTGACTTAATTGGATAGAGGGTTAAAATACCCATATGAAAGATGTGTGTGAGGGTATCTGTTAAGTTTAATAATGAAGTTGGATATTAATGTTAAACCTGTATTTCATTATTTCTTTGTTCATTACGCAGGATAAATTCTGTTTTAAACACAAGTATGCTATCATCATGCTCTTTTCTGCATGGAACTAATGGCCAAGTGACCCGTCTTTGCTTAACAAAATAGGCTATGGAACAAAACTACTGGACCGAATCGGGAGGTCTTAGTATATTTCTTCTTCTAAAAAGATTCTCCATCCATCGGTACAGGTGGTTGGACTCTAAAGATAGTTGAAGTATGCCATTCCAGTTTTTTGGGACACCCTGTCTAGGCCATATTAGTTAGTGCATTTACTAATGTCAAGGTAGAGGCTCTATTGTGTTATGTTTGCAGTGGCAACCTCGCTATCAAATGTCAGTCCGTAGGCCTAGGAATAAATTAAACTTATATCCATGGTCAATTCCTTATTAAAAAATCTGTAGTATTATTATTGTCAGTATTAATAAGCCTTTATTCTGCGGCAATGCAGATGTCGGAAGTTAGCATGGATGTTGAGGACCCCTGTCCTCCAGACAGTGACACCTTGGATGTGAAACCCCAGCGACAGCCCAATGTCTTCCAAGAAAGCTCTGTGGATGACCCTCCGCCGCAGGGACCCAAGGGGGACACCCAGCCCGTTCAGATGGACAACATGTCTGTGACGTCCAGTTCTGACCAGGCCAAGCCGGTCAGCGATACAGAGCTCAGGAAGAGACTTGTGCAGCACACAAAGTAAGTCAGGTAGACAACATGGAGAGTATGATGTATTCGGATCGGCAACGAGTGCAGCATGAAACCATTTCAGATTGAGGTCTCCTGTTTTTTTGTTTAATATAATACAGTATGAGAGAGACTGGGATTGCGGGTAACACCATGTGAAATAAATCTCTTCTAGGAAGAAGTGTGGTTCTGAAAAGAACCGGGGTAAGTGTGTAACTCGACGTTTCAGACAGTGTGCTCTGTCCATCCTCTCAGGAGTGTAAGTAATGTTTTGCAGAGTTGCTGCAGCTTTTATGCCTTCTGGGTGCCTAGTCGGGTGTGACGACTGGATGCTGTTGTGTGCGTTGGGGTGTGGCAGTAGCTTGTTGGGTGGCGTGGGTGTAGGATGTGTGGTGTTTGAAGAGTTGGGACCAAATGTCGTTGATGTGGAATCCGATGTCTTGAGGAACTGTGTTGTGTTTGCGGATTTCTATGGCCTCTCATCTGATGCGTCTTGGGTGCCAGAATGTGACTGGGGCGATGATCTTGGCTTGGTTCCAGTTGATGCGGTGGTCTTGTTCGTGTTCGTGTGAGTGTTTGATGATTGCTGACTTGTCTATTTCTCCTTTCCTGCCGTGTGCTTGGTGTTTCTTGAGTCTTGTGTTGAGGTCTCTGCCGGTTTCTCCGATGTATACCTTACCGTATTCACAGGGAATGCGGTAGACGCCCGCCTTGGTGTTTAGGTCTTGTTTATCCTTGTGTGTCTGTAGTTCAGCTTGGACCTTGTCTGGTGCTGTGTGGAAGACCTTGATTTGAGCTTGGCTGAAGATGCATTGTAGCTTGTGGGAGAGGTGGCCAATGTACGGGAGTGTGACTGTAGACTTGAATTGAGGGTGCTGTTCAGGTGGGGTGGGGGGCTTGGGCTTGTTGGTGTTGACGCTGTTGTATCCGTTGAGCTTGAGTGATTACCCGCAATCCCAGTCTCTCTCATATCGCACCCACCATGCAAAGCTTCAAAACTTATCAATATAATACAGGTTCTTATATAGTGCTTTTAGCAAGATCAAAGCGCTTAAAAAATATTATTACCCCTGGACATCGGCCCATTAACCCTAACCCTCCTCAATCCTCCAAAATCCTCATGGTGGTTTTGGAGGATTTTGGAGGATTGAGGAGGAATGGTGATTGAAGCAAAGGATTTTGGAGGATTGAGGATGAATGGTGATTGGAGGATTGAGGAGGATTGAGGATGGTTCCTAGCAATAAGGGCCTAGGGGGTTAGGGTTAATCATTCCTGAAACCTTCTCAGCTCCCTGGGGAGTACACAGCCCCGCCTGCTATTTTAACCGCACACGGGCTAATCAAACACATAACCATCACTGCCCTCACATTTACTCCTGGGTGGAGAGAAGCAACTTGTGACAAAGTGCCTTGCTCAAGGACACAAGAACCTTGACCCCAGCCGGTGTCGAACCCACAATCTGCAGTATCGCCGAGATTTTGAGTTCAATTCACTAAGCCACGAGGCCATAGCGCTCCCCATACAAGGCTAAAAGCCACTTCAGGTACGGAGTTACAAAAAGAAAAAGGAATCAAACAAAGAAAAAGTAGGAATTATAATATTGAAGCAGGTCGTACGATGAAAGGAAACATGCACCAGGCAAAGAATTCCATAGAGATACAGAACGAGAGAAAAAGCTATTGGCATAGTTTTTTTGTTCTACAACTAGGTACACCTAGATTATGGGAACAGGCAGAAAGCAAAGTTTCGAGCTCAAACACCCTAACTGGAGGCAAGCTGGACAAGCCAGTGGAACATTAACCTGAAAATATCTGTAGAGTAGCAACAGATCACCGGTGAGAGAGTGATTGTAAGGTTGATCCCAACTGTTCTCCAACCAAATTAACAATGCGATTCTGTATAAGTGACAAGTGGAAGCACCAGCCCAGATGTGAGAACAGTCCTCCTGAAGAGGTGATATAGGATGGCATCGGGAAGTAGATACTTTCAAGCTCAATAAAAGCCTGGGATGTAGACAGACGTGGTTTTGTGGGGATGTTGGGGTGGCATTAGATGACCCATCATTTACTGATGTGTAATTTGTGCTGTATTTTTGTTGTTTGAACAAGACGTCAGACGTCCCCTCTCGAATTATGCTTGGTGATTAATGGACAATGTTTGCTAAGCTGTGTTCATGAGGTTGTACTGCAGTAGGTCAATTCAACTAGCCCCCCCCCCCCCCTAAAAAAAAACATATCACATATGTTGCTTTGTACAGTGCAACGCCGCTATAACGAACATCGCAGGATCCACAGATTTGGTTTATAGGTAAAGCGATCGTTCGGTATAGCGATTTTCAGCCGCCGGTCCGGCTCGTGCTGGGCTCGTGCAAAGACCATACGTACAGCTTGTGGTTTTCACGCATTTAGCGGCGCCCTCTTTTGACTATTGTCAATGTAGTAGCATTTCTCGCACCCACGCGCGGAGACACAAAACCACTGTCCATTCATCTTGACAGCACGTCACCCTGCACGGCCTGGCGGTTACTTAAGGACGACTTTGAACATGTGCCGGCCATTGAATCAGGTAATTACATGTTCATATATTTTCTAAGCTTACCGAATTCTAAAGCAACAGTTGGCTTTTCCCTTATATTCCTTGGGGAAATAATAGCCGCCTGTCACTCTTCAACATAAAGCTGCGGCCGTTTGGGATTACAGACGGCCCAAATACCCGGTACATTTTTTTAAATCCGTTGCCGTTTTTTTTCCAACTACAATGTTCGGTAAGTTTTGTACACAAAATTTGGGAGCCAAGGATAGTGTTCGGTATAGCGGTATTTGGTATAGCTGCATTCCACTGTATTCAATGAAATCTACATGTATTAAAAATGTCTGGAATTTTACGTTTCTCAAGAATATTAAATCAAAAATCCACTACAAAATTCTCAATTTTCAGGAGCCCGGGCTGCGTTCCACTCACACTAACATCCATTGGATGGACTGGAAAAAATGAATGCTGCAAAACTCCAGTTCCTCAAATTGTTTTTCAAAAAGAAAACAAAATCATTAAGGCCTCCACCCCGGATAGCTAGGATTGGAGAGTCTTGATGACCAGTCTGTGGCAACAAGTCTCATTTATCGTGGAATTTCATATTTATGAGAGCTTGTTGAATATTTCTTCCAGGGAAATTGAAGACGCCCCGTTTGGCAAGCTACAGATTACTCTGCGGTACAGCAGTCCCAGGAATTGTCTGGTCATTGTCATACACAAAGGAGTGTAAGGAGAAATCATTCTTGTCAATTAAACCAATTGAATACCTGATTGAAAGACAGGCCCAAGTCCACCATTTTTGGGCAAACTGAGTCAGACACAGGAAGTTACTGCTGACACCATGGGCTATGTGACTTTTTGTTAAATTTTCTCAAAATCTTTTTAAGTGGACTAATTGGGCCCTTCTTTCAATCAGGTATTCAATTGCAGTGCATTTTGGATCTCAGGAAGTGAATGCAATACCCGAGATTGTTTTACAGTATTTTACATCATTTTACATTGGTGGACTGAAAATTAAACAAGGGATTGGTCTTCCTGACTTGGCATTTTGTCGGTGTATCCTTGGTACATGTACTTTACCCTGACGATCATTTATCATGGGGAAATACTGAGCTTTTGGAAAGGATGACTCTTCATTTTAGAACAAGTTCGCTAAGCCACAAAATAATAATCCACTGGTCGATTCACCTGCACCTGCACTGTCATATTTGTGACATGGCCCATTTAAGTGAGAGGAAAGTTTTGCTAAGCCTATAATATTCCGAGTTCGCAACAAAAAATAATTCTTTAGTGGAAAGTCGATTTTCGGATTTTAACATTTTCACCTCCGAAAAACCCCTTTCTGTCAAATCCCAAAGTTTTATAACTAAATTCAATCTCAATGTAAACAAAGAAACTGGCAGGAGCGAGATTCGAACCTGCGACCTCCGGGTTCCCGTACCGGTGCTCTACCAACTGAGCTATCTTGCCCTATGTTGGCGGTCTCCCAAATTGTCAGTATCTTTGTTTGGGTGGGCGCTAGTCAGAAGTCATAAACCCAGCATGCCGTATAGCCAGTGATCACACCCAATTTTACCATACAACCTGGGAAGTGAAATTGTGGGGTTCGAATCCCGCTCCTGCCAGTTCTCTGTTCACATTGAAAATGTATTCAAATTTACCTAGTCAGTTTCCCTTGTGGATTGTTTGACGAATTATAAGTTAAAAAGTCGTATCCTCATTGAGTGATCCCCTATATTATAGGGAGGTTCCAAATAACTCACTAGAGTAGTCCAACTATGGGCTCCGTGCACAACTACCCCCTCAGCGGAAAGAAAAGGCAAGTTGGGGGGTCATATCGACGCCATCTTACCTGACTTCAATTTAAGTGTCTGGTTCCCGCTGTGATATTCTTATTGAAAAAGCAATTCGAGAGTCGGCAAACAGACAAAGCAATCCCACTGGTATACGAGTATCAAATGAACGAGGAGCGCAGTGCGTAATACCAGCGACGTACTCCCCACGGAAGTGCGGTTGCTATGTGGACATAGTACAGCGCCCTCATTCGACGGCGCACGGAGCCCATAGTCTAAACAAGATTCAGTGTAAATTAATATATAGATATTGTTAATCATAGTTCCTGTGCAGAGCTTGTTGATTGTCCCATATTATTCCTTCAGAGACATCAAGCGACAAGAGTCTAGCGAACCGCCAGACACCTACGTCAAGATGTTCCTCCTTCCCGATAAGTCTAAGTCTGCAAAGCGCAAGACCAAAGAGATGAAAGATACTCACGCACCGGTCTACGATGAAACGTAAGCAAGCAAAAAGAATGGGTGTGGTTGTGTTGTTGAGCGGTCATCTCATGGCAAGTTTGAGCAGCCACGTCTTTGTCAACCATTGGTCGATTTTGCTTGGTACCCACAATATACTTTGTAGATAGGTTACCATGGAACATGCACCAGTGGCTGAGAAATGGTCGCTGCTCAATTCTTCTGCATGCCTCTCTGAATCCCAGAAACTTTAGGGAGTATTTCATATTGTCCAGATGCGGTATAGATTGCGGTACCGCTGTTTTTCTTTGCGGCGCCGCATTCCTCACCTCAAACCTTGCTGATGAATGAGAAGCCAGCTGGCTTGACTAACTGAATAGTCACGAGGTTTAAAACTGCTTAGAGCTCATTAAAACCCAATCGGCTTGTCAAAGATTTCTAGTTTGCAGAAGTCAAACCAGTGGAGGTGTTGCTACAATTGAGAGCTCTAGCTTGGAACACTTCAATTCCCCATAGTCCACTGAGATGGATTATCCAGAGAGTCAGGATAGTAGTGTTGCCACAATTGGATTCTTTGTAAAGCACTCACGGCCGGAGGACCACGGAACTCTTCATGAATATTGTGGTGACGAAACTGCCTGTATGCACTGACCTGTATAGAATGAGCTCATTATATCAGCCACCTGGGTGATGGTACTGCAAAAAACAGCGTTACCGCAATTTATACCACTTTCAGACTATATGTGACCCACTCTGCAAAAAGGGCATTTACGTAGCAACATTTGTATAAGCTTTCATATGGTATTATGTCTGAGGCCTGTAACATTTTGCATTTACGAGATACATTTGTATTTGGAAATTTGCATGTTTGTTTTTAGGAATTTCTTGAAATGACTCAAGAAGAAACAAGCCATTTAAAAAAACCAAAATCAAAGCAAAACACATTCTTTTTTTAACTTTATTCACTAAAATCAAAGATTTTGGTTATATACTAGAATAATATAGGTATCAAAGATGCACAAAATTCCCTCTCTTAAAAATCACTTGTTTGAAGAATTTATCATCCTCTTCACATAGAACGGCCCATTACGCATAAAAGCATACACTACAGCGACTTATGTATGTGCCCTTTTTGCAGAGTGGGTCACATATGAAGTGATCCATAAATAGGCACTGGGTGAGCTAGATAACGTACAAAGTGGCCACACTCAACTCTTTCAGTACCACATACTTTTTATGCACATACAACGTTGTGCCTATCATACCCTCAGTTACCTGTATCTTTGAGATATTTTTAGCCTCATTTTGCTAAATAGCGAACAGTGCCATAGAAATGTGTATGTTAGCTATCCTTAATCATAGTTTCTGTGCAGACTTGTGCAGTGTAATGAATGTGAAGGTCAGCACAGTTCTGCTATAATTACCAAAACCTTTCTATTAACCTTTTAGCAGATTTATAAAATTGGGCCTTGGGGCTGAAAGTTTCTAAACCTTGTTTTTCTTATACAGATTTATCCTTAATTCGTAGAAAGTATTCGGTCGTTTTTTTTTCTTTTTTTTCTCCATCTTATAGGTTTGAATACTCAATGAGAGTAGAGGATGTCAGTACTCGCACGCTGCAGGTCATGGTCAAAGATAGTTCCAGGTTTATCTCTCTGTCGGACCCTGTGATTGGTCAGGTTAGTATCATGCCATGGAGAATCCTCCAATAGGCATTAACTTGTCATGAAGGCATACGGTCCATTTTGGGCCGGTTGGGTAATCGTTGGAATGATTTAAGAAACTGTTCCATGTACAAATGATTCAGAAGCAATCAACAAACGATTGGGAGAAATACGTAATCATTGAGGTGTTTATACAAAGCCAGTGAAAACTTCCTTGTCCTTGTTTGTGTGAGATTGAGTGATGTTGACTTGTGTATGTGCATGTAGGCATGGGCGTACAGGTTTCTGTATATATCTCCGAGGACAAGAGGAGAAAGGAAATACAAAGAAACCTTTCAGTCCTCGCACGTCAAGTCTTTTTTTGTTGAAATCGGTCCTCGCACGTAGAAGTACATGCTTAGTCTATGGGGTTGGGTTATATTCAAGGAACAATAGGAAACACAAAGCATTGTCCTCGCATGTATTGGGAAAGTACGACTGTGTGCACCAACATTGATCACCATACAAATTTGGACACAGCAGTCGATTCCACGAAACCTTGCGCAATTGTGTAACTCTACTTACGCCACAATTTATTGCGTAAGTTGCGCAACATCTGTGACATTTTCAAAATCGATTTCACTCGTTTTAGGTGGCTTAAGTTTTTGGCACAAAAGACCAAAATTATGACTTAGCTAGCTTAGCGTGAGCATAGTAGAGCCGTTAGTAGAGATATTTCAAAAGTGAAAAGTTTCAAAATGGCGCCCCACAGTTAAATTTTACGACTGTTCCATGTATTTTTATTTTTGTACTAAAAGCGGCATTTAGCCTTGTCCGCGATGTATAAAATAATTAAAACATTGCGCAGCTACGCACTGTTTCGTGAAATGGACCGCAAGGATGTTGCGCAAGTGCTATGCAATGGCGTAAGTTGCGCACGGTTTCGTGAAATCAGCTGCAGGAGATTTTTTTTTACTGTTTTTGCTCGGTAATCCGTGACCCGATCTGGGTGAGTGACCAATCATTTTAAAGAGAAGATCTTAGGCTACAAAATGATACTAATGTGGTGATATCAATTTGATATTTGGGATTCAACTTCAGTAAACCGTTTTGACTTGCCCTGCATAAAGAATTATATTCATCATTTGATTTATATAATTTTGTATATTTGTATTTTAACTAGACCGAGATCAAGCTTGGCGACTTAGACCTCAACAAAGCAATTACAGATTGGTAAGAACCTGTCTTGTGTTGTTACTTCAAGGTTCTAATAATTTTGTAGGTTGGATTTGTTTGTTTGATATCATGTAAAAGATCCTTTATTTCCCCGACAGCAATTTTCTTTTTGTGGAGGGTTGGTTATCTAAACGGAGAAAAATGTAACCGTTGTGATTTAATAGGTATTTGAATTCTGGCTATTCAGTGAGGTTTTATAAGTTCATTGTGGAGAAATTGTTTTCAGCAAAAAAGGTCAACATGTCGTTTCAACAGTTTTACATTTAGTGAATGTGCAAACTTTTTATGTTTTGGGAAATTGGTGTCTGGCTAGTTATAATCACTCCACATTTACCAGGTATGTAAATGCTTTGCAAAGACTTGAACCTGAAACTTTTTAGTATGAACAAAGAAAATTGGATTTGAACCTTCAAACTCCTGTGCAACATACCACCAGAGTTATGTTCTATCTTGGCAGTCTCCAAATTTGGCAATATTGTCGTTAATCAAATAAATCATCAGGTTAATAACTAAATGTGTGAAATAAGGTTTTTCAAATAGCCTGGTGCGCTTCGGTCAGGGTGGTATGGGTTATGTGCTGACTGTGAAACTTGAAAATGGCATGTCCAGAGCTTGGTGACACACAGTATTGTGAATCACTTGAATTGAGAGGTCTGTTCTGGCTGTATTTTCATGACTTTGAGTTTCCAGAGTTGTAGTCAAGTCCTTTCACAAGTCCTTTCACAAGTCCTTTCACAAGTCCTTTCACAAGTTCAGTCAGAAGTCCTTTCATAACGCCGGTCACAAGTATCTGGATGAACAATGACAAAGGAATGCCTTTGTCAAAGCCCATTTGAGTAGATTTAAATTTTTTTTATGCAAATCGCCCATGCAAATCGCCAAAGACCACTCGAGATGTGGGCTACAGAGGAAAGTGTGGAAGAACCAGCCCCTCACCACACTGAAACAAAACAAGATTATCTGATCTCTTCACAGTATGAATAGGGTCGGGATGGGTAACTAGTCCACTGCAAGGCATTAATAATGCCTCTACCCATATTAAGCGTAGAAGTGCTCTGGCCCAGGACTGGGCTCGAACTTGCAGAATTACCCGCAGACCACGAATTCAATGCTCCAAACCACTAGGCCACAGCACTTCCACATTGGAATTAATGTGATGGACTCGACTATACATCCCTGTGAGTTTCTCCTCAAACTGAAACTAACACTGAGTCCTTTGTCTTGCGCCTTTTATGCCAATTTGTATCTTGGGATAAAGCTACTGGTTTTGTCCTTGTTACTCATTTTGAGTTTTTGGTTCTCTTTAGGTACATTTTGAAGCCTGCTGAATCAGATTAGATCTTCCAACAAGCACTCACCTAGTTTCCTTCAAGAGAACTTACCTCTATGGATGTGTCTCAATTTAGCGAGGACCAACCTTTCTTCCAAAGTTGAGTAAAAGTTCAGCTTTAAGCCAGACCCTGTTTGGGTGGACGAAGGTGGCTTGCCACTATAACAGTGATGTCACCATGACAATGCTTTCACCATGATTAATACTAATTGTAGTGACAAATGTCTGATTTTCCTTAATCGAACTTGGTCATGTCCGTTGGGCTGAAATGTTGAAATTCTTAAATGCTTCAAGAAGACATTGAGTCATTCTCGACCAAAAATCACACAAACCACACAGTACAAATTTTATTCAGAGTAGGAAAGAAGTGTTTTCACTCATAACTGTAGTATATTGAGATTTACTGTGTAGTATTTATTCAAAGTAGTGTAATTTGTAATAGGGCTGTCCCAAATGTACCGAATATTTGAATATTCGAAGAAATACAATGCGAGTACAGATACGACTCTGATGCTATTTTAACCCCTTGAACCCGGTAATACCGGGTATTTCATGGGGCGCTAGGCCGGGTTATGTAGCCAAGTGAAACATACACAATATCCCAATAATGGATTGAAAATGCAGAAATTGGCATGTGTAGACGTCAACCGGCCAGGTGGCAATTTTCAATCTGCACATATTTGTGTCAACCATACGCAAGGTGTTAGTTAATAGAAAAGTTACGTCGCTTAGCAATGTCAAATGGCTCATTTTTGTGGATGTTAACTTTTTGTGGACAGAGGTTTATTGTTCCCGTCCATGAAACCCTTGACACTTATTAAATAATGACTGCAAAAATGCAGGCTGAAGCTTGGTTTCTTGTTATCAGGATGTTATACGTACCTGTAACAACAGGCGCATTCAATAAAAAAAAGTCAATCGGGCAGTCCACAATATTGATCGCCGCACGTAAAACACTGGCGTGCTTTGCGTGCAACTTTTTACCAGCACGGCAAGCAGTTGCAGCTGATGAGTAAAAAAAACTTGATCGGCGAGTATCGAATATTCGGGTCAAACCCAGTTTTGAATAATCGAATACTTTATTTGAAAATGGACAGCCCTAGTTTGTAATGACAGTAATCTGCGCATTTTGCACTCCTTGGAGCTATTTAGAGGCTTAGAACTTAAATATACATGTAGTTCCTGGTATTTTAGATGATATATGATGGATCCCCCACCTGTACATTTGACTATACTAATGTTGAACAGAAGTGTAATTTGTGCATGTAGGGTTGTAGAGGCTTTGAATGTCTAGAGGTCAAAACTAACCCGCCAACATTTTGCCTGCTAAAATTTTAATGATACAAGAAAAAGCTTGCTTGTGATTAGGCTGTTTCTCATTCGATCTTGTGTTGGCATGTCAAATAAAAAGTGTAGCACAAGGGTGGTGAATGGCGGGGAACTTATTAGATGGCCATCTTTTACATGCAGCAGAACATGGAGGTAGGAAACAACATGCATTGTGTTTCAGATTGTGCAAGTTTATAGGACAGTAAGACTCGCGTGTCAAGTCTCTTAACATGAATCTTCATGCATAGTTTTTTAATTGAACAATTAAACACTAATGATTGTAGGCTTACATAACGATCACAAGTTTTAAAACTAGTTCGACATTATTATGCAACTTTTGGACCTAAGCTCCACATCCAACTAAGGTAGAAATCTTTATGGCCGAGTACAGTGTAGAGTTGTCCCGAATAATCGAATATTTGAATATTCGATTGTCAACCGAATATTCGAATACCTTTTTGCTAGTACGGATATTCAGAAAAAAATATATGCACATACAGATACGACTCGGATGCTATTTTAATAGAAAAAGTTATGGTGCTTAGCAGTGTCAAATGCCGAATTTTTGTCCATGGTAACTTTTTGTTATCAGAACGTTATACGTACTCATAATGATCTTGATACAACAGGCACATGCAACAAAATGTCGATCGGGTGGTCTATAATGTCAATCGCCGCACGTAACACACTGGGCGTCCTTTGCGTGCAACTTTTGATAATCAGCAATTATCGAATATTATAATATCCGGTCAGACCCAGTTTCCAATAATCAAATACTAAATTATTCGAAAATGAACAGCCCTAGTAAACAACCATAATCACAGGTGCACTTTTGTTAGTGTCCTCATAATGACATCTTGAAAAACAATTATGCAAAAGTATTACAAGTTATACATTAAATAATAATCAATACTGAAGCTCTATGAATAAAAATTGTTGTAGTAATTTTTCAAAATACATGTAGATCTGTCAAGAATTGCCCTTTGTCTTAGCCTTGCCTTGTCAAAGAAGACTGATCAATGGATCCGGATCAGCACCTATTTCCCTCGTATTATGCACATTTTTTGAAGTCAGAAAAAGTATTTTAACCCTATACGGGACTTAATTTTTGCAAATTATAAATCATATGCACTAACAAGATTTTTAGCGATTTCAGATTGGACATCAAAAGTGAACCTTTCATTGGACATTTTGCAAGCGATATTTATATGCACTAACATTATTTTTACCAAAGGTTTTACTGTCTTGTATGCAAGTATTTATGTAAAAACCGAGCGCAGTTTAAACAAACAAGACTACGTTTCCAAACAACATGCATGATAACAAAGTTTTTAAATGAAGCTATTTTGTTCTCTCGGTCTTTGAATTGGGGATATCAAGCGAAAGTATATTTACTAATAAGTGCTGTATTTTCATTTTAATATACAAATATTGCATCATTTTCTGTGGGCGTTGGTATTTTATAGTTTTTTGTGTTTTTCTTAAGTCTAACAGTATATATTAAAAGAAGTGTCTTTTCAGTAAAAGGTTTGTAAAATGTTAACTAAAGAGTATGGTAGCCTACTCCAAACCTAAGCTAAAAACAGTGACAAATGTGTTCATGCACTGAAGTGTCGCAGTAATACAATTTGCATTCAGATGTCGGCTCTACAACTGAATTTAACGCCTGTGCACTGAATTATTATTGATTTTTATATCTCCTCTACGGAGATTTTTAAATATTTAATACTTTAATGTGTGAAATAGTATCTCTCTATAACCAAACAAGGCTAACAGCCAATCTAGGTACGGGCTACAAAAAGCAAAAAAGAATCTCAAACGCAGAAGGTTGGAATTGAGATACCTCATACTCATTGTAACTGTGTAAAAGTGGACGAGTATTCTGAAGCACTTGAATATCATTTAAATGGGGTAGATTCACGAAGACGCCAAGTACGAACTACCTAAAATATTGACTTCAAGCATTGCGACGACTGGTTTTGTTAGAATCTCAAAAAGGAAGATCACATTGGTCAATTGTCAAACTTTGGTGTTGTGTCCCTATCTCAAGTGCCATGTTAAAAGCCTTATTTGAAACAAAATTGAAAGGCTACGGCTTAGGCTTCGATCTATAGCAGAAAAAAGACAGCTTGATCCATCTCTATCTAGGGCCTTTGAGCCATGAAGACGGGTCCTGAAGCCAAAGCCTGCTTTTTTAGAATGACAGCCTATCATAGACTGTCATTCTGAAAGCAGGCTTTAGCTTGTTGATGTTAGCTCTCGGGCATCTGCCATGGCTTTTGGTACGTAAGCCGTTGCAAAAATGACATTGTAGTGTTACGATAAAATTATGACTGGTGCTTCTCAATGGGAGGTGGTTTTATTTTTTTGGGACAAGGGTATCTATTTGTTTTTTGTTTCTTTTGCTGATCTAGCAGGTTGTGGACTAAGTTTGTGTTATATAAAGGGTTTATTTTTGTTAATGTCTTAATGTTTTAGATACATTTTGCGGTGGTGTGAATACTGGTTTAAAAAAAGTTTACAGTAGAGGAAAAATGCATTCAGTTTAGATTATTCAAGACTATGCTGAGGACGTCCTGAACGTATTTTCTTCCACTTGACAACTAAAGTTTAAGGAAATATCTGATGCTAGTGTACTCTTGACAAATATTTAACATCAAAGGAAATATATAGTTGTGTATCCATCAGTACAGTTTATGACAAACGAATAAAAACGTGTTTTAAATCCTTGCCTGGCCAATGAGCTGTAGTTTAATGGAATTGACGATCAATTCAAAATGTACTATTTTCAAGGTCATCCGTATTTAAAGGGTTAATATATCCAAAAGATATTCCATTTACATTCGTTATGGTTTTACCATAAAGTAGAGGGTATGAGCTTTCCGGCGATACTAGGTTACGTCCCCTGTCATGCATCACAGAGCACCATTGTCTTGAAAATAGAATTTGAGCTCTGCCCAGAATAAAAAAACAAACAGTTTGGTTATATAAACCGTTGAATACTGATTAGCCTTTTTGAGACGCCATATGTGTATCTTTTAAACAGACTGCAGCATAATGCAACTACAGTGTGTACCTGTGGAAAGAAAGTTTCAATGTACAGGGCCGATATTATACAACTCGGTGTTTCTCTAAATATTTCGCTTTCTCTGAAAAATGCAGGCATCGTTGTTTATTTCCGGGAAGCTGTTTTGACGTTTTCTGTATAGGCCCATTAGGCCTAATTGACTGAAATGACGGTAAACATTTAAACTTTCAGCAAATCCGATCTACTGAATAAAGTTTCTATATAAGTACAACTTTAGTGTCCGTATAGAGTCTGATTCGTGTAATATCAGTTATAGTTTTCTGGGGGGGGGGGGGGGGGGGGGGGGGGTGCCCACCGCTCGACGCTCGCTATACTTTTACGTGCAGAATATGCCGACGTACGATCGGTTTTCCACCAAAAGACCATCAAATGTGAAGTATTATCTCTACTGTCGTGGAAGATATCGCCGTCATAAACTATAAAAGATGATTACTGTGCAGGGATTTTCCTCGGGAGCCACAAGGTCGAAAAACAGCGTGGAAAATGCTAGTGTATAGGTAAAAATCGTATACGAGCCGCGGCGGTGATCCCCATTTTCCCCTATGCAGTGCGGTAAACATTACGTAACGTCATAGTACTGTTATTAAAATTGGTTGGTAATCTTAGAATTACAAGATGTTGAAGGAATGGTCAAAATGATAGCATTTCAGTTTTATGTTCAATATCGTTTCAGCACCCTCTCATGGTGCTGAAACGATGTTTACACTGTAAAAAAAATAGTTAAAGGAAACATGCTTCTCAAACTGGCAGGATCACATTTTATTTCATGAATAAATTCATTTATATGTATTAAATGTGAATTAAAAGCCAAACTGGTTCAAGTGAAGTTTTAGTGTGATTATTTGCCGCCCAAAAATTGACCCCCCCCCCCCCCCCCTTTTTGGAATTTGTTGAGACTAAAATTGAGGGCGCTGTTCGTGACGTAGACCGAGGCACCGAAATTCATGGATCGACTGGACCCGGTAAATGACGCATGTACATCGTATACACACGTACACTAGGTCTACACGTGCAATTTCGTAAGTTGCAACGACTAACATCGAACTTACCCCGATTTTCTCCCTTTTAGCGAAGGCTCCTCACATCTGGGAACTTTGTTGGGATGGCAGTGGACTTGAGCATATTTTTAATGGTCATCCCATGATTTTAAAATACCAGTATCGAAACACGACGGCTCAAAGTGGTCGCTACATAACGCTCTTGTCACCTTCACTTTCGCCGTCCAAATTCTCCGATATTTCGCATCTGGTGAAAATAAATGAAGGCTTAATACTCCATCCAGCCTTCGTCGTTATGCTGCACCCAGCAGCCACACACCTTGTCGGCATGGCCGAAAAAACACTATATTTTGCTTAGATTTTGGACGAAGAATGTACACTCAATGCATACGCGTGATGAATGGGGCCGGCTCGAGCAGAATATGTAATGTGCCTCGATCTACGTCACACACTTATGTTAATGAGGGTCCCACTCAGGGGGCGGAGTAGCTTGGACAAACATTTTCAAGAATGTTTTTCTCATATTTAATCTGGGAAATAATTGTCTCTGGACACAAAATATCATTGTCAAGATAATACTTTATTGTTTTAAGCAGGAATAATGCAATATAAATCCGAAATCATGTTTCCTTTAAGCATCATTTTGTAACTGCCCATTCTCACTTTAACGACTTTCTACGCGAATGCCGTGCGACTACCAAATCGCACAGGGCGTACGCGAGTCGCACGGCAGTCTGTTGATGATTCGCACAGGTTGTAGGGGTGTCGTGTGTAATTCGGACGGGTCGCATGCCCGTGCGAGTTTTTTCAAATGTTGAAAATTTCCATACGGCTGTCGCACGGTTCGCATGGTTCGCATTGGTCGCACGGCAGTCGCACGGCAGTCGCACGGCAGTCTGATAGGTCGCACGGGAGTCTGAAAAGAGTCGCACGGCTCGGCCGTGCCGTTCTTGCTGCCTGCCTGCTTGCCATCACTCTTCTTCGGTGGCATCGTTGTGTTGTGTTGAATACTAACGAACATCAAGTGCGGTTATGATGAAGATCGACGCCCAGTGGCGGATCTACGGGGGGGGGGGGGGGGGGGGGGGTTTAACCCGGGGGGCATGCTTTACGGGTTTAATGCCCCGGACCCCCCTAGTAAGGCGTGCCTTCGGCACGCTGGGGTGCAGGCCAATCACCTCAGGTAAACCCCCCCCCCCCCCCTCTTAGTTAAAACCTAGATCCGTCCCTGACGCCAAAAGGCCCTGCTTTTATGCCACTCGCGCGGATCGAACGGCGCTTGTACGGCGGTCGCACGGCGCTCTGATTGGTTGTACGGCGGTTGTACCGCATGCGCACAGGTCGCACGCGAGTTGAACAAACATCGCACTGCGCTTGCGCGGGACTCGTACAGGTTGTACGGCAGTCGCACGGAACTTGAACCGTAATCGGATGTTTCGGGAGGAAAAGTCGCACGAGAGTTGAACGGCAGTCGCACGGCAGTTGTACAAGTGAGACTGCGCTGGAAAGCAACAGGGAAACTCGTACGGAAATCGCACGGATGTACGATTTTTTAGTCGCACCGCAGTTGTACAAAAAATCGTTCAAGTGAGAACGGGCCATTAGAGCGCATCAGTCCTCTGAAATCCCCAAATGTCGATTTATTCCACTTCAAAATTTGAATTTGTGTATTTCCAAATTTATTACTGTGAAAAAAAGAGTGTTAGGACCTCACATGTTCCCGGCCACCGTTAACTCCTCAAGGCAGACTTGAGTCATGACCCGAATGTCATGTGTAAGGGCCTTGTTAATTGAATTTCGTGCAACATATACATCGATTAAGCTTTAATATGCAGCTATAGTAGAGACTGAACAGAATGGAACAGTACAAAATAAAGTAAACGGTTTATTAATAAATATTTGGTATCATTTTGAGTCAAAAGACTTTTTGTCGTACTGGCATGACATTCTTAAACGTAGTGTACACGATTGGTAATCCTCTAAAAAAATTAATGAATTATTACGAAATACCTTACTAGACTGTAAGTTAATAGTAGTCTCAATCATCCTGTGAAATGATGGCACCGTGTGTCCTCTCGTCAAGAAAAGTGGAAATTATCGTTTTCCAACGATTTCCAGCTGGAAATCTTTGGGAAAACTGCCCTGTAGCCGTTAGTCAGGGCGCTTGTTGGCGTCGTAACGTGTTTCGAACCACGTCGGCAAGTTCGTAAGTGCTTCGTCAAAGTCGCAAATGCTTCATAACCGAGTCGCAATGTCGTAATTGTTTCGTGAATGAATTCGACTTCATTCTCATCAATTCGTAACCAAATTTGTAAACGGTTCGCGCCAAAACACAGGTGTTTCGTGTTAACGCTACTTTTTCGGCTTGGTTCGTAACCATTTCGTAATTACTTAGTTACCATGTCGTAAACCTCGTAACGTGTCGTAACTGCTTCGCAACTACTTCGTGAACTGTCGTGACACTTCGTTGAGGGAAAAATTTGCCGAACCAGCCCGATATGGTTACGAAAGATTACGATGCATTCGACAGTTACGACACCGTTGCGACATACTGCGAAGGCTTACAAAATCGTAATGCTTCGTAAAAGTTGTGAAAATTTCAAAATTGGCACCACGACTTACGCGACAATGCGAGGTCTTCACGAAGTCTTGCGAATAATTACGACACTCAACGAATTCAGTTACGATATACGAAGTACTTACGACACGTTTGCGATTCATTACGAAATGACACGAATCGACTAAGCGTTAATTCGTCGTCAAATTCGCGTAAGTGGGATCGGGGCTTTACCAATCATTGACAGACCGTTTGACGATCGTGTAGGCGAACTTTAAAGATCTCCCGCACACCACCTCACAAAAATAAAACAAACGCCACTACACATACACCCATCCTCACATGTACTCATACGGGGTACATGTACCTCTATTGTGGACTTTACTTTCCTTCTTTTATTCTCCTTTGTCCCCATTGAAATCTCAAAAGCCATAGCGTTAACTCTGTGGGGTAGGTCGATTTCTAAAGACCCAATTGCGGGGTAGCATTGTCCCTATTGTTACCCTTTCTTCTATGTACCCCGCAAGGAAACTAATGTAAGAACACACACACACACACACACACGTAAGTGTGTAAACACCGGCAATCGCGGACCTCCTATTGTCCCTCTTTTGTTTATACTCTAACTTTTTCGGAAGGCCTCCCATTGGTTTTGTACACGATTTTCAATCGTGGACCTTGACACAATCGCGGACCCTATTGTCCTCTTTGTTAAAGGTCCACGGTCTGAATAGCTATACAAACGCACACACACACACACACACACATGTATGTAAACGCCTTCAATCGGGGACCTCCTGTCGTCCTATATTGTTCATACTTTCACATTTTGGCAGGGACCCTCATTGTTGTACTACTATTTTCAAACGGGGACTTTTCTCAACCGCGTACCCTATTGTCCTGTATTGTTAAAGGTCCCCTATTGAATGCAAAAACAAACCAATCCACACACCCACGTGTGTAAACACCTTCAATCGTGGACCTCCTTTTGCTTAACTCCTATTGTTTAACTATTGTCCTCTATTGTTAAATACTCAATTGAATACGTATATATAAACCCGTTCCCCGGCCCGCCCACACATCTACTCTTACTAACTTTTATCGGGGTCACTTTGGTATCAAAATTTAAATTTCTAGGATTTCCATTGTTACCATGGTAACCGATTTAAAAACCATGGTAACCGTGAATTTGATATATATAGCCTATGCGGAAATATATAGAAAAACACACTTTCTTAACGTTGGTGGCGCCATTTGGCCTCTTGGTTTTGTTTTTACCCGTACACACAAAATAAGACCTTTGCAGGGTTTGCTTTTCTGGTTTGCACCGTTAGGCGTAGACCCTTACAAGAAAAAAAATTGGATCCGCCCAATTGTGCCACAAGTTGCTAAAAAAAAATTTCCATAGGCCTATATTTAAAAATCATGGAAAGAAAAGTTAATTCAAAACATGCTATCGCCAGAGCCAAATCTATCACCAGAGATTTTGCGCTCAAGAAAAAGACACCTAGCACTAATGCCGACCCCAAGATTCCCTTGGTCACCACCTTTCATCCTAGTCTCCCTCCCCTTCGTAAAATAACTAATGACAACCATCATATCCTTCATACTTCAGATCGCCTTGCCCGTGCCGCCCCTGACAACCCAATATTGGCTTATAGGCGCCCCCGCAATCTACGAGACCTGATTGTTCGAGCCGAGGTCCCCACCTTGGCTGCATCCCCTCCCATACAGCATGGTACTTTTAAGTGCGATTCCAGGTGTGTTGTTTGCCAGACTCACATGCAGGAGTCTGACTCCTTTTCTGGCCATTCATCTGGAACTACTCACAGAACCAATGGCAACATTACTTGCAACACCTCTAATGTCATATATCTCATTTCTTGCAGGGTTTGTGGTATCCAGTATGTCTGGGAGACCAAGAACACGCTCAAGAAGCGTTTCTATGGCCATCGATCGACTGTAAACACCAAGAAAATTGACACCCCTGTTGGTCATCACTTCAACTTGCCTAACCATTCCATTTCTGATATGATTCTACAGGGCATAGAATCACTTTTCCACCGCAAGGACTCAGTTCGCCTCAGCCGAGAGAAAGTTTGGATGAAACGTCTTCGGACTATTCAACCACATGGTCTAAACATCCAGGAAGGGAATGATTAACTTTTAATTTTTCCCCCATTGTCATTTGTTTACAGATTATCCTCCTGGCAAACCCTCTTGGGGTCTCTTGGCCATATGGGGTTGTCTTACCATTTCCTGTTTATCTTTGCCACTAACCACATTCCTTTGTCCTATTCCCCAGCTTCAACCTTCATCCTAATCCCTCCCCGCATTCATCCTTACCCAAACCTCTCTCTTTGACGTTTACCCACTGCCATGCTCCCTTGCATCCCTCCTTTGTGTTTCTCCACCCACCCCCTCATGCATGTGTGTTCCCTACATGTTTGTTTCTTGTACTCTGTCATTTGCCTTTGAGAAAGAACTTGCTTAAGTTCGAAACGTCAGGCCAGCTAATTTTTTGATTTTAATTCAAAACAAGACAGACATATATTATACACTTCGCATCATTTCATTTTACCCTATGTGCGATTATTACGTAATTTCTTTTAGGCCAGATTTTTTTGCTTTTTCGACCGATCGACCCTCCAAGGCGAAAGAAATATGAGAATCATAGAAATAAAACGGGACCCCCTATTTAATGTGAAGATGGAATTATTTTGCGCCGGGAATGATGATGTAAATTATCATTTCCACTGTATACTCATTGCTTTCCGAGAGCCTGTGTGAAAAAACGCCCTATTAGTGAAAACTCTGAAAAAAATCACAAATTGAATTATTTTTGATTTGATTTATCCATTCAATAACTTCCATCTATTTCATCAACCAGTTCGTCTTAAAAAAATGCCTTTGGTTATTGGCGAGTACACTAAGCGAACCTGAATGGTCATGGGCGCCGCCACGTTTACAAGGGCGCCGCCATGTTTTCTTACAGGTTTTTACTCCACTAAATACGGCGCTCATTGTAAACAGCACAAAATCAGACAGAAAGAGCGCCCACTGGTGACGCTCAGGAGTAAGCTGGCAATGTGTTTTTTAGTACAAATTGAAGATTAGGACCCCTAGGATAATTTTCTTTTCAATTTTACTGGAGTTGACCGAATTATTTATTTGTATACTCCCCTTCCCAAAACCACCCCTAAAATGGTGGCCCATCTCTGGGCCAGGTCTAAATGTAGCCCCCCGCCTCCATGCCAAATAGACCCACACATTGGTCTTTCTCAGCTTTCTCAGCGTTGGTGGCGCCATTTGTTTTGTTCTTACCGTACACGCAAAATAAGACCTTTACAGGGTTTTGATCATCCATATAACCCGATTGTCTAGCACCATAAAAGGGAGGAACGTGGCGGCACCCTCAGCCTTGACTGCCGAGTCAGCCAAACGTGGCATTAACCTGTACGCAGATGCTTACCTGGACTTCACGAGCGGTCCCAGCTACACTGCGCTTAGGCCAAAAAATAACCCTTCGCCAGTGCGGGAGGGCGGGCGGAATATTTTTTTGTTTACATTCCCCGAAAGTCCAACTTCAAACCATACACAAAGTAAAAAAGACACACAAATGTTGTTAGGCCGATAATAAACAGTTTAATTAATATATGTAATACGGCTGCCTCTTCAGCGATGGCCGCCGGGTCCTTCACTCCATCCGAACAACACATACCGTAGCCCTAAGGCTGCCAGTGCTGACACTATCTCCTGGGGCTCAATGTCACTCTATGCCATGGACCACTTTTTGGTGGCCGCGACCTTTGTGTGTTTCAGCTGTATTTGAGCTGGCTCAACATTCGACCAAAAAACCTCTCGAAGTTTCGATGTGGTAGCCACACTGCACATACAATTAAACAAGACTTTTACACCCAGTTTGCAATGAATGCTGAGCGTGTATTAAAGACGCCATCTAGGGGCGGGCGGTCGAGGAAAATAAAAATAAAAATTCGGCTTATCGACCAAGCCACTGTACAGTTGGTGTTTGGAGACGGTAAATAAATACTCTTATAAATAATGACAATCACATTTCTGGCGAAAACAGGGGAAATATTGAAAGACAGTTGGAATCGAACCCTCGACTTAGGAATCGATGAACGACTCGCTTAACCACTCGGCCACTGAGCCGTTACTACCCGACACTATGAACATCTAACAAAAGAAAAACGGCGCACTAACAATGAACATCCATTGTTACTTGGCACTAAATCCATTGTTACTTGTTCACAGTGCGAGAGCACTTTTTAAACCTATTGAAACAGAGACAAAACTACACGGCGGCAGTACAATACCCGAACATGGTTGAATCATGGAGGTGTTCCTTCCTCCATGGTTGAATGAACACCATTAAGAATCACACCACTGTTATAATCCGTCTCCTCCATCCACGTGGCTTTATAACTGTAGGTTTGAAAATGAGAAGAAACCGAAAATGCCGAAAATGATCATGTGGACCATGGGCTGCGATCCCGGTGGGACGGGGGGGGGGGGGGGGGACACGTCCCCCAATATTTTTGGGGAGGGGACGGCTATGGCAGTGTCTCCCTCTAATAATTTCCCCATTGTCATATACATTTTATGGGTCATTTTACTTGCACATAAACCTCTAATTCTGAGACTTAAGTCGGACAATTTTTGTGCAATTCAAGTTTAAGGAGAAAAGGTGGACATTCTTTGATTGGGATGGGCGAGGACGCGAAGCGTCCGAGCCCATTCGAATCAAAGAATGTCCACCCTTTGAGTCGTTTCTCCGACTTAAACTACGTGCCTTTCACGCCCATTGTCAAGATTTCAAGGGAACAAAAAGTGTCCATTCTTAATAATGCTTTAAGATTAATCAAGTGAATTAAGTCCTTTGTTCAGTGGTGAGCTAGCTACATGAAAGCTTTGCCCCGCTGATCCCCTTGTTGCGTAACGAAACAATGGAATAAAAGGTTCAGTTCTTGAACGCGCTCAATCGAATTCAATAATGGCGTTTGCAGTCATTGCTGCCATATCGTCGTGCGTTGTACGTGTCTCTGCTCGCTCTGCCAAAATGTCTTCCAGTGATGACGATTCGTACATATTTCCGAGTTGGAATACGTTTCCAGATAATGTTGTAAAAGGTCACTCAACCGAGACAGAGGCCAATTTATCAGAATTCGTTAGTGATTCAAACCAGTGCAATGTAGGCCTACCCTGTATTTTTGGACATATCCGATGATGAATTAATTACTACTTGCGAAGCGGCAGAATCAGAGGCGAAGAAACGTCATATACTCTCTGATTTGCAAGGCCCCAGCCGATATGGAGTGTAACAGATCAAGAAATGGTGGGGGAAAAGCAAGAAAAGGTAACAAGAATGTTTGTTTTCAAAATTTGGCGTCGTAATTTTGCTCTCAGTAACTCATTTTAGCTTATTTTTAGACTGTCAACATACACAGCTCTTGCTGTTAATATCAAGCCAGATTGATTTTTCGCCATTGATTTTTCGCCATGCATGGAGTTGTAATATAAAAATTGCAATTTCTGTGTCGATTGAGTCGTGTTTTTGTGTGTCGATTTTAAAAAAAAGAATAATCGGCACTTTTCTGAATAGAATGACGTCACAAGAGTAGTTTAAAGGGGGAAGGACGTTTTTTATTACTGTGTTAGATGTTCTTGAGTCTTAATTGACATAGTGTATGGTCACTTAAGGCAGTGACACATGTTTAGGCACTTCTTATAGGCCTAAGACCAAGATAAACAAATACGGAAAGATTTTACTTTAATACCCCCCACCAAAATCGGTAAGGAACAGCAAATCTTGGAAAATAACCATCCATTTGTGTTCATAATTGTATAAACACTTGGCACAACCTTTAATTTTGGGAATTTGTTGGGACATTTTAGTGCAATATACACTCATAGCCAAATCGGAGTCAAATGACTCGTCAAACAGAGTAAATGGCCCCTTACTCTTATAAAGAGTAAGTGGACTCTGAAGTAGAGTCAATTTGACTCCCCTCCCAGAGTGGTTGGTGGTAGTTTCTTTTTTGTTGATGGCGCGTAAAGCGCGTTGCTACCGTAGTCTGGTCACTGACTCTCCTACAACGAGATCGATACGGCTGGTCTCCAGCCTACGTAGCTATGCTGGCCGCCATCTTGTTGCTCGGTCGGTACGGCATGTACGGTGGAGTCAAGTTCTGAAAACTTTTGTAAGTTAAGTTTCACAATAATCATTACAAATCACGAGTAATCAGAGAAAGTATTCGGCACGGCGCCTTCATTTTTCACACCATATTATTAATTAATAATGTTTAGTTAGTGTAGATAAGCCTATGTTGAGAAAATCTTCGGCCGGCAAAATATTTGCAGAGTGGGGTGGGGAGAAACACGTCTAACGTTACAGACACATAACGCATGCATGCAAACACATGACCTTTGAGAATTGTTGGTGTGCTAGAGTCTGTTGTATAAAGTCCAATATGATTTTCTGGAAAAAATACTCTTCATTTAGTTTGTTAAAATTAAACTTGCTTTTTAAACTTGGTACAGTGTTGGACAGTAGGCTATTATTGTCTTGCATAACCTGCAGGTAATTTTTAATTCATTAAAATAAAAATGAGAATTAATGTGTGAGATTGCTTGAAACCTTTTACTTAATGTCTACTACACGAAGTTGTCAACATGCTACAATGTATATATTTTGCAATAGTCCCCATGACTATTTTAAACAGTGCCTTGACTCCACCGAAAAACCCCTATGACTCTTTGAGAGAATCACCTTAGCCCCATAGGAGAGTCACCTTGGCCCCATAGGGGAGTCACCTTGACCCCATAGGAGAGTCACCTTGACCCCATAGGAGAGTCACCTTGACCCCAAAGGAGAGTCACAGTAAACTCGCAACAGTGACTCTTCAAAAAGGTTAAGAGAGTCATTGTGACTGTGGAAAAGGAGTAAATGGAGACTCTTTAATGGAGTCGTTTGACTCCTAGAATGGAGTCATTTTTGACATAGTTGCTGGACTCCATTTGAAGCGTAAGCCTGACTCCGATTTGGCTATGAGTGTAGGGGAAGAAAGTTTGTGTTTTCTGTGTTAGAAGTTCTTGGCACCATGTAAAGTCACTCAAAGTGTTCACATACATGTTGATTTCTTCCTCATTGTTTACAGATTTTGCTGACATAAATCTTGAAATAACAAGTTGTGCCACATGTTTAGACAGTTGTAATCAAGGAGGGTTGGTTATTTTCCAAGATTTTGCTGTTCTTGACCGATTTTGGTGGGGGGTATTAAAGTAAAATCTTTCCAAAAATACCAGTTGATCGTCCGGTTTTTTCTCAGAAAGAGGAAGATGGGGGCCTTTTTTTGTTGTACTTTTTTCCCAAGACGGTCGTCAAGCATTTAAATTCAAAATGGTCGCCAAATTTTCAGTTCAAAATGACCACCCGAACAAAGATACTGACAATTTGGGAGACCGCCAACATAGGGCAAGATAGCTCAGTTGGTAGAGCGCCGGTACGGTAACCCGGAGGTCGCAGGTTCGAATCCCGCTCCTGCCAGTTTCTTTGTTCACTTTGAAAATGTATTTGATGAATTATAAGTTAAAAACTGGTATCTTTATTGAGTGATCCCCACAATAATAATATTATTGTAATATTATTACGTCAGGCAAAGGCTCAATATCTTTCTACATCAGACTAAAAAACATACTTGTGGAACGAAATCCCATTTTTCCAAGCATCTGTGGGGTCTTCAGTTTTGACAGCCTATAGCTGCACAACACTTAACAATTGTTGCATCGGAATCTAGTTTTAATTATTTTTTTTCACATTCTTTTTTTAAAATTGCGAAGAATTAAAAAAAAGTTTGGTGAAGAAATAATTTGCCCCGACTCCCAATTTCATTTGTTTGCGTTGCGTCAGTCTAGTGTGACGACTCGGCGTTCAAATTTTCAAACCACCTAAATCGAACGCACGCGTTCACGCATGGCGGAGCAACGTAGCCTATCCAGTCAATAATAATAAAGATCAATGGCATAGGCGCCCTCACACTGTTTTAAAAACAAACTTTTGGGCCTTTTGGAATCCCTGGCTTCGTATTCATCTTAGGTTTACATCGATTTTTGGCCCCAGTTGCGGGAATTCCAGCTACATTCCTGACCCTGTGTCTATTCTTCAGAAACATGCAATCGGTGGATATAAAGCTAAAAGTTATTTCCATTTGGTTTGCTTCTCGGTGATTCAAGAAGTCGGTGGCGAAGCCGAGAAGAAAAAAATGTCCGATCGACCGACCCTATTTTCCAATTTTACCTGTCTGAGGGCAACACAACCATTTTTTGGGCTAACTCGGGCTAGCCTACTACACATTTTGCCTGAAAAGTACATGTATTACTTTAAATTAATATTGTAAATTGAACTTGTACGACGCTTAAAAGGACTGTATGTATTAATGCATGTGTTCACAATGTTGTGCATTTGCTAAAAGTTCCAATTTTTGGGGTTTGACGAATTCTCAGTCTTGGGGCAGGTAAGAATACAACGGATTAAGCTCGTAATTCTTGAAGCGTAATTTTAAAGTTTAAACCCAAAGTTACGTAGCCTAGCTTTTACCTCAAACATTGAAGTAAGTCTGCACCTACATAATGAAATGCACATTTAACATGCTCTTGATCTCCGCGAAACAATTATAATCTTTAGGCAAATTCCTGTGTTTGGTTGGTTTGGTTGGTTATGTATTTTTAAAAAGAACACGTTGTCGACGTCGTTAAAACTACTTAAGCAAAGGATGGTCTTCTGGTTCTTGTTATATTTGTTTTGCTACCAGTGAAATCTGCTGGGATTCTTTTATTGATAAGTCTATGCATGGTCTGAAACTAGACTCCTATCTAAAACACTGGCCGACCTAAATGCGTGAGCAGCAGTAACTACAATCCGGTGCCATGTGAATATCTCACTCCCGTGAATATCCGATTCTTTATCCATGATGCATTGCACCACAATTGTACTTTTATAATGAAAAATTGTTTTTGCAATGGCATAGCCTTATCCCCAACCTACCATAAGCCCTATCCTAAAACCTAACCCCAATCCTAACCCTATTTCGCACCCCGAGACACGCGTTTTGCACAAAATGGAGACAAGGATGGAGTTTGGATTTATACGAGCGTGGTGTCATTTTATTCACAGATCTCTGGTGTACATTCTTTTACTTGAAATATCATTACAAACAACAAATCTTTCAAAAACAATAAACATGAAAGAGGTCAAAATATGGTATGTGTATCTGTGATATATGATCATACTACATTGGCAGAGCAGAATACCTCGCGAAACGACTGCATCTGGAAACGTTTCGATCTTTTGCTCTTTCCAAAAATTCGGTGTTTCTCATATTTTCACATTTTGTGTATTAATCGACTGAAATGATGCCATACGTTTATACTATTGAAACTACTGAACAACCTCATTAACCGAAACATATTTCTACGTGCATTTTTAGTTGTCTAAATTTCAGATTTGTTCAAAAACAGTTATAAACACAGACAATAACCTGTAAAAATTAAAAACAAAATTACAATGGCTACTTTAAATACACGCAGAAGTTGACCCCTAAATTTTTCACCTGCAAACAAAATGTTACAAGCGGCAGGCATGCAGAGAGGGGAGAAGTACTCCCCTTCTGGTTTTCTGGTGTGCAACTGAAGGCGTACAAGCCAAAAAAATGGTGAAGAGCGGCATTCTGGGTTTATGACTTCTGACTAGCGCCCAGATACCCTGCACGATATGGGGGAAAAGGGTACCCCCCCCCCCCCTTTTATCCCTATACCCTAACTCCAGATTATTGTTATCTAACACATCCCCCTAGATTTCTGAATAGAATTCCTAAGATTCCGGGAACACAATGACCAACACAAAAGAGGGGGGGGGGGGGGTCCCTTTTCCCCCATATCGTGCTTCATATGAGCGCCCACCCGAACAAAGATACTGACAGTTTGGGAGACCGCCAACATAGGGCAAGATAGCTCAGTTGGTAGATCGCCGGTACGGTATTCCGGAGGTAGCAGGTTCGAATCCCGCTCCTGCCAGTTTCTTTGTTCACTGTGAAAATGTATTCAAATTTACCTAGTCAGTTTCCCTTGTGGATTTGTTGACGAATTATAAGTTAAAAAGTCGTATCCTCATTGAGTGATCCCCACAATGTCGCTTCCCATGTTGTATCGTAAAATTGGGTGTGATCCCTGGCTATACGGCATTCTGGGTTTATGACTTCTGACTAGCGCCCACGGGAAACAAAGATACTGACAGTTCCTTTGTTCACTTTGAAAATGTATTCAAATTTACCTAGTCAGTTTCCCTTGTGGATTGTTTGACGAATAATTTATATTGTAATAGTTACCGTTTACATAAAATTTGCTGGACCAAATTTTGAAGAAGGGGAGTATGTGATGCACCCGATTATTTTATTTGCTTAACGAGTACTTTCTAATATGAATTGACTGTAATCCGAATGGCATTTTTTATATAACCAAACTATTATTTGCTGTATAAAAACCACGGTCTTGCCTCACGCGTGGTTCTGTTATGCAGAGGCGTGTGGTCGCCATCGCTCGCTGTAGAAGTTTGCCTATTTTATGTTATAAGCTGTTGTCTGTGTATTAATAGACTACCGAAGTGATGACGTCAATGCAATGTTTGGAACCAGAATACTTTTGTTATTTTGTGTCAATGTGTTTGCATGACTGGCTGTTAACAAAGGAACAGTTGAAATCTCCATTTGTTTGTAGCCAGTTGTCACGCCAACTGACGTCAGACTTCGGTGCTCTATAAAGTATTGAGAGTGCGGAAATCCTCTGTTTAGCGAATTTTATTTAATGAGTTCTTGTTAAGTTGAATCCCGGATGGCCGATAAATTTCGTCCACCGTCGTATTACTTTTCGTTTTTAAAATAATGACTTTCCTTAGTGTACACTGAAAAAAAGAATGGTGCCTGATAAACAAGCAAATCAAGACTCGAATTAATAAAAATGTATTTTTATGTTTTGTATTGTCATCCTGATTTCACTGTTAAATGCACCACCTGCAATTGACCTATCGCGGTCGAATCGCGTCAACGCGGCTTTTGAATTATTGTCCAATCACATCAATTATAATTCCACGTGGAACGCGCAAAATCTCAGACAAACAAAAATGACCACACAAAATTCCCATAAGGTTGTCTAAGGGGCGTGGTTAACTCGTAAACGGCGATATACAGTATGTCCCCAAAAGTGTCACTCTAACTATTTCTGAAATAACTACAAATCCATAAAGTCAATTTTGAAAATTTCAGTGTGCAGATACTCCCTATCCTTGGCCTAAATCCCTATGAGTCTCAATTAATTTCAGTCATGCATCACTGCACAATGATCAATTGATCACAACAACATGTTTGGACACTGTGACCAAGTTCCTTGTCTTAATCAATTTCAGTGCTGTGTTATGTAAGCTGTGTAAAATCCTGGATGTTGTGAAAAAAGGCTGAAATGGTTTGGGATTGGAATCATTTGTCCTTGAGCATTATTAAAAACTGAGGTCTTTCCATGATGACTGATAGCCAGGCAAATGATTCCAATCCCAACCGCTGCCCTTTTCACAACATGCAGGATTTTACACAGCTTACATAACACAGCACTGAAATTCATTAAGGCAAGGAATTTGATCAATTGACCATTGTACAGTGATGCGTGACTGCAATTAAATGAAACTCATAGGGAATTTGGCCCAGGATATGGAGTATCTGCACAATCAAACATTTTCAAAATTGACCTTATAGTTTTGTAGTTATTTTGGAAATAGTTAGAGTGACACTTTTTTGGGGACATACTGTATAGTCAATTGGGATTATCACCTACCACGATGAACATCATTATATCTATCATCAACTTTCCCACCTCATCTCATTCTACCATACCATTGTTATTGTGGCGAAACAGGGGGTAAACTTGTGTAGAAGTCTAAGTCATGAATTATGCATGTCCGTCTGGGAAATTAATAATGCATGATGCGCATTGACCAATCAGCAACGCGGATTGCGTTGGGTCTGGGCGCTTTTAGCGTGGGGTTACGAGACCGGCGGGCAGTTCGCTGGTGTCATTGGTGGTAGAAGGAGCTCGCCATCGCGGGTCACGGCGTAAGGTTGCGGCGATCGGTGAGTGGGGTTGTATTGATCCAAAGTTAGGACGGGAGTTGTGAAGCCTTGGGTAGGAGCTAGTGGGACTTGATCTGGTGGGAGATTGCTTGTCGTCTGTTGAATGCCGTAACGGTGGGGTAACGACTGAGGCGATCCCGGCCGTAATCATTGAGCTAGCTTACCCGTAAGGTTGACTCGTTATAGTGGATGATTGATTAGCTGTCGTTCTAGTCAGGTCATATCAAATTGGGCCAGATTAAGCAGGGATTTGGTGTGTGGGACTAGGTAAACCAGTTGATTGGGGACTTAGCGGGGACGAGAGCGACTGGAGGGCTTGCGGACCGAGTGTTCCATGCCTGTTGGCGTGGCGACTGGTGAGTGCAGCCCTGGTCGTTGCGTCGTAATTGCTGTCCAGTGAGGTTTACCGGGTGTATCGCCTATATCGTCCCGTGAGGGTTATCCTAATCGCCCTGTTCTTCATTGATCAAATCTGTCTATTTGTGTGCTTATTTCAACGTAGTGAGGATTAATTTGTGCATATTTAATTAAGCCTACCTCCTTTACTTTTCTTTAAGAGTTCTTATCATCCTGCCTTACTGTGCATTCCTCATAGAAATTATAATTGTATTAACTGTTAGAGGTGTATGCCCCATAACATTTATATTGTATAAGTTCATACCGCCTAACGGTGTGAGGATTATATTGTATAAGCTCATACCGCCTAACTGTGTGAGGGTTATATTGTATAAGCTCATACCGCCTAACTGTGTGAGGGTTATATTGTATAAGTTTATCTAAAGTTCATTAGTTAAGTGGTGCAGTTGACCACGTGAGGTTCATTGCAGGTGACAACTATACTGCATAAGCCCAGTGAGGATTATTACAAGTTACCAGTTATAATTAAGGTGGTGCAGTTGACCACCGTTATTTAAGTGAGGGTTATCACCTGTGGACATTATTGCTTAACTTATTGATAAATAATTATTGTTGATTGTTGTTCAGAGAAGAATAAGAAGAATCACAATCGTCCTTGGAATCATTTGTCACTGTGAGGTTTATTTGCATTGTGAGGTTTATTAGGACAAACTGGATTGCTTAATTACATTAGAATAATAACTCGGTCACAAACGGTGGTATATTTCCACCAAACGAACAGCCCCTAGGCTTAGTCCACCGTTCGTTTATGGTCCCCCCTTGCGTCTGGGTAGCCGCTCCCTCGTTCGTAAGGCTATAAATATTTTTGTGGGATAACAGGTGTTGGTTGGAGCCCTGGGAATAAAGAACAGTCCCCTTAGGTTTTCCCCCAGCCCCTGGGTAGCGCGCCACAAATGGTGTCAGAAGTGGGATGTTTGTGATTGTTTAGTGTAATTGTTGAACTTGTAATAAAGAGAAATAAATTGTGTTTGATTGTTGTTTGTGAGTGCACCTCACTGAGGTACACTGTGAGGATTATTGGTAGCGAGGGTTACGGGTTATGCTGACCTGGGTCGTTACTGGTTTGGGAATTGCGTTGTTTGTTGTATTGTTGATTGGTGTGTGGATTCTTTTGAGGATTAGAGCGGAGTTGCAAACTTTGCGACGTACTGCAAGACAGCAACTGCCGATCCTGTTGAGGATTCACCAGGTAGTAGTCGGTACACAGTGTTTAGTAGATTCTGGAGGCTTGGGACAGGTGGTTCCACAGCCTGAGTTTGCTTGGGAGGTACCGCTATCGCCGAGTGGCCAGTGGCCGAGTGTGGCGAGTCTGGTGGGGGCTGATTTTCCTAGTCAGGAGGAAACGTCAGTATGAGTAAGGACAGTAATGTCACCTCGGTGGAGGTTGACGAGGACTCTGCCCTTGATGAGCTGAACCGCTCGAGAATGGAGGTTCAGTGGTTGAAGTGGGAGAAAGCTCGTCTTTCTTCGGAGTTAGAGGCTGTCAAGAAGGGAACACAGCCAAAAATTGCAAGTGAGGGTACCCCTAAGAGTAGGGATACACCTTTGGGGGTGGTGGACCCGGATATTAGGTGGAAGTTGCCCGAGGATACCTCAGGGTATGCCTCATTGAAGGCGAGGGAGCGTTCCAGTGTTGGCACGTCACCTGATTTGGTTTCGAGGGGAGCAAGGCACGCGGAGAGTACACCTGTGAGGTTTATTCCCATGCGTAGTCCTCATACCAATCCCTTCGATGACCGTGAGGATGATTGTGCTAAAAAGGAGCGAGGTTTACACAGTGACTTGTTGAGTTTTGCAACTCGTCCTACTGTGGGGAAATCCAACGAGGTTGTTGGTGAGGTTGACTCGTCTGGAGTGGGTCCATGGCCACTGGAAAGGGAGTCGCGGTTGGTGGGTAATGAGGTGTGCGGTAAACCTCACGGTAGTAAGCCTCGTAGGCCTACGATTACCCCCGACCGATACAATGGTAAGGTTCCTTGGAACGATTATTACCGCCACTTTGAGGCGTGTAAGCAGGTGAATCACTGGAGTGAGGAGCAAGCAACTGAGTATTTGGCTGCTAGTCTGCAGGGCGAGGCACTCCGGATCCTTGGTGATAGGTCGAAGAGGTTCACTTATAGCGAACTTGTGGCGGGGTTGTCGAAGAGATTCGGGCCGGGTCGACAGGCCGAGAATTATTTAGTAGAGCTAAGGCACCGACGTCAGGGGCCGAAGGAAACTCTGCAGGAGCTGGGCCAGGCGATCCGTGATTTAACGATGAAGGCCTACCCAGAGATCCCCGAAGAGGCACGGGAGCGCCTGGGGAAGAATCATTTTGTCGATGCGGTGACGAGCCAGGTGGTAAGGGAAGGCGTATATCGTGATCGTCCAAAGACTTTGGACGAAGCGATACGTGCTGCCCTGGAGACAGAGAACTTTGAAAGAGTTGAGAGTGTGAGAAGGGCCGAGAGTAAACCCATGAGGTTTACTAGGGCAGTCGACTCTGACACAGAGAGGCGTCTTCTAAAGTTAGAAGAAAGTGCCAGTCAGCAGTCGAAGAAAATAGACCGAGTGGTTGAGTTGCTGACCGGGCTCACTAAGCCGAGTGTAGCTCCGGGCGAGGCGCCAAAGGCAAGGTTTCCTCCGGGGCAGTCACCGAAGCCTGAAAGGAAAATGCCTGGTGCATTGAAATGTTTCCGGTGTGGTGAGGTTGGTCATTTCGCACGGGAATGTACCCAACCTCGTAAGGGGAGATGGATGCAGGGAAACGCCAGCCAGCCGACTGGTGGGCCCGCGGGCAGGCTGGGCATTTCCGAGGGTCCAAACGAGCACGAGAGTCGGGGACAAACGAAGCCGGTAAGAGGCGGGAGTCCGAAGGCAGAGAGCCAATAGGCACTCAGCCAATGAGCGGTACTCGGCCTAGGTACGGGCTGTTTGTTAATGGCGTGGTTAGGGGAGTCAAGTGCAGGTTCCTGGTTGATTCAGGGTCGACTGACACACTAGTTAGTAGTCGGGTCTATCATGAAATTGCCAGGGAACAGAGACCTGTGCTGGCAGCAGAGGAGGCCGGCATCCAACAGGTGGATGGAAGTCCACTGGCAGTATTGGGCGTGGCCTGGGTGGACATCCAGTTGGGTAAGACCGTTTTCCCAGTTCGGGTGAATTTTGCCGACATCAAGTATGATGGCATACTAGGCATGGATTTCTTGCTACCCACTGGCGGTATCTTAGATTTCCGGAGCCTTGAGTTGAGGGTAAACGGGGAACAGATGAGGTGCACAAGTGGTGCTGGAGAGCCATTTGTTGGACGAGTGTTGGTGGCCGAGACTACCGAGATTCCGGCAGGCCATGAGGCTGTTGTGCCTGGTACTGTGACCGGTATCATTGGGGCATTGGGACAGCCGGCAATCATTGAGCCTGTGGAAGGTGGGGGCGAGTTGGCTCAGCGAGGGTTACTTCTAGCCCGGTCGCTTGTTGAGCCACAAGCCGAGACTCTCCCGCTGCGGATTTTTAATCCGAATAGGGAGAAACGGGTTGTTCGAGGGGGAACAACTGTGGGCACCATTGCGACAGTTGAGGTTGATTCTAAGGTTATGCCGGGTCAGAGTTTTGTAGGTGAGGTTTATGGAAACCTCCCGAGTCACCTACATGATCTATATGACCGGAGTACGGTCAACCTCAGTGAGGAGTATCACGAGGAGGTAAAGGCTTGTTTGATGGAATTCCAGGATGTATTTTCTTCTGGTGAGGGTGACATAGGGCGGACTGACGTGGTAAAGCACCACATCAGTACTGGTGATGCGAGGCCTATCAAGGAGAGGCCCCGGCGCCATCCCCTGTGTAATCAGGAAGAGATTATGAGGCAGGTTGGAGATTTGCAGAAGCGAGGGGTTATCGAGCCATCCGATAGTCCCTGGGCTGCAAATGTTGTGCTAGTCCGGAAGAAGGATGGGACTAAGCGATTTTGTGTCGACTATCGAGGTCTGAATGGGGTAACAATCAAGGATGCTTACCCTGTCCCTCGTATCGACGAGACACTCGATGCGTTGACGGGCGCTGAGTGGTTTTCCACTCTCGATTTGGCGTCCGGGTATTGGCAGGTCGCCCTCGATGAGGACGCCAGCCAGAAATCAACCTTTGTGGTGCGGAACGGTTTATACAGGTGGCGCTGCATGCCCTTTGGTCTTTGCAACGCCCCTGCGACGTTTGAAAGGTTGATGGAGAGAGTGATGGCAGGTCTTCAGTGGGACATCCTGCTGATATACCTGGACGATGTCATTGTGTTTGGCAGGACCGTGAGAGAGGAGATTGAGCGACTGCGAGTCGTTCTCTCCAAGTTGAGGCAAGCTGGATTGAAGTTGAAGCCCAGCAAGTGCTTCTTATTTCAGAGGTCGGTGGGCTATTTGGGACATATTGTGTCGTCTGAGGGTGTGGCTACCGATCCTGAGAAGGTTCGGGCCGTGGCCGAGTGGCCAACACCTAAGTGTGTCAAGGAAGTTCGAAGTTTTTTAGGCCTCGCTTCCTATTACCGGAGGTTTATCAGGGGATTTGCCGAGGTGGCGTCGCCCCTGCATGCGCTGACTGAAAAGTCACGAGAGTTTCACTGGTCGGATGCCTGCCAACAGGCATTTGAAGAGTTGAAGCAGAGGCTGCAGACAGCACCGGTGTTGGCATATCCCATTCCTGAGAGCGACTACATCTTAGATACAGATGCTAGTGGAGATGGGATTGGGGCAGTGTTGTCTCAGATCCATAATGGGGAAGAGAAGGTCCTCTCCTTTGCGAGCCGTAAACTCAGCAAGGCGGAGAGGAACTATTGTGTTACTCGGAGGGAACTGTTGGCGGTAGTTGTCTACCTTAGGAAGTTTAGGCAGTACCTGTATGGTCAGAAGGTTTTGCTTCGAACCGATCATGCTGCTCTTCGGTGGTTACTTAATTTTAAGGACCCCGAGGGCCAGCTTGCGAGGTGGCTCGAAGTGATCAGCGAGTACGATGTTACGATTCAACACAGACCTGGGCGGAAGCATGGAAATGCTGACGGGTTGTCCAGGAAGGCCTGCAAACAGTGTGGTCGTGCTGACACTGATGAAGCGTCAGGGACCGTTGAGGCACCGGACGATGCCATAGTGACCAAGACCGATGAGGTTGGCGAGGGTCGCCATGAGGTTGACTCTGGCTTGCCGAGTCCTGAGGCGATTGTGAGGGGCATCTTTGCCCAACCACACTTGCCTAGGACTGCAGTCAGAGAGGCTCAACTTGGTGACGGGAGTATGAGTTGGATTGTTAGGACAAGAGAGGAGTCAGGCAGCCGCCCCAGTTGGGAGACCGTGTCAGCCGCCTCCTCGGCGCACAAGACCCTCTGGTCCTTATGGGATCAATTCGAGGTGCGGGACGGTGTCCTTTATAGGAGATGGGAGTCTGACGATGGAAAATCTGTGAGGTGGCGTCTAGTACTTCCGGATGAATTGAGAGATGTAGTGCTTAAGGAGCTGCATGGTGGCCGGACTAGTGGTCACCTAGGTGTCAAGAAGACGTTGGCCAAAGTCAAGTTGCGGTACTATTGGCCGGGAATGACCGCGGATGTGAGGTCATTCATAAGATGTTGCGAGCTGTGTGGGAGGAGGAAATCTCCGGCGAAGAGGAGAGTTTCCCCACTCCAACAGTATTTGGTGGGCGAGCCCATGGAGAGAGTGGCTGTGGACTTGCTGGGGCCACTGCCCCAGAGTGACAGTGGAAATGTCTGGGTCATGGTAGTTGGTGACTACTGCTCCAAATGGATGGAGGCGTATGCCCTGCCTGATGCTAAGGCGGAGACAGTGGCGGGCAAGTTGGTCACGGAGTTTGTCTGTCGGTTTGGCATTCCCTTGGAATTACATTCCGATCAGGGGACAAACTTCGAGTCGGCCGTGTTTGGTGAAATGTGTAAGGTCCTTGGTATTTCCAAGACGAGGACCACAGCGTACAACCCGAAGTCCGATGGCATGGTTGAACGTTTCAACAAGACATTGGTCAACATGATTGCTGTGATGATTGAACCGAGGAGGAGACAGCGTGACTGGGATGAGTGCTTACCGTATGCATGTTTTGCTTACCGGTGCACTCCCCAAGAGTCAACTGGCGAGTCTCCAAACATGATGATGCTTGGGAGGGAGGCAAGGCTTCCCGTTGATTTGCTGGTCAATGGTCCTACAGTAGAGGACACAACGGCAACTGATTTCGCTCAGAGGTTGCGGCAGAATCTGCAAGAGGCTCATGGCAGGGCCAGAGAGTGCCTGAGGCAGAGTGCCAGGAACCAGAAGCGAAATTACGATCGCAGGGTACATGGCGGAGGCCTGAAGCAAGGCCAGTTCGGCTGGTTGTACAACAAATCAAAGAAAAAGGGGAGATGTCAGAAGCTCGAACTCCGATGGGTAGGACCATACTTGGTGGTCAAAAGACTCTCCGATGTAACCTACCGAATTCAGCTTAAGCCTGGGAGTAAGGCTTTTGTAGTCCACGGAGATAGGCTCAAGCCGTACACTGGCGAGAACTTAAAGCCGTGGAAGTATGAGCCTAAGATGATTGAGGAACCAGTGGGAGTTTCTGATTCCGTTGATGATAATGGCAGGGTGAATGTAGAATCAGAAGTTGGGCAAGAGCCTGTGGAGGCTCCAGTTAGTGATCCTAGCAGTAGTGGGGAAGGGGATGTTGTTGTGGTTACCCCTTGGAGAACTCAGAGGCGGTATCCCCACAGGGAACATATACTTCCAGCTAGATACCGGTAGTTATAGGTTAGTCGTCACCAGCTTGGGTGTGTAACTAACCAAATTGTCTCGTTTTTTTTTTTTTTGGGCAGATACAGTATGACTGTGCGGTGTTTTGATTGTCAGCAAACGTTCAGTGCAAAGCAAGGCCTCTGGCGACACAGAAAATTGATGCATGGTCCCCCGTTGTATTTGTGCTGTGGGCGGTGCAGCTACAGAGATAGGCGGCGAGATAATCTCAACAGGCATTACAGGACCTGCCATCCCGGAAGTATGGCAGAGTGCCCCGCCAACAAGGAAGTCCAGGTCAAGGGAAATCGTGCAGGCATCAGCATCCCGATAGCAGTTGACCGTAGGCTCCTGGCCGGGAGATGGGGGCTTGAGCCGCGGAGGGCGGCTCTGGCGCCGGCTGCAGCAAGCCGGCCACCAGACAGCCCGGCGAGAGAGGCCCCCGCGCCAGCTGTAGTAAGTCCGCCGCTGGACAGTCAGATGGAGGAGGCGGTCATCTCGCTCTCCCCATGTCCCATCTCGCCGCTTGTGGGTCATTCCTCGCCTACCATCCGTATCAGCGGAAAACCAAGGTCCTACCTCAGCCAGATGAGGGAGGCGCGGGCTGCGGCTACGGCCGATTCTCCGCTGTCCCTAAGCCCTGGGTCAATGGCGGACCTGGAGCCGGAAGGAGAGATGTCCGAGGCGGAGACGGGGCCCCCGACCAAGAGGATGAAGATGGCCATTATAGAGGAAAAACTTATCCGGAACACCTACATCGATGGCGTATTGGTCCACGAGGAAACCACCCAGCAGAAGTACCGGAAGCCGGTAGAGGCGGACCGCTACCAAATCAGCGAGTGATGACATCCAAAGAACGAACTGTATTTATCAAGTCTTAATAAGTCCAATAACTCAGGAATTGCGTGTAAAATATCTGATGATTCTGGTTGATTCTTGCTGATTTTATAACTTAAAGCTCAACCGTTCTTTTTGTAGTATTTATTAAAAGGTTCTATTTGAAGCTGTATTTTTTTTGGTATTCAAAAGTTCCATATATTTTTGCTAACTTTTGACCATATTTGTTTTCTATAAAAGGAGAAGAAAAGAATCCAAGGACATTGTAATTGTATATAAATGGAATGTTTTTGTTACGATCAACGATAATTAGACTGCATACGTTAGTCTTTAGGGAAATAATTTGAGATATTTCCTGTTGTGTATATTCTGTACCTAATAAGGATGGACTTGTCTGACTGTTGCAGAAATTACAAATGTGAATTGGTTAAAATGATTATGTGGGGTATAGTAAAATTTGAAAGGATTGGATTTATGGAATGTTAAATATTAGCGAGGTTGAGGTAAGCCTCACATGCTCTGTATTATATAATTGGAGTGGACCGGTACCAACTCTCCTTACAGTTTGTCACTAATCTGCATTACCTCACAGCAGTGAGGGTTATTGGAAAGTTATACATTTTATAGCAGTGTGTAAATTGCATGTGAAGTTAGGTAAACCTCACACATTTCTTTGTTTATATTATGATTGTATAAAGTTATATAGCCCTGTTTCTTATAGTTTTCATTAAGCTATTTAGTCCGGGACGGACTAAGCTTAGCTGGGGCCTGTGTGGCGAAACAGGGGGTAAACTTGTGTAGAAGTCTAAGTCATGAATTATGCATGTCCGTCTGGGAAATTAATAATGCATGATGCGCATTGACCAATCAGCAACGCGGATTGCGTTGGGTCTGGGCGCTTTTAGCGTGGGGTTACGAGACCGGCGGGCAGTTCGCTGGTGTCATTGGTGGTAGAAGGAGCTCGCCATCGCGGGTCACGGCGTAAGGTTGCGGCGATCGGTGAGTGGGGTTGTATTGATCCAAAGTTAGGACGGGAGTTGTGAAGCCTTGGGTAGGAGCTAGTGGGACTTGATCTGGTGGGAGATTGCTTGTCGTCTGTTGAATGCCGTAACGGTGGGGTAACGACTGAGGCGATCCCGGCCGTAATCATTGAGCTAGCTTACCCGTAAGGTTGACTCGTTATAGTGGATGATTGATTAGCTGTCGTTCTAGTCAGGTCATATCAAATTGGGCCAGATTAAGCAGGGATTTGGTGTGTGGGACTAGGTAAACCAGTTGATTGGGGACTTAGCGGGGACGAGAGCGACTGGAGGGCTTGCGGACCGAGTGTTCCATGCCTGTTGGCGTGGCGACTGGTGAGTGCAGCCCTGGTCGTTGCGTCGTAATTGCTGTCCAGTGAGGTTTACCGGGTGTATCGCCTATATCGTCCCGTGAGGGTTATCCTAATCGCCCTGTTCTTCATTGATCAAATCTGTCTATTTGTGTGCTTATTTCAACGTAGTGAGGATTAATTTGTGCATATTTAATTAAGCCTACCTCCTTTACTTTTCTTTAAGAGTTCTTATCATCCTGCCTTACTGTGCATTCCTCATAGAAATTATAATTGTATTAACTGTTAGAGGTGTATGCCCCATAACATTTATATTGTATAAGTTCATACCGCCTAACGGTGTGAGGATTATATTGTATAAGCTCATACCGCCTAACTGTGTGAGGGTTATATTGTATAAGCTCATACCGCCTAACTGTGTGAGGGTTATATTGTATAAGTTTATCTAAAGTTCATTAGTTAAGTGGTGCAGTTGACCACGTGAGGTTCATTGCAGGTGACAACTATACTGCATAAGCCCAGTGAGGATTATTACAAGTTACCAGTTATAATTAAGGTGGTGCAGTTGACCACCGTTATTTAAGTGAGGGTTATCACCTGTGGACATTATTGCTTAACTTATTGATAAATAATTATTGTTGATTGTTGTTCAGAGAAGAATAAGAAGAATCACAATCGTCCTTGGAATCATTTGTCACTGTGAGGTTTATTTGCATTGTGAGGTTTATTAGGACAAACTGGATTGCTTAATTACATTAGAATAATAACTCGGTCACAAACGGTGGTATATTTCCACCAAACGAACAGCCCCTAGGCTTAGTCCACCGTTCGTTTATGGTCCCCCCTTGCGTCTGGGTAGCCGCTCCCTCGTTCGTAAGGCTATAAATATTTTTGTGGGATAACAGGTGTTGGTTGGAGCCCTGGGAATAAAGAACAGTCCCCTTAGGTTTTCCCCCAGCCCCTGGGTAGCGCGCCACATTATCAATCATCTCCATCATCTTAATTACCATCATTACCGTCATCATCATCATCATCATGATCATTCTCATCACCATTATTACAATCTTCATCATCATGTTATTATATTATATATGACTCAACATTTATCTCTTCTCGATAAGTCCGTTCAAATAACCAAGGCAAGCCACTCCTGCGTCTGGGTGGCGCTGTTGGTCATCCATCTAATGTTGACCTTCGTTGACGCAATGGCCGACTTGTATGCAAACATCAGCGCGCTAAGGTCACGACCCTCGCCAAAGTCCAGCAACTGCAAAACAATGTTGAAAATTTTTGTGATGGGTCGTAATCAATTTGACAACTTGAAATGAGGGCTTACCGAGAGTGTGAATTAACAGTTGCGATGGCACTTGAATCGGTCACGTTTTACGTTTTCTTTAGTATAATTGGGAAGTGTATTGTCTACGCATGACCGTTCCACCGAACGGTCTTTACTTTTCCATCAAATTTTATCTTCACATTGGTTTTCACTTTTATTACACTCGCTGAAGTGATCAACTGGTTATCAAAGTACACCCAGGTTTGAAATTTACCACCCGAAAAAAAGCTCACCCTATAAAAAAAGTTGTCCAATTCTCGTGGCGGACATTTTGACGCACTTGAAATAATAAATAAGAACATTTCCTTCACTTTAATTTACTTCACAAGTGCCTCAAGTTTTTAAGGTGTTATACCGGTAGCATTGATAGAGTTGAAAACACTTTGCAGACAGTGTTCAACTGTTCATACTTTCTGTGATTCGACATACGCATTAAAACTAATAACAAACCCGTAAACGTTTGATCTCAATCCATCATCCGAGTCACAAGAAATTTAAAATAGTGACTAAAAAAACCTTGTGTTTGTGCTCATCTATATGTGTCTATTTTCGATTTTTGTTTGGTCTTCAGATACAATTTTCTCGAGGATGACAGCATTTCAGATGAAAAATATTTCTCAGGAGGATTGGTACTGGTGTCATACTTATTAACAGTAAGCTTTCGGATTCAAACTGATCATTTTTATCATCACCAAAGCTATACCATACCTTTAATTATCTCTTGCTCAGGTTTGAATTTTCTTTTTTAAAGGACAACCAGGCAGGCCCATCGCCAGCTCCGGGTATTGTGGGGGGGGGGGGGGGGGGGGGGGACACATCACAAGGGGGCCACATCACAAGAATGGCAATGATTTTGATGCTTTGGGTTTTTGCAAATGGGGGAAATTGGTTGGGGGCCTGGCCCCTCCGGGGGCCCCCTTAGCGAAGGGCCTGTAACCAGGGGCTAATATCGTGAATCCTTCCCAATTTCAAGATGATGTTGATTGCTGAGAAAAGTCTGCGTCATGTTTTTATTTTTATGGAGATTGCGTATTGTAAAATTAAACAGCAAAATTATGACTTTTGAGAGCTATTTTATCACCCCTTTCGCCCGCTGGTGCCATTTGTTTAAAAGTCGTCGCTGCGGGCAGCAAACAATTTGGCGTCATAGGACGAACTACCCTTTTGTGTCTAGCACTAGGCACAAAAGGGGAGTTCGTCCTGTGCCGTCGATTTGTTTGCTGCCCGCAGCGACGACTTTTAGATAAATGGCACCAGCGGGCTGTGCAGCGCTAGAGGGGATTTGATAAAATAGCTCTCATAAGTCACTTTTTTGGTATTTCATTGTAGAAATAATTTGATATATAATTGTTTGATTTTACAATACGCAATCTCCATAAAAATACAAAATGACGCAGACTTCTCTCAACAATCAACATCATCTTTAAGAGCCCATTCCAAACTTGAATACAACCTCAATCAGACCTCCTGTCAGTGAGATTCTAAGACACTCACCTCTTGCAGTTTCTCCTTGGTGTTGAAGTAAGATGTTATCTCTTCAAAGATATCACACAATGACTGGCGATCTCGTTTGAACCTAGAGTACAAACGAACCCAAACTCAGAACCGCCTATTAAAGTAACAGAATTCTGTTATACTGGTTTACGTTTATAGCACCACACATTTGTATTGTCGTTTATTATTTCCGTTATTTGTATGGTTGAGTTATATTTAACATTTCGGTTTCATAGTTCAAGCCCAAACATGCAAAATAAACCAATTAGACGGATAACAGATAATTGAATGAAACGGGGGAAAACATTTTAAAGTAACGACGAAACACATGAAAATAGAACAGAAAGTACGAGGCGGTTCCTGTAAAAAAAAGACAGCTCTTACATTGTATTGACTGCATCCCAGTTGTTGCGTAAAAAGTCCCAGGCAACCTCGTACCCATCGGGGTTTTCAGCCACACCCATAAGGATAAGCTCAACATCCCTTCTAGAGAAAATGGTTGAATCCAACATCGACTGCAGATAACTGTATAACAAAAAAGAACAACTGTGAAAAACTGTGAAATTGCCATAAATGATTCATAGTCCAAATTTTACCGCCAACCAACTACCTGCATTCATAGAAAAAAACAAAACCAGTTTTCTAATATACGTTTTAAAAGTGTAGGCCTACTTTATGCACATATTAAAGCTTTAAAAAGTTTTATCGGCCTTTGGCTTTACACAATATCTTAGACTGGTTCCTGAATCTTAAATTGCTAGAAATACGTGTGTTTTAGTATGTTTTTCAAGAGGTTAAGAACAGCGGAATGCATTTCTGATGAAACCGTAGCTATTGCTTAAACATGTCGAAATTTCGCCAGGTTTATGCCATTACCAGCTACCGGCTTCAACGATCGAAGTGTACATGGAGGAACCGGGAACCAGTCTAAACAGATACCTTTGAAGATGGGAGTTGTCCGTAGAACACGTAAGGGCGCTAACCCATCGTGATCGTTCCCAAGAGTTTTCACTCATCTGCAGCATATTCAATGCGAAGTCCCATTCTGACTTGCCACCGAAACGGATGCCGTTACAATACACAACACTGCGGAAGTTCTCAGGAATTCTGTGGAAATAGAATTAGGGCGTACAATACGATACCACTGTATGCAGGAAAGAGGGGTCCATCAAGTTGTGGATGGAATACAAAAGTTTTTGAAAAATATCACATCAGTTTACATGGTTATGCATTTTGTTCAACGATTTGATGCATTTTCTGAGATCTCGGATTAAGATTTTCATTTCACTCCAGGTGCGGGCTACAGAAGAATGTATTACAGAAAGAGAAGATATCTATTCACATTTCTTTTGAACAGAGAGAGCTTATACGTTTGCTCAGTCATCATTAAATATAAAGATTTTGTAAGCAATGGAAATTATTACATTTTCTGGCTCTGCGTTTTTAACTTATTTATTTTAACTTATCAGTTAAAAAGTCGTATCCTCATTGAGTGATCCCCACAATGTCGCTTCCCAGGTTGTATCGTAAAATTGGACGTGATCCCTGGCTATACGGCATTCTGGGTTTATGACTTCTGACTAGCGCCCACCCGAACAAAGATACTGACAATTTGGGAGACCGCCAACATAGGGCAAGGTAGCTCAGTTGGTAGAGCGCCGGTACGGTAACCCGTAGGTCGCAGGTTCGAATCCCGCTCCTGCCAGTTTCTTTGTTCTCTTTGAATTTTTTTTATTTATTACTTACTTATTTTGGCTCGGATGATCCATATATTCTTTGAACAGATTCGTTGCCTTGGAAACACAGTGCCCGTAGCCATAGCGACAGGCTGTGGAAGTAACATCCAGGTGGCTAATTTTTCTGAAACGTAATTGAGAGCACCGGTCACAAATGAAAACGAAAATAAGAAATGCCGTACGATACTATCGTGGCCCTGAAGGGACATAACACATCGCAGATTTATGCGCAGATATTTGCAATGTCGCACATTTTATCGCACATTTCTTTGCAGATTTCTGGGCAGATATTTGCAATGTCGCACATTTTATCCAATTCTGCGCAGATTCATAATCTCAAACGCATCAAGTAAAAGGTGGTCAGTAAAGTGTGCTTTTAAACAGTTTTTGGGGGTTCCATCCACAAAATGTAAAGGTTTTAGCAAAATTGCATGTTTTTTAAGCATAGTCTAAATAACGAATATATTCTGCATGCTCAAAATTTAGAGAAGACCGATTACGTTCACTAATAATAAGGGCTAATGAGAACTTTTTATTCAAAAGTGCAGAAACATGCATTTTGTTGACATACTGCCGTTTTAAAAGTAAAATATACCTCACTTACTTTCCCCAAAGTGGATTTTTATTGCGGATTCTATCTTACCAATGTACTGGGCAGCGCTCAATTTTTGGAAGGGGTACATTCGGCCAACTAATTAGTTGCTATTAATGAGCTAGTGACGAGTCGTTTTAAGAGTTTAAGAAACTGCGTTTTATGAACAAAACTGCCACTTTAAAAATTTCCTGAAATTGGAATTTTATTTAAAATTTTAATTACAATTACAATCGTAAATAATTATTTATGAGTCTGCTGTTCGGGGATTTGGAACCAAAACATAATTTACTCTGTGGAGTTCTCCAGTATACTTTGTTTCTTAAAAGTTTAGTTACCTCGCTCCTGGTAAGTCTCGTACGAAGCTTTCATCCCAACCAGTCTCTGTGTACAGTGGTTCCACTAACTGCTGCATGTAAGTCTGAATATTGGAAGAATTCGAAGTGATTATAGAAGTAATAATTATACCCAAACACAGGGAGAATTCGTACTACAGACGGTGATTGAATAACTGTTTAAGCATATTCGATGTCATGAGCCGTGTGCAAAATTCGGTTCGGTTTATTTTGGTATGTGTGCAGATAGAATGGGGTATTGCTTGTGGTGGACGGAGAACGCCCTGTGAATTTTTTCTCACAAGTCTGAATGAATCACTGAAACACATCATCAATGTTATTATTTTGTATGAATTCGTCATAAATTCAGGACCATTAACAGCATTTTTTCTTAATTTGATTTCTGTGAACTCATTATAGGTCATAATGACAACCTTGTTCAACCATCAGCCACTTTACAGACTTTACAGTTTAGAAAAGATGTCAGGACTGCTACCTGAACAGCAGAAGGGGTACTTGAACGCCGTTTGATGCTGTGATGTCTTCCCAGGAGCATTCGAGCAAAATATGATGAGGTGCGCAGCACAGCTCGTCGAGTTAAAATTGTGTGGTTTGTAAGACTTTTGACGAAGCCCTGGTAAATGTCTTGGCTGATGATCTCTGCATCGGCCAGGTTCTGTGTGTCGTACAGCAGCCCAATTTTGTTTTCTTCGCTAAAAACCTAAAAATTATATGATAAAGAACACGATTTCATTTATCAAATATTCAAATAAGCAATAAAAAACAAAAATTGAAGGTTTTCAGGTACAATCGGGAAGTACCATAAGATAAGTAATTTTATTTCAGACAAAATGATGATTACATTAGGGTCATCCTCAGCCTGTTGTAAAAGACGTTGCCAATTGGTGTTGTCGTAATTGACTCGATAGTAACCAGTCATCTTGGCATTAGCTAGGTACCAGTCGGTCTGTGGTGTCCCAGCCGGCAGATCGATGTTTTCTAAAAAAAGAATTTGAAAAGAATTTTAAAAAGTAATAATTACCATTAAATGGTCATCGATAATTCAAAGTCTTACAAACTAGTCGTATGAACAAGGCGACAACGAATATGAATATCAACGACAGTAGAATAATAAGGTGCATCAGAAGTAGAAACAATAGAAGCAATATTAGTAGTGACTCCATTGTCGTCGTCACCGTCGCCGTTGTCATGATCGACGCCATCAACATTTCCCTTAACGTCGTCGTCGTCGTCGTCGTCGTCGTCATCATCATCATCGTATATGCCTAGTAATCGTCGCCTTCGTTGTCTTTGCCATTTTGGTCATCGTAGTCTTTTTCACCATCGTCGTCATCATCATAGTAATCTTCGTTGTCGTCGCCATTGTCGCCATTATCGTCATTGTCATTATCTCCATTATCGTAGTATCATCTGAACCAACAGCACCATCTGAATACCATTATGTATTGTAATCATCATAATTGTCATCAACATCATCAATTACACTTGTACTACTCTAAAGCGAGCATTGATACTTACTTTTCTCCTCTGATGGATCCAACCATATCAAAGTTGGATTGTCATATTGATCAGCGCTTCCCGATTTGTACATCAATGTAAGGGGCACCCACCACTTGTAGCTGAGAAAAAATGTAAAAGACAGACATTATTTTGATGTTTGAAAAAAACTGTTATCATTGTTACCTAACTTTCAGTTGCTTTAGCTCGATTTATAAAATACTATGTTGCAATTGATATCGTGTTCAACGAAATAAGTGCTGAAATAGATCAGCATTTTTTCTGTCCGATTATAAATGTCAGTTACATTGCTTTGAACTGAATTATGTACAAAAATATGCTACTGAATCAAAGATATGTACTCAACACCTATAAGAGACCTTGCATCCGACATTTATGTCGAAAAAGTCTCTCTTTTTTCTAATGAGACATGCACGATTAGTATCTGCTGTGTATTTGATATTGGTTCACCTTATCAATATAATTGCGTCAAACACCTCTAATTATGGCGTGACTCCGCCGATTGGCTGTGAAATTATTACGCGGTTTTTTTCACGATAACTACCAACCATAGTGTCGCAATGCAGTTGGCCAGTTCGCAGGTACGTTGTTTCAGTGTTCACATAAAATATAGTAAACAAGGTAATACCACTGTTTGAAACGCAGACAAAACGACTGTAGGCCTACCTGCGCCACGATCGATTGTTGTTGTAATTGGGATCGTAATTATTGATGCGCATAACAATGTGGATGTCTTTTGATCGATACAAATTATATCAAAAGAAATTATCCGCCGCTGCTGGACTTTTTTGACAAAAGACCACAAAACTGATGAATTTATCTCGCTTGGTATGAAATAAGGTACAGTGTGAACTCCTGCAGTTTGTATATTCAGGGGCGGATCCACAGGGGGTTTGGGGGTCAAACACCCCCCCCCCCCGCTCATTGGCAATTTTTTTTAAACATTTTTTTACGCCTGAAGTTACACATCGGAAAACCAGAAACCTTTTTGTGTGTTATTAAACAGGTTAATGGCGCCACTAACGTCGAGAAAAAGTACTTGCCTCTCCCCTGTAAAATTTTGTTTGCAAGCGAACAAAATTGGGGTAATTCTTTTTTAGGGGGGGGGGGGGGGTGTAAACAAAATATTCGACCCCCTCCCACTGCAAAACATCCCGAATCCGCCCCCAATATTCATATTTTGTATTGCATTTTGATTGCATATTTAACACTTAAAGAGTGGAGTTTCAACTTAAGTTTAAACTTCCGACTCTGCGGGAGACGAACGCGTACGCGCCTGCTTACATACGCTCTGTTCGCCCGCCTTGAGACCGACACTTGCACTGTCAATTGTTATGTTTGCTTCGTGAAATTGGCTTAAGACCTTACCCAAGATCTCCAAATTCCTCCTTCTCGAGTGATGCTCCAAGCTGGAGGAATATCTTCTGTGTCGCCTCAATCTGATTCTCTGTTGAAGATCTCGTCATGGTTATGAGCGGGTAGCCACGCTGAAGGGACCAAGTGTCCATTATTTTTTTGACATCGATGTCACCCTTGCCCTTATCTGCCTGTGGATGCATTTTCATAAAAACATTCAGCCCTACGCAAGAGGTTACTAAAATGAGGTTAAGTCAATTCCATTGATTCAACTCTTCAGTTGCGTCACCTCAGATGCAACGGCGGATCCGGGGGGCGGCTAAAGGGGGCCATACCCCCCACCAACCCCCCCCCCCAAAATAAAAAAAATACAAACAAACAAACAAACAAACCAAAACAATGTTCTATTTTTGTTAACTCACGTCGCAAAAAGACACCCACATACAAAATAAAACAAAGCAAAAGAATGGGAAGCAAGAACCCCTCCGTTTTATCTGTAATTTGAGCAGGTTTTTTTGGGGGAAATTTTGTTGGCCCCAAAAAAATTGTGTTCTGGATACGCCCTTGCTCAGATGCCTCAAACACCAGCGGCCAATTTTATGGATCTGCTCAGCAAATTAATTTGTTTAGCAAGAAAGCTCTTAATTTTGTATTTTTTTTAAAATGGGTATTGCCCAACACAAGGCCAAAAGGCCACTCAAGGTGTGGGCTACATGACAAGAAAAGACAAATCACAGGGATAGAAGGTATCTATTCATATTTCGTGTGAATTGTGAATGATTATAGGCGGACTGGAATTAAGTAGGTTAAATGCAAGGAGTTCCAAAGAAAGGCAGTATGAGGGGAACAAATTGAAGAGTATCTCGCAGTACTATAGCCTTTGGAACAACAAAAGTGAAAGGATGTGATGAGACAGCCAGGCGAGCAGAGTGCCTGATAGTTTAGACAGGGGACCCGTTTCCTGTTTCATGATAAAAAACAGATAACTGTGATAGATTCAACCTGATTATGCCTGTCCCTCTATATTTTTGGACTGCCTGAATTGTATAAAATAGGGGACATCACTACAGTAAAAATCAACAGTATCGGATGAGTACACTTTATTAGGATTTACATGCACTCGTACTAACCTCAGAGGATATTTTGACTCAATTGTCTTTCGACAAACTATGATGGTCTTTAGAGAAGGATAGTCTAATCATTTTAACAATTCCATTGTAATTTCTATGAAAACTGTAGAAGCCGCTTCTGTTATTCTTGATGCGAGACAATGTGCACAATACTAGTTGTGTCAGTAGTTTGGGAGTATTAGAAGTCGATACAATGTATAAATAAGGCAGTCTTGTGACCTTGTGCTCCTTGTTCGTACACACATTCAGTGTTGCATGGGATACTGAAGCCTGCTCTGAATCCCACAGAATCCAACAGAAAGTAGAAATCTGTTTATATTTTGTTCAGTGTGAGGTCAACAAAATCCAACCGAAGTATCCCATTGTTGAATCTTACTCGATTCAGAATCGTACTCGATTTATGTCAGCTGTTGAATATTGTTGGGTTCAGTATACTGTTAGTGAAATGTTGGTATGAATATTATTTTATTATTATTATTATTATTATTTATTATTATTATTTATTCGGCCAAATTACAATGAACAACAAAACAACTTTAAACAAGAAAACCAGAAAAATACAAAATTACGAAAAAATACATGAGGGGGAGGAGAGAGTGGTATTGGAGCGGGAGGGACTGGTATAGGTGGGGGATGGTTAGGGAGGAGATTGGTGGGGGGGGGGGGGGGGGGGGTGGGGGGGGGGGGGGGGTGGGGGATGTACAAAAACAATCCATTTAAAGCCGGCCAGGATAGACAAAGGTGTACTGAAACACTGTGGCCCGAAAGCCTGTCTATCCAATTCTTTTTTCAGTAAGGGCCCTTCACGGTTGAAAACTACATAAAGAAGGGAAAGATGATTTGTAGATTTGGCCCAGTACCTGTTAATGATTGGTGCGCTACCTTTTAAAAAAGATATGTTTATAAGAGGAAACGATGAAGGTACTACGTACAGCAGTCAGTTGTCGCCACAGATGTTCCGCAATGGCGTTTTTGTAGGAACGTTCCTTAAGGTAGTTCTGGATACCTTCATTAAACACCTCACGTGTCAAGAAATGCTCCAACATCCAGAGAATTGAGCATCCCTTTGGAAACAAAATAACAAATGCGGCTTTATAGCCATCTTTATTTATACGTATTTATAAAAACCATGCTTTGTCACCTTCAGGATGTCTTGTCAAAAGGTCATCATGTTTGGTGCAGCGTCAATTATATTCAGGCAGGATGTCAAATCTGCTCTATACATATAAGTAAACTTTTGCGAAAGTTGTATTGCATTTTTGTTTGTTTTCAAAAGTTGGAAAAAAAATGGTTGTCCATGGCTTGTTTGCTTGCTTGCTCCACGTTTCCTGCATGCTTTCTTGGCTCCATGATATATAGCTTCCCTCTGCTTGCTACGCTCCCGACGCCTGTCATCTTAAATTTTGCCTAATAAATTTCAAGATGTATTTCGTATTCTGTTGACAATGAAAAAGTCTTTCAACTCTTAAAGGTTACTTGCTTTTGGGTGTAGCACTCTAAAAATAGATTTCTAAATTGAATTTATAATTTTCTAGAATGACATAAGTATTAGCTGTCTAGTGAGATATCGACCGAAAAACTCGGCCCACGATCGATTGCAGTTAATGTGCTGATGGAGTTTATGGCTTACACCGTTCAAAGGGCATGGTAGAATGTTATGAAATGTGATTATATTTAAGACCGGAATACAGAAACTGTCTAGACCAGGTCTTAAATATAATCGAATTTCATAACATTCTCCTGAAGACTTGCAACTATTGATTTATAGCCCGAGTAATTCTTACCTAACTCCAAAATACGCGGCCGCACCAAAACAAAATGTATGTATATGCATTTGGCTCCGCAGAGCTAGGGGCAAGCATGCGCACAAACTGTTCTACATTGTATTTCGAACAGAGGGGTGTGTGCGTTACATCTAGTCAAAAAAGTAGGCTTTTGTCCACTTGGGCGTCAAAGTAAAACCAACATTTCCGCTAGCAGAAAATTGAGTTTAAAAAAACAAACATGTGCCACGTCTTGTAAAAACCTAAAATTCTGCTCGCAGAAAATGAGAAAATGCGGTTGTCCACTTTTGGGGCTTCATACCAATTGTTACATGCGAAATACTTAAAAAACGCGCTGCATATATAGGCTGCTTTTCGACTCCCAAAATGGCATAGCGGTAGCAAGAGTTAGAAGGTGACGTCACGTGCAAAGGGTCTAGCCCCCTAAAACATTGACTCTAGAACCGCGCCTGCCAACTGGTTCCCCAGCGTATACTTATAGGCCTACGTACATACACGTTGTTTGTTGTGTGTTTAATTCACAATGTTTGTTAGCTTAATTGCATATTGGGGTGTGTTTTTAAATTTGTAAATAGATAATTTTAAGAATTGCTTTAACATTAATGATAGACTTCATACCTTGTCATACGTGATACTTGAGAATTGGGAACCTATGTCGGAGTCTGTGGCGAAGACTGGTGCCCGTAAGGCAGGTCGGGTACCAAGACTGTCTGATCTTAACGCGGTGTCCGTCGTATATACGTAGAATTTTTCATACTTGAAATGAAAGAAAACAAACATCGGTCATAATCGAATTCCCAAGGCATGTACTTTAACGGAATGATTGCAAAATGTGCCAACCATGGGTTGGCAATAGAATGGTCTATTGGCTCTCGTTGCTACAGAGCCTAGATTGAGTTGTGAACTTGTGACAAAATGGGTCCCAAACGTTGGACCAAATATGACCGATTACGCGTTAGTGCACATGGACGCATACTGAGCGGCCATCTTTGGTCCAAAGTCAGAAGTTGTCACAACTCTATCTAAACCCCTCAAAAAAAGTTTCGCAATTTTTTTCAATCAAATATATTTCGGATTATTTGTGACCTGTTCATATCATGTCGCATATCAATGGAAAGCTGATGTGATCACCTTTACAACGATACCACATTTGTAGCAATCAGTTGTTTGAGGGCTCGGCAACTCTATCGTGAATGCAGGGGGGTCACAAACTGAATGTGCCAAATTCGCCATTATCGGTCCTCAACAAAATAACCAACTCTGTCAGTAATAAGGAATAAACCAGACATATTGTCAATATTATGCTTCATTGGTGTCGGCAACACCGGCAATGGAACTTAAACCAGTGGAGAAATGTCATGTTCAGTGATGAATCCCAATTCTGCCTGCGGACATTGGATGGCAGAGTCAAAGTATGGCGGCGACGTGGAGAACGCTTTGCTGATTGTTGCATCGACAGAGTAACAGCTTTTGGTGGGGGCAGTATTATGGTGTGGTGCGGCATCTCAATGACTGGCAAAACAAGGCTTATTATCGTTGAAGGCAATCTCAATGCAGTCAAATATCGGGATGATATTCTGCAACCAGTGGCTATCCCATATCTCAACAATCTGGGACCAAACGCAATCCTTCAAGATGACAACGCTCGCCCGCACCGAGCCAGGGTTATCACGGACTACCTCCAGAATGTTGGCGTACAGAGAATGGAATGGCCTGCCAACAGCCCAGACCTTAACCCAATTGAACATTTGTGGGATCAGCTCGGTCGTGCTGTACGTCCTAGAGTAACCAACGCAACCACGTTGGCTGACCTGCGACGAATCGTGGTAGAGGAGTGGAATGCAATCCCACAGCAACGTGTGACCAGACTAGTGAGCAGCATGAGGAGGAGGTGCCAGGCTGTTGTGGCTGCATATGGATCTTCCACCCGCTACTGAAGCTCATGACTGCTGTTTGTTCAATAAAGGTGTAAAATTGACAAATTAAAAAAAGTGCAATATGTGTTATTTATTCCTTGTCACAGAGTTTATTTGTTACTGACAGCGTTGGTTGTTTTGTTGAGGACCGATAATGGCGAATTTGGCACATTCAGTTTGTGACCCCCCTGCATTCACGATAGAGTTGCCGAGCCCTCAAACAACTGATTGCTACAAATGTGGTATCGTTGTAAAGGTGATCACATCAGCTTTCCATTGATATGCGACATGATATGAACAGGTCACAAATAATCCGAAATATATTTGATTGAAAAAAATTGCGAAACTTTTTTTGAGGGGTTTATGAGCAAGTTCGGGTGCTGCTGACCTGGTCCCTTTTGTCAATTTGCAATTTAAATCACGCATGCGTGGTCTGTTTTTCAATCGAACGCGTCTAGTCGACCGACTACGTCAACTCTAGTTAGTGTGTAGCAACAACAAACTGCAAATAATGTCATCTGCTAATTGCAGAAGCAAATTATGGCACTGCATTTATATTTTCTATTATTATTTTCTCTACCTAACTTATAGTGCAATAAATAATTAATTATTATTGCAAAGAGTTATTATCATTGGATAAAACCTACAATTTATCGCAAACGTTTGCAAAACTTGCCCCAGTTTACCTATCCTCCATCTTGAAATCGTGACGTAACTCGCGAATTTGACTAGAGAAACAGTTCTCGGGGCTAGGTTGATCCAATTGGACTAGCTAGTCAAACCACGCAGCCAGCGTTCGAGTGACATCTATTGACTCTACATGTAGTTAAGTCTAGTCGCCCAACCGAACTTGCTCTGTGGATCTGGTTGCTAGACAAGACAGCGCCCTCAACAGTTAAGCACGCGATAGATATCCATTGCAGCCAAACTAACCCTTTGAAATTCAGGGTGTACGTGGTTGATACCTATGTGTTCCATGTAGTTAGCGAATCCTTCGTTAAGCCACAGGTCATTCCACCACTCCATGGTGACTAGGTTACCAAACCACTGCAAGAGAGCATTAAACAAAGATAAATATTCTCCTAATTTGTTTTAACCAGATTATCGCAAACCTGTATTAGTCAGTAAGTGTGCCCAATGCTGCTTCTTTAAACTTCACTTCTGTTTCGATGACATCATCATTGTTAATTTGACGATTTTTAAGTCATCAAATTTAACATTGATGATGCCATAAAAAAAGGTGTCCTTTGCGATATAAACAATGACAATTACAAATGAATTAGGCCTAAACTGCTGCAAACTACTTACTGACTGAATTGACCTGAAAATCGTCAAAATTAGCTGGTTTAAGCAAAAGTCATTTGGCTTTGAGAAAGAACTTGCTTCAGTTCAAAACGTTAGGCCAACTAATTTAGTTCATTTAACATTTAAATTGTTTATATCAAATAGGGCACGTTTCTGAAGTAGTTATGCGATTGTTGACATCTTAAGCCATATACGGTATGACTATTTTGTATTTGTTCGTCCTTTTTGTGCTACATCATCAGCACCTTTGTTAATATACGCCTAAATACCGTTCACGTGCACATTTAATATCAGGTTAAGCAAACGTGTCACAAGTAAAACAAGTACAAAGTACATTGTGTACTTTGCTATTATTCTTAGTTCATGTATTTGTTATCTTTTCTGAATAAATAAATATATAAATAAACGTCGACCAATTATTAAACGGTAATCATCAGTACCAGGCACAGCCAGCCGGGGTAGACAAACGTTTAGGGGTTTGATGTTTGTTTCTATCTTGAGCCTCGCAATTGTTTTACCCTTCCCTATACGAAACTCAAATATTTACCTGATGTGCCAACTCGTGAGTAATAATCGACGAATATAATTCATTCAAATTGTAACCAAAAAGTCCCTTCAGTAGGTAAACATCCTGGTAGGTGATCAGTCCCCAGTTCTCCATTGCACCTGCCCCGAAGTCCTGGATCGCTATGTGATCTATTGACAAAACAAGTTACAGATTCACTATAATCTGTCCAACTTTGAATCACTGAAGCTTTTCTGGGAGTGGTGGTGTTTCGATTGAATCTGGAAGAGCCTGAAGATTTCTTTGGACCTTCTTTCCAGAATTAGAAAATCGAATCGCAAAAAATATTCGCATGTATTTTTACGACCAAACGTCACAAATCCTGACAAGTCCTCTATTATGGGGATCTTCAAAGTTCACTTCGTGTCAAAGGAACATTGACGTTAATTTCAAGGTCAATGAGTGTTACGTCAAAGAGGCCTTTTCTTACCTTGTTTGGCCAGTGGGTACTGATAATCCAAGTAGGTGTCGAAATATGTCTGAACCCAGTCTGAGATATTCAGAGCGTAGGGAGCGTATTGGATTTGGTGAGACGGGCACCAGATCCGTATCTGCAAAAACAGTGTGGGCCAACATTTATCAGAATACATAGATTGATTACTTGTATGTTGATTTTATTTTTCGTTAACTTGCCTTCTTGCTTGTTTGCTTGCTTGCTTGCTTTGCCGTGTATTTGGTTTAGTTGAAACACCTTGTACTTGGTCATTTAATTTGTTTTCTTGATTGTATTGGTTTGGTGGATCGATCGTTGGCATTTGAGTCGCGTGGTCACTACGTTGATTTGTGGATTTCATCGGTAGTTTTGTTTGTATTTTGTTTGTATATTTAAATGTATTTACTTTTAATTAATGTCACTTACCAAGCATCCATTGGCGTTGGTTACCTCGATGCTTGAAAAATCATGTACTATGAACGCCAGGAGATACGTGGGCACGAAAGGGACGCTCGTAAATGTCGTCCTTGACCAACGGGCATCAATCGCCTCCGTCCCCGTTTCCATGCCATTTGACAGTGCCTTCATGTTGGTTCGATGTTCCAGCTGAACTTCGAATGTAGCTTTGAAACTTGGTTCGTCAAAACACGGTAGAACGCGTCGCGCGTGCGGCCCTTCCATCTGTGTCGTTGCAATGTACCTGCGAGGTTTAGTTGAAACGGATTTCTTCTGTGCATTTCCGAGAAACATGGTTTTTATAACTTTTGATAAAGTCCTGTTATTCATATCGACTGTTAATGTGCTGTGTACCTTTCAACCATCTCCGTTTTCTCGAATGCCCCACCTCGCCTACCTTCCGGCATGCTTGACTTCTCGATAGTCTATATACTGTTTAAAAAATAGCGCATATCACGCACGTGTATTGACCATGTTGAAGCGTATGAGGTGCAGTACATGTAAAGTTAGGTGTGGGGTACACCTCGGGTGATTTTTACATATGCACTCAGGGGCGGCTGAACACTTTTGAAAGTGGGGAGGGGGACAAAAGCAGCGCCGGTGCTATGTTTTTCTTTATGCGGAACTGCCAAACGTGGGGACGGGGGGGGGGGGGGGGAGGCGCAATTGCCCCAAATGGAAAAAGTGGGGGAGCGGAGGGTGGGGCGGGGCGGGGCGGGGCCAGTGGCCCCCCTGTTTCGCCGCCAGTGTATGCACTCGAGGCACCAGAAATGATTTGTGAATCTCACTGTTGCATCACCATCAGACCTTGAAGTACAGGCCCGTGTGTAAGATTTTCAATGGAAAATATATATTCAGAGTTTTTGGGACAAAGTTTTTCGGTTAAAATTGACAAAGAATTTTTTGTAGCCTGACAAAATATTTTGAAAAGCGAGGAGATACCACACCTTTTAGGGGGTGTTTTCAGTAACTTGTACATGTCAAAACAGATCGCACGAAAGATAAACGTCGTGTGTTCATCTTTATCTTTTAGAAAAAAGGTAGACTTGATTAGGTGGGGGCAGCATTTGAGTTACAATAATAAGACTTAATGACGTACCGGTAAATGGCTTTGTTTACATGTACGCTTTCCTATGGGAGCCAGGTAAGGACGCCAGACAATCGTCCCCACCTGGCTCCCATAGGAAAGCGCATATGTAAACAAAACGTGACGTCATACGTCTTGGGTCTATTGGAAAATGATATCGCTTGAAACCAACCTTGTGTCGTTTGCTGCATCCAAATACTTGTTAGGGTAGAATCCTGAAACATCATTCCCGAGTATACCAGAGTACTCCATGTAGATGTTGTATTCTTGGTGCGGACTCATCTTTTGTTTCAACTTGAGGACCATGAACGCGTACTCCTCCACCATCTTATAGCTCTCGAAGATATCCATGTTGTCTGGCGAACTGGCACTTATGATGGTTGGATTTTTGTGGAATTGGATGTACTTGGCGTGAAGAGTGATCTCATCCGTTGGTTCCATGCACTCAACTTTTATCGTCACCTGGCCATCGAAGGTGAACCTCTTACCGAGCTTGGAGTCGACCACGTCGTCGTCGTACAGGAACGGGCGTAGTGTGACTTGGTACAACCGGGGCAGGACCGTTTTTGGCAGACGACCATCCATGAGGGAGTTGTGGGGTTCCAGTGGGGTCGATTCCAAGGCACGAGGGATGTAGTACGTCATCAATGCTGTGGCTGCGATGAGGACACAAACCGTTAGGGTGGTGAAGACAATCATAGGGGTAGTACATCGGAGACCCTTCCCCTTGCTTGCGGACATATCGTCTCCCACTGCGTCCTCCTCTGAGCCGTGCGTCTTCCGTTTCTTGAACGCAACTTCGTCTGCGAAGGTTTTCCTACAAATAATGATAGTCAGGTTGCCACATAACTCTCTTCACTTTTCACACGTAAGACCCAAGTTAGAATCCCTCCCCGGCCAGCACATGGATTTGGTTTTCCGCCAGTATCTGATTGCTTGGGTTCCCACAATATCCCGAGGGGTTCCATAACTTAAAGACAAATTTCTTCTTCCTCTGCGCTCAACATAATTTTCAGAGTTGCAAGATAAGCTGCGATATGGGCAGTGAGGAATCATTGGTTTCATTAACAGAAATAAATAAATAAATCGTGGTGTTAATAATGCGATATGTTTCTGATGTACAGTGTAGTTCAAAAAAACCTACACACTTTCTAAATGGAAAATATCTCGGAATAGGGGAATCATGGTCAAATTGTTTTAACATTCGTAAACTGCAACGTCTTTGTTGTATATGGTGCAAATTTTGTTAAGAATAAAGCTTAAATAAGGAAATGTCGTCGATATTTAAAAAAAAGATCAAAAACCAGTTTGTCCACACGCAAGTCAATGGAATCTGGTAAATTAATACATTTTAGCACAGCGTGCACAAACTCAAACTCCAATAAATGTAAATAGGCATGCATTGATCACAGTCATCCCCTCTGTCAATAAAAACATAAGTGTTTACAGTGAATATAATTTGACACAATAGAACCGTTAAAGTGTTTGTTATGTTGTGCTTTTGTTTTTCCAGGGTTAGTGAATACTTCCATCCCGGGTGGACCTATGAGTATCGATCTTATTAGCATGCATGACTCCTATAGACTTTCGTGTTGACAATGTGTCTTTTTGCCATTTTTCTTTAAACTAATGCCATTTTCTAATTTGAGTTTTCTTTTTAACACAATTTTCACCATATACCACTAAGATGGTGTAGTTAATAAATAAGTTAAAACAATTGGGCCATATTTCCCCAATTCCGAGAAATTTTCCTCTAAAAAGTGTGTAGGTTTTTTGAACGGTGGTATGTTAATGCGAAAATTTTAGTATACAGGGAATAAAAGAACCAGTGTAAACAAATTATATAAGGGATTCAATTTGTTCGTGCATCTGATAGTTTTCAATGAATGAAGCTTACAAGTCTCGCAACTTCACGACCACTATTTACGTGGTTGTATTGGTACCAAATACTAGTCTAGCAACGGATTCTACTGTCCTTACCAATGTGAATGATAGGAGGGGCCGGAAGTTGAGGTTTCTATTTTGGTCGTGAATTTGCAAAATTTGAATAAGTTAAATTTTCCTTTTCCTTACCAAGACCAGTCTCTAAAATATAGTCCGTTTCATGCACAAAAACTGAAATTTGGTATTGAGGTATTTAAAGGTATTGAAATGAGCAAATGTCCTCATTTCTATCGTCTCAAGTGCTTAAAGTGCCAGATCTTTTTTACCTGCTGTACATTGGTTAAAGTGTGAAATTCGAAAATTGGCGAAAAGCCCGCGCGTGCAAGATTTCTGACTTTAAGACGTGAATATTCATCAGCAGTAGGCCTACTCACCCTGCTTCAGTCTCTCCTTCCCCCATGATGACCAGATGTTTTTCCGCAGTCCAAATGATTTATTGCCAAGGAATTCGAAGTTTCAAAGACCGTAAAGTGATTTGTTTGGCTCACATCACGATGAAACACTGGAGTGATTCTGCGTGTGTGTATTTTGTTAACTGTGCTAGGGTCAATGTGCACATGATACGCCCATTTCGGGTCGTGGGAAGTTTGTCCTCGTTAAAGGGACACATTGCCTTCAAATGTCATGAAATTTTGCTGTTTGGAAATGTTCCTTATCTTTTATAAGAGTTGTTCATGCAAAAAAAAAACTTATAATGTGTTGTAATTAGTGAGTAGTGATTATAAAACAAAAAATTGGCCTCTGACTCCTGACATCTGACCCGCGAAACATAGACTTATTTCCAGTAGTAAATACCACCGTCTAAATAATGCGCAAAATAACGCGCCGCAGCCAGTGGCCTTGTAAATCTATCAGATAATCGCCAGGTACCATTCTCTACCTCGCGACACATATCGCCAGTGCTGCGCGCCGTGCCACAGTACATCAAAATGGATCAACAGAACGTACTTCAACCAGCTGCGACTGGAAATACGACTGGTGAACACGGTCCGCCATTTTGTGGAGTAAAAAATTTGGTTCTACAAAATGGCGGACCGTTATTTGTCACGAAATTAAACAAAAACCACGCAATTTGAAGGTATAGTTATGTGAATCTTTATATTCTACTTTAAAAAAAGCTTCCCAACCATATCCATTTCAGTTTTATAGCCCAAATCGCAAAATCCAAAGCAATGTGTCCCTTTAAAGGAAACATGCTTCTCAAATTGGCCGGATCACATTTTATTTCATGAATAAATTCATTTATATGTATTAAATGTGAATTAAAAGCCAAACTGGTTCAAGTGACGTTTTAGTGTGACTATTTGCCGCCCAAAAATTGACCCCCCCTTTTTGGAATTTGTTGAGACTCAAATTGAGGGCGCTGTTCGTGACGTAGACCGAGGCACGGAAATTCATGGATCGACTGGACCCGGTAAATGACGCATGTACATCGTATACACACGTACACTAGGTCTACACGTGCAATTTCGTAAGTTGCAACAACTAACATCGAACTTACCCTGATTTTCTCCCTTTTAGCGAAGGCTCCTCACATCTGGGAACTTTGTTGGGATGGCAGTGGACTTGAGCATATTTTTAATGGTCATCCCATGATTTGAAAATACCAGTATCGAAACACGTCGGCTCAAAGTGGTCGCTACATAACGCTCTTGTCACCTTCACTTTCGCCGTCCAAATTCTCCGATATTTCGCATCAGTTGAAATTAAATGAAGGCTTGCTCCAGCTTTCGTTGTTTTACTGCACCCAGCAGCCACACACCTTGTCGGCATGGCCGAAAAACACTATATTTTGCTTAGATTTTGGACGAAGAATGTTCACTCAATGCATACGCGTGCATGGGGCCGGCTCGAGCAGAATATGTAATGTGCCTCGATCTACGTCACACACATATGTTAATGGGGGTCCCACTCAGGGGGCGGAGTAGCTTGGACAAACATTTTCAAGAATGTTTTTCTCATATTTAATCTGGGAAATAATTGTCTCTGGACACAAAATATCATTGTCAAGATAATACTTTATTGTTTTAAGCAGGAATAATGCAAAATAAATCCTAAATCATGTTTCCTTTAATGCGATAGATATAAAGTCCAACTATATAGCAAGCTGCTCAGCGCGTGATGAATAAATCAGGCACCAGGGACGCCAGGGTGGTGTTGATACGGGCCTACACAAGAGCTATCGTTTTGGTTGAAACCGACAGCGACCGAGTCATTCATGTCCGCATGATAAAATTTGTCATCGTGCCGTCGCATCGTGCCGTCGCTTCTTTCCCATTACTTGTGTATACATTCTGGCGTCGCATCGTACGTCGCGTACGTGCCGTCGTGCCGTCGCGTCGTTTTTTCCAGCTTGCATTGTTTTTACCTTAACGTCGCCCCTTCCGTCGCCCTTCTCATAATAGCAAAGTAACTTTCTTTGTGTTGATTACTGAATTTTGTATATTGCCAAGCGCGCAGTCATTAAGGATTTATGCCTAACACAAAACCCTTGCCAGCATCCGTACCCTTTCGCGCATTTATAAAGTGCCCATTGCATGCACGGTACCGTTGTTGATTCTGATCCACGAAAACCGCAAAAATACAAACAGAATTCGAGAAATTCTATAGCAAAATCGTCTTTTTACACATTTCAAATACAGCGCTCAGGCTTTTTGTTCCACCGCGCGCTTATGCGCATGCGCGCATGAATTTGAAGTATTAGCGGATTAGTCTGTGAGCCAGTTCGGTATTTCAACTGCGCATGTTCACAATGCCGTGGCTGCTCGACGCAAACCTCGACGCGAAACACGACGCGACGCACGATGGTGCGACGCGACGCACGACGATGAAACACGACGCGACACACGACGCGACACACGATGCGACACACGACGCGACACACGACGCGACACACGACGCGACACACGACGCGACACACGACGCGACACACGACGCGACACACGACGCGACACACGACGCGACACACGACGCGACACACAACGCGACACACGACGCGACACACGACGCGACACACGACGCGACACACGACGCGACACACGACGCGACACACGACGCGACACACGACGCGACACACGACGCGACGCACCAGTGTAAAACAATTAATATAAAGAATTAAATTTGTTCGTATCTGCTGATAAAAGCAGGTAGTTTTTCAATGAATAAAGCCCAGTTCATACTTCATGCGAATGCGAATGCGAAGCGAATTTCATGACGTCAACAATTGAAGTTTCATTGTGACGTTCTCCGTTACCATAACGAATTCGCTTCACATACGCATCCGCATGAAGTATGAATCGGGCTTAAAGCTCACAAGTTTCGCAACTTCACGACCACTATTTACGTGGTTGTATTGGTACCAAATACTAGTCTAGCAACGGACTCTACTGTCCTTACCAATGTGAATGATAGGAGGGGCCGGAAGTTGAGGTTTTTATTTTATTCGTGAATTTGCAAAATTTGAATAAATTAAATTGCCCTTTTCCTTAAATATTGTCCGTTTCATGCACAAAAACTGAAACTTGGTATTTATTGTGGTATTTGAAGGTATTCAAATGACAAATGTCCTCATTTCTATCGTCTCAAGTGCTTAAAGTGGCAGATCTTTTTTACTGCTGTACATTGTTTAGAAAATTGGCGAAATACCCGCGCGTGCCAGATTTCTGACTTTAAGACGTGAATATTCATCAGCAGTACTCACCCTGCTTTAGTCTCTTCTTCCCCCATGATGACCAGATGTTTTTCCGCTGTCCAAATTATGTATTACCAAGGAATTCGAAGTTTTAAAGACCGTCAAGTGATTTGTTCGGCTCACGTCACGATGAAACACTGTGTGATTCTGCGTGTGTATATTTTTGTTAGCTGTGCTAGGGTCATTGTGCGCATGATACGCCCATTTCGCGTCGTGGGAAGTTTGTCATTGTTAATGTGATCGATATAAAGTCCAACTATACTATTTGTGTTTCCCATCACGAGCTTCTCAGCGCGTGATGGATAAATCAGGCACCATGCAGGGACGCCAGGGTGGTGTTGATATACGGACCTACACAAAAGCTATCGTTTTGGTTGAACCCGACAGCGACCGAGTCATTGTCATGTCTGCGTGATAAATTGTCATGACTGCATTTGCCCTCAATCACCGTAACGATTTTAAAGTGTCAACACTAGTAGAAAAAATGAAAAATAAAAGGACTGGTGTAAGTCTACTACTTCCCGGGGCGCCACGAGGCGGCCTGAAGCTGCGAATGGAATCAAGATTTGGAGTTCCGTGCATCACATGCAGCAAAACCAGGTCAACAAATGTGACGCTCTCAATAGGGAACAGTCTCTCTCGTCGCAACAATTTATTTCTAGATTCATATAGGCCTGTCACTGGAAAGAACACATCATGAGCTGTAAAATGATGAAAGAATGATTAAAATCGGAGCAGTATTAAAAAACGTTATGATAATTTTAGTTTTATTAGATGATCCAGCACTATTATAGAAATCAAGTGATAAAGTTTGTCCTTCATTTCCGCATCGCTGAACGGCTCACGATTAGGGGGTAGCCTTGGTATCTCCTAAACGTGTCTCTCATTGGTTTGTTTGTGGAAATATCGGTCAGATCGGCTAATCAATGAAGAGTGTAGATCACAAGCTTTAAATTGATACCAAATTTGTTATGATTGCATTCAAAAGGGCGATGTACACGAATCGAAAATTAACAAATCTTATGAAGAAAACTTAACATAAATTTCGGTGATTATCAATGAGTTACCGGTACCTTACTAAAATCTCATTTTTACACATTTTATTGTACTAAAAAAAAAAACGAAAACATAGTATGATTTTATTTTACATAAAATAGCATTTTAAGCAATACAACGAAAATCGAAAATTTCGACCCACAATGGATTTTTGCCTGTAGCTCAAAACGGAGGAATGCAACATTCGACTGGTCCCTTGTAAGAATGGCACAAATGATCATAGCCCTCAAACTTGATATAAGGCCGTGTCCGAAATGGGCATCTAGAGCTACAGCTACGTCTACGTCACGCGTAGTTGTAATGGGCGAACAACTAGACAATTGACCTATCGCGGTCGAATCGCGTCAACGGAGCTTGTGAATTATTGTCCAATCACATCAATTATAATTCCACGTGGAACGCGCAAAATCTGAGACAAACAAAAATTACCACACAAAATTCCCACAGGGTTGTCTAAGGGGCGTGGTTAACTCGTAAACGGCGATAGGTCAATAGCCCTAGACAACACTGTAAAAACCAACGGCTAACACTTTTTTAACACTTCAACGCGTTAATATTAATACACGTATTATTACACGTAGGCCCTAAAGGTATTAGTCTTGGTTCCAAGACCTTCGTGTTCCTTTTTTTCCTTCCGAACGAGGGCGCTGTTTCTCAGTAAATCGATTCGGATTGTATTCGATAATGTTTTATATATTACGCGCTCTGACAAGAATCGATTCTACTGTTCTTTGCTCGGTTCTTCACTTGCTGTACATCTGTGATTGATCGCAAGCACGCCTGCCGGTGACGGCCTGTAAATTGCGCCCTCTGTTGATGACAAGTATCAGACAGTAACGTCTTGAACCAAGACTATAAAGGTATACGAGGCGTTGCACGCGATTAACACTAAAACACGTTTAAATTGGCGTTGGTTTTCATGATTATCAACGCTTGAGGTGTTAATTTAGGTTGATATTAACACTTTAGAATGTTAATAATCATTAACACCAACGCCTATTTACACGTGTTTTAGTGTTAATCGCGTGCAACGCCTCCTATACCTTTACGTGTAAAGTATTAATATTAACACGTTGAAGTGTTAAAAAAGTGTTAGCCGTTGGTTTTTACAGTGAAGAGATTCGGACGCAGCCTAGCAACACCCAGTCGTGCGCATTCTCAAAACTACGCGCGCATGCTCAGAACTAGAAAAGAGGACCGGTATGTCTGCTGCCACCAGCGTCTAAAAAGTATCCCATTGTTTAGGTTTGGTTTGTTTGGGTCCTTTTCCCCCACCCCAAGGAAACGCCCTTACCTGGGCATGTTAGGTTCAGTCATGTATACACCTCAGCTGATGTTCCGAATTATCAAACACACTTGAGGCACTGAGAATTCGTACCAACATGTACAAATTTCGTTTAAAAGTGGCCTCGAGTTTTTTTGGCCTGGCAAAATATTCTCAAAAGCTGGCAGATTCGTGTACAAGTATGCGAATTTAAAATGTAAGGATTCGCTGTACAAACGTCTGTGAATATTCAAAAATGAAACATGTGATGAGTGTATATCGTAATTAGCTGTGTACAAACGTACGAGAACCCCGAATTCGGGTACAGCCATATTCGCTGTACAATTACAAACGTCGTATAACTGACAACAGTATTATAGGCTGAACAAATATGACATTGTAAAGAGGACCGAAAACCACATTCGCTGGACAAGCGTATATGTGAATTGTGAATGTCACGAGTAACGCCCATATTTGCTGTACACACATGCCAATATCAAATATTTAACTATTTTCTTGTCATCGCTTTAAATACCATTCGCATGCTACTGAACCCTTCAAAGGACGAAATCCATTGATTGTTTTGATAAAACACTACATATTATTGTAAACACGTTATTAACAAAGCACTCGGAGATTCAAATAATGGGCGCAAAATGGTAAATTACAAAAACTACAAATGTCTGAACTACAGTGCAATGGGCTACGGTCGCGTTAGTACTACTAATAATGGACATTCAGAAGATGTTGAGATCTTACTGGATGATACTATATCATCATAAACAAAATGTGAACGTGATTTGCATTAGTTTCTATTGTTGGTCCTAGTTAGGTAGAGTCTATGGAACAAATTATCTAAGGATTACTCAAATCAGCAAATGGAAGACTTGTATTAGTTTTGTATTTAAATGAAGCACTTTTCCTTCTGAAGAATTGTGCGTTTCTGATAAATAATGAAATCATGAAATCAAGGCCCGGATTGATGAAACGGACATATATTTGGCATTATCTCATTATTTGGTTGGTATAAGTTCACTATTTGTATTATCACCATCTTCCATTTTCAACTTCATTATAACCAGCATCACCTTCGTCACTCTAATCACAACTACTACAATCATCATGATCCATGATCAGTATCAATTAGCTTCATCATCGCCAATCATCATCACCATCATCACTATCTTCACCAGCACGTGACTCTATATTTATAACTTCTCCTTCCCATTTGTGTTATTCTCTTTCAAATGACCAAGGCAAGCCACTCCTGCGTCTGGGTGGCGCTGTTTTCCATCCATCTAATGTTGACCTTTGTTGACGCAATGGCCGACTCGTACGCATACATCAACGCGCTAAGATCACGACCCTCGCCAAAATCCAGCAACTGCAAACAGTAATTGAAGAGCATGGAGATTTTTACATGTTGTACTGGAAGTGATGAGTTTAAAAGAGGGGCTGTCGGAGAGACAGCGAAAAAACGTTCCGATGACGCTTTAAATAGTCACGTCGGTGTTTAAATGTTTGTGACGGAATTTGTCCATGCATACCTAGACAAAAAATGTGTCGGCCCTAATTGAGCAACAGTCTACAGACGCAGTAATTCCAAGTATATTTGACTCGAAAATGACACAAAGTTTACCACTTCACGCATTGATGTGTCATTCTGGTGTTAAATATATACTTGGAATTATGGTGCGTCTGCTGCTCATACAATGTGTGTCTATCCTTTCCACATAGCGATTTCCACAACCAGTTGTCACTTAACAATAAGCCAGTTCGGTATCTCGAAGGTTAAAGGTTATTCGGGATAAAATTCTGACGTAATGTCACGCGATGTTACGCTAACGCCCATTCTGATTGAATTTAACACGTGCGCGTTGTGCGACCACCTTGCGCGTTTATACGCGCGTTAGATCACGGGTTATTCGGGATAACAATAGGGACCATTATGCGCCACCAAAAGAGGACGCTGTCCACATAGCAACCGCACTTCCATGGGGAGTACGTAGCTGGTATTACGCACTGCGCTCTTTGTTCATTTGATACTCGTATACCAGTGGGATTGCTTTGTCTGTTTGCCGACTCTCGATAATTGCTTTTTCAATAAGAATATCATAGCGGGAACCAGACACTTAAATTGAAGTCAGGTAAGGCTGCGTCCGAATCGCTTGTCTAGGGCTATTGTCTAGGTGTTCGTCCATTACAACTATGCGTCACGTAGCCGTAGCTGTAGCTCTAGACGCCCATTTCGGACACGGCCTAAGATGGCGTCGATATTTACCCCCAACTCGCCTTTTCTTTCCGCTGAGGGGGTAGTTGTGCACGGAGCCCATAGATTTTATACCCGTACAGGATATGCGGCTCGGAAAATGTCGCCTATTAAATCACCATTTTGCATTGTTATTTCATCTGGTAAACTATCGGAAATTTACTTCTCATATCAAAATGTGGAAATGCATAATGTAAGACTGATGAAATTGTAACTCAATATGGGGGTTTAAAAGGCAACTTTTTCCGAGCTGCATACGCATCCCGCACGCGTATCAAATCTAATGGTCCTAATGTCATTATGCACACGCGCAGTTGAAATACACAACTGGCTCATTGAATTGAATTACCAGAGTATCGGGGCAAACAAATTGTAATCGAGAATTAATCCTGGGCTCCATTTTCGTGTGGTTTTATAAAGAAGATTTTTGAAAACTAAAACTGATGCTCGCGTCGCGTGCATCATCAAAAACGATCAATGGCTATTAAAACATAATCAAGAATTCTTCCCAATTATAAGACCCCTTCCAAACTTGAATACAATCTTATTCAGAACGAGGTAAGATTGTCATATCACTGACCTCTTGAAGTTTCTCCTGGGTGTTAAAGTAAGATGTGATCTCTTCAAAGATGTCACACAATGACTGGCGATTTTGTTTAAACCTGGAATATAAACGAAAGCTACAAATGTAAGAATTCAGTTCAATCAAATAAAATATGACATTTCAGCTGTTAAAGGTAGTTACAACATTTCCAAACAAAACTACTGAATTATTACGAAATACCGTACTAGACTGTAAGTATTATAGCAGTCTCAAGCATTCTGTGAAATCATGGCACCTGGTGTGCTGTCGTTTTCAAGAAAAGTGGACATTTATATAGTTTTCCAACGATTGTCGGCGGACAATCGTTGGAAATAGTCTAGTTCCCCGACCTGATAATTCCCTGACACTATGTAATTGCTCCGTTTTGTCTAAACTAGGGTCAGGGAACCAGACTACTAGAGCAATTTTTTTTCTCTCTGTTTTTCCAGCATCTGTGCACACACAACTTTCAACAGGTCGGTATTACAGGATTTGCTAGCACGCTATAAAATACTAACCCCAAATCCATTTATTTCTGAAAATTACAGCAAAAGCAAATGTTGTCTACTTCAGCTGTAAGTTACAGTCCTTTGACCAACAACGGATAAAACATCATGATTGAATCACAACGGGGGAACTTAACAGAATAAGGTACGAGGTTAATAATGTTAAAAAGACAGATCTTACATTGCTCTGACTGCGTCCCAGTTGTTGCGTAAAAAGTCCCAGGCAACCTCGTACCCATCGGGGTTTTCAGCCACGCCCATAAGGATAAGCTCAGCATCCCTTCTAGAGAAAATGGTTGAATCCAACATCGACTGCAGATAACTGTATGACAAGAAAGGAAAAACTGAAAAACTGAAATTGCCATGAATGATTCATAGTCCAAATTTTACCGCTAACCAACTACCTGCATTAATAGAAAAATACAAATTTTCTAACATACGTTTAAAAAGTGTGGGCCTACTTTATGCACATATTAAAGCTTTAAAATGTTTTACCGGCCTTTGGCTTTACAAAATATCTTAGACTGGTTCCTCCCCCCAAATATTGGATACCCTGCACGATATGGGGGAAAAGGGTACCCCCCTTTTATCCCTATACCCTATACACTCTCCAGACTATTGTTACTTAACACATCCCCTACATTTCTGAAAAGAATTCCTGAGATTCCGGGAACACAATGACCAACACAAAAGAGAGGGGGTCCCTTTTCCCCCATATCGTGCTTCATATGAAATATTGTATACCCAGCAGGATATGGGGCAGAGGGGTACCCCCTTTTGTCCCTATACCCTATACACTCTCCAGACTATTGTTACCTAACACATCCCCCTAGACATCGCAAAAGAATTCCTGAGATTCCGAGAACACAATAACCAACACAAAAGAGGGGGGGGGGGGGGGGGTTCCCTCTGCCTCATATCGTGCATCATATGAAATATTGGGACCAGAATACGGATATGGCGCTTTTGATTGGCTTTTGTATCAATTTCTCATTTCTATGTTGTTTTCTCCTGAATATATAAATTTAAATCTTAAATTGTTAGAAATACGTGTGTTTTAGTAGAATAGCGCAATGCATTTCTGATGAAACCGTAGCTATATAGCTTAAACCTGTCGGAATTTCGCCAGGTTTATGCCATTACCAGCTGCCGGCTTCAACAATCGAAGCGTATATGGAAGAACCGGGAACCAATCTAAACAGATACCTTTGAAGATGGGAGTTGTCCGTAGAACACGTGAGGGCGCTAACCCATCGTGATCGGTCCCGGGAGTTTTCACTCATCTGCAGCATATTCAATGCGAAGTCCCATTCTGACTTGTCACCGAAACGGATGCCGTTACAATACACAACACTGCGGAAGTTCTCAGGAATTCTGTGGAAATAGAATTAGGGCGTACAATACGATACCACTGTATGCAGGAAAGAGGGGTCCATCAAGTTGTGGATGGAATACAAAAGTTTTTTTGAAAAGATATTACATCAGTGTACATGGTTATGCATTTTGTTCAACGATTTGATGCATTTTCTGAGATCTCGGATTAAGATTTTTATTTCACTCGAGTTGCGGGCTACAGAAGAATATATTACACGAAGAGAAGATATCTATTCACATTCTTTTTGAACATGGAGAGCTTATAAGTTTGCTCAGTCATCATTAAAGGTACATGTAGTGTACACGATTGGTAATTCTCCAATTTTATTTACTCAATTATTACGAAATACCGTACTAGACTGTAAGTTAATAGTAGTCTCAATCATCCTGTGAAATTAAGGCACCAGGTGTGCTGTCGTTGTCAAAAACAGTGGAAATTTATATCGTCTTCTAACGATTTCTAGCTGGAAATCGTTGGAAAACTGCCCTGTATAGCCTTTAGTCAAGGCTCGTGGCTACCTGGACGAGTGGCGCGCCCCACACATGCTGGCATTCAGGGCACGTCACGTGTCCAGGTAGCCTCGCGCGCCTTGACTAAAGGCTTTCATCCGCCCGACGGTTGAAAACGAGCGCCGTTTTTCTCTCGGTTTTTTCGCCATCCAACAACGCAAACCTTTGAACAGGTCAATGGAACGATATTTCCTATCACATACTAATAATATGCAGGGCCCCAATGGAAACCAGTTTTAAACTGTTTGGGCACACCCTGGGTAAAGAAATGTAATAAATAGGGGTAAAGTGGGGTAACTGGGACACTGGGGTAACTGGGACACCTCTATGTTTTTTGCTTGTATTTTCTGTACCAATCCCTTCTTACTTGAGTAAAGATTTCTTTCTGATGCCAACAAACATACACAATCAAAATGGCTGACTGGTTTCGTTTCTCCGCGTGTTTGCGGTGTCAAAAACATGTTTTTTTCCGTGCACCTGAAGCGCTCTTTGACCCGATGCATAAAATGCTAATATTTTGCTTTTACTGCACAAGAGAAGCTAAGGAATGAGTGGTTAAACTGAAGGAAAAGAGGAATTCAAGGCGACATTTCAAGTTGATTATTGCAAGAATAATAGGCTCAACATTTCATTCACTGTTAAAGGGGGATATTACTAAAATCATTGTCTGTCACTGCCACGTTGTGCCTGCAACTTCATATATCCCTACGAGGAAATTGTTGCAGTATAAAGCAGAAGCAGAAGCAGAATACTTCTTTGAAACGGTAAGCATGCATCAGTTGTGCTGTTTGTTGTATTAGCAATTCTTACTAGAGCCAATTTAATTGCAAAAATTGTATGGACCAGCTCGAGGCTTTTGTTTTAATCAAATGGAGGCTTGAAGAATTGTGTGTGTTTTGTGCTGAACAAAATGAGGTTTTCTTTTCAGTTCAGATAGATGAAAACTAATAAAAGGGTCATCTCAATTATGTTCATACATCCAAAAACTATACAAAATGTTCCCAAGTGCATGCGTGTTCCCAATAGTGATAACTTGGCAGGAAATAGAATGACAATTTCATAGGTTAATTTGAACCTACGCATTGTTGAGGCGGCCATGTTGGTTTTCTGACTGACTGCAAAATTTACTATTTTGTGTACTTGTCAACCAATAGTTGTGGTCAACCAATTAATATGAAATTGAAAAGACTTGTTTAATTGGTAATCATTTCCACATTTCAAGCCAAAGAAGTGTTTACTTTTAATCTAATTATACAATAATCCCAAAATTAAACTGTGTCCCACTTACCCCACCGGAGTGGGGTAAGTGGGACATGGTGAAATCTGCATATAACGTGTATTAAACCCATGCGTCTCTGCGTGGCACTGGCATGTATGATGTAGTAGCCATTTTTGTCAGAGAAATGCATCAATATTTTGTAAAATTAGGATATTCTCACAATAATTGATATTTAATTTCATATAGTTCAGTCACTTATTATTTATGTATTTTATAGAAAATGACAGGACGTCAAAAGAAAACGTGAACTCCAAGTGGGATGCCGAAGCACCTTCAGATGTCTACTGTGGTGGGATGCCGAAGCACCTTCAGATGTCTTCTGTAGTGACAGAGCTGACATAGGAATTGGACAAGCCCTTACGGCAAGAGGAAAGCCTGTATCTTGGCACTACAGTCCAGAATTCATACACACTAGTGTGTCCAGATTGCACCGACTGTCGAGCAAGTTGGACCATGTTGTCTCATCAGAAGATGACGTTACCATAGATGTACAACCTGGAACTGCTCTAAAGTACTGAACCAACACCCAGTTCAACTGGTCTGCTGCAATTTGAATAATATCTTGCCTTCATTAAGTATTGCTTGTGCTTTTTGACTGATTTGAACATGTCAAAGAATTTCAAATGACATGGAACTTGAACGGAAACTACACACACAAATTTTACAAAAACCGATGCCAGTTTAGGGCCAGTATAGGGCCTACAAAGAAGCAATGTTTGATCTGCATGCTATTTTTGTGGTCATTTGCAATGACAACACAGGAATTTAGAGTCCACACACCCAGATTAAGGGGACAAAGTTACTTTGCATTTCATTGTATGGTATGTGAAGGAAAACATCGGAAAAATATGACTGCAGAACATTCATATTTTGGAAGAAAATGTCTTAATATTACATTTGTAATGTTTTATATCAAAAGTTGATATTAATATATTAACAGGAAAATATTTTTAATTAAAGAAAAGTAATTTAATGCATTTAATGAGTTGTTGTTTGACTTATTTTCATGTATTATGTATGTGTCCCACTTACCCCATTTGACTCCCACTTAATTACCCCATGCTCCTAAATAAATGGAAAAAATTTCCCTTGTCACATTTTCTCCACTCATGAAGGGAATGATCCTTGTATGAATGTCAATCTGATCAAAATATATTTTGGAAATATTTCCAGTGTGAAAAAACACAAAAGTTGGAGAAATTGAGCTTTTAGTTTAATATGAAATGCCAAAATATGCTTAAGTGTCCCAGTTACCCCACTTTACCCCTAAATAAATAGAAACCCAAAATCCGCCCATTTTTGAAAATTGCAACTATGACCAATCATGTACACTGGCTTTAAAGGAAACATGCTTCTCAAATTGACCGGATCACATTTTATTTCATAAATAAATTCATTTATATGTATTAAATGTGAATTAAAAGCCAAACTGGTTCAAGTGAAGTTTTAGTGTGATTATTTGCCGCTCAAAAATTGACCCCCCCTTTTTGAAATTTGTTGAGACTCAAATTGAGGGCGCTGTTCGTGACGTAGACCGAGGCACCGAAATTCATGGATCGACTCGATAGTCTGGACCCGGCCCGTACACACACATTAGGTCTACACGTGCAATTTCGTAAGTTGCAACAACTAACATCGAACTTACCCTGATTTTCTCCCTTTTAGCGAAGGCTCCTCGGGGAATGGGCTGTTTAACTGCTTTCGCCTATAAATACTCACATCTGGGAACTTTGTTGGGATGGCAGTGGACTTGAGCATATTTTTAATGGTCATTCCAAAGGATTTGAAAATACCAGTATCGAAACACGACGGCTCAAAGTGGTCGCTACATAACGCTGAGAAGCTGCTGGGGCCGGACCACTACGCTCTTGTCACCTTCACTTTCGCCGTCCAAATTCTCCGATATTTCGCATCAGTTGGAAATAAATGAAGGCTTACTCCATCCGTCGTTGTTTTGCTGCACCCAGCAGCCACACACCTTGTCGGCATGGCCGAAAAACACTATATTTTGCTTAGATTTTGGACGAAGAATTTTCGCCGTACAATGTACACACAATGCATACCCGTGATGAATGGGTAATGTGCCTCGATCTACGTCACACACTTATGTTAATGAGGGTCCCACTCAGGGGGCGGAGTAGCTTGGACAAACATTTTCACAAATTGTTTTCTCATATTTAATCTGGGAAATAGTTGTCTCTGGACACAAAATATCATTGTCAAGATAATACTTTATTGTTTTAAGCAGGAATAATGCAATATAAATCCTAAATCATGTTTCCTTCCTTTAAATATAAATATTAAAGGATTTTGTAAGCAATGGAAATTATTACGTGACGATTTCTGGCTCTCCGTTTTTAACTTATTTATTTATTACTTACTTATTTTGGCTAGGATGATCCATATATTCTTTGAACAAATTCGTTGCCCTGGAAACACAGTGCCGGTAGCCATAGCCACAGGCTGTGGAAGTAACATCCAGGTGGCTAATCTTTCTGAAACGTAATTAAGAGCACCGGTCACAAATGAAAACGAAAATAAGAAATGGCGTACGATACTATCGTGGCCCTGAAGGGACATAACACATCGCAGATTTATGCGCAGATATTTGCAATGTCGCACATTTTATCGCACATTTCTTTGCAGATTTCGGCGGCGGATTCAGCAGTGGATTCAAAATCTCAAACGTATCAAGTAAAAGGTGATCAATAAAGTGTTGACAATACTGCCGCTTTAAAAGTAAAATATAACTCACAAACATTCTTATTGCGGATTCTATCTTACCAATGTACTGGGCAGCACCCAATTTTTGGAAGGGGCACATTTGGCCAACTAATTAGTTGCTATTAATGAGCTAGTGACGAGTCGTTTTAAGAGTTTAAGAAACTGCGTTTTATGAACAAAACTGCCACTTTAAAAATTTCCTCAAAGTGGAATTTTATTTAAATTTTAATTACAATCGATAAATAATTTATGAGTCTACTGTTCGGGGATTTGGAACCAAAACATAATTTACCCCGAGGGTTTGAACTCTATGGAGTTCTCCAGTATACTTTTTTCTTAAAGGTTTAGTTACCTCGCTCCTGGTAAGTCTCGTACGAAGCTTTCATCCCAACCAGACTCTGTGTACAGTGGTTCCACTAACTGCTGCATGTAAATCTGAATATTGGAAGAATTCGAAGTGATTATAGAAGTAATAATTATACCCAAACAGAGGGAGAGTTCGTACTACAGACGGTGATTGAATAACTGTTTAAGCATATTCGATGTCATGAGCCGTGTGCAAAACTCGGTTTATTTTGGTATGTGTGCAGATAGAATGGGGTATTGCTTGTGGTGGACGGAGAACGCCCAGTAAATTTTTTCTCACAAGTCTGAATGAATCACTGAAACACAATATTTCATCAATGTAATTTTTTTTGTATGAATTCGTCATTAATTCAAAACCATTAACAGCATTTTTTCTCAATTTGATTTCTGTGAACTCATTATAGGTCATAATGACAATCTTGTTCAACCACCAGCCACTTTACAGACTTTACATTTTAAAAAAGATGTCAGGACTGCTACCTGAACAGCAGAAGGGGTACTTGAACGCCGTTTGATGCTGTGATGTCTTCCCAGGAGCATTCGGGCAAAATATGATGAGGTGCGCAGCACAGCTCGTTGAGTTAAAATGGTGTGGTTTGTAAGACTTTTGACGAAGCCCTGGTAAATATCTTGGCTGATGATCTCTGCATCGGCCAGGTTCTGTGTGTCGTACAGCAGCCCAATTTTGTTTTCTTCGCTAAAAACCTAAAAATTATGTGATAAAGAACACGATTTCATGTATCAAATATTCAAATAGTTAAGCAATGAAAACAAAAATTGAAGGTTTTCAGGTACAATCGGGAAGTACCATAAGATAATTAATTTTATTTCAGACAAAATGATGATTACATTAGGGTCGTCCTCAGCCTGTTGTAAAAGACGTTGCCAATTGGTGTTGTCGTAATTAACTCGATAGTAACCAGTCATCTTGGCATTAGCAAGGTACCAGTCGGTCTGTGGTGTCCCAGCCGGCAGATCGATGTTTTCTTAAAAAAACATTTGAAAAGAATTTTAAAAAGTAATAATTACCATAAATTGGTCATCGATAATTCAAAGTCTTACAAACTAGTCGTATGAACAAGGCGACAACGAATATGAATATCAACGACAGTAGAATAATAAGGTGCCTCAGAAGTAGAAACAATAGAAACGATATTAGTGGTGAATCCATTGTCGTCGTCACCGTTGTCATGATCGACGCCATCAACATTTCCCTTATCATCGTCGTCGTCGTCATCGTATAGGCCTAGTAATCGTCGCCTTCGTTGTCATCATCGTTGCCATTTTGTTCATCGTAGTCTTTTTCACCATAGTCGTCATCATCATAGTAATCTTCGTTGTCGTCGCCATTGTCGCCATTATCGTCATTGTCATTATCGTCATTGTCATTATCTCAATTATCGTAGTATCATCTGAACCAACAGCACCATCTGAATACCATTATGTATTGTAATCATCATAATTGTCATCAACATCATCAATTACACTTGTACGACTCTAAAGCCAGCATTGATACTTACTTTTCTCCTCTGATGGATCCAACCATATCAAAGTTGGATTGTCATATTGATCAGCGCTTCCCGATTTGTACATCAATGTAAGGGGCACCCACCACTTGTAGCTGAGAAAAAAATGTAAAAGACAGACATTATTTTGATGTTTGAAAAAAACTGTTATCATTGTTACCTAACTTTCAGTTGCTTTAGCTCGATTTATAAAATACTGTGTTGCAATTGATATCGTGTTCAACGAAATAAGTGCTGAAATAGATCAGCACTTTTTCTGTCTAATTATAAATGTCAGTTACATTGCTTTGAACTGGATTATGTACAAACATATGCTACTGAATCAAAGATATGTACTCAACACCTATAAGACCTTGCATCCGACATTTATGTGGAAAAAGTCTCATTTTTTCTAATGAGACATGCACGATTAGTATCTGCTGTGTATTTGATATTGGTTCACCTTATCAATATATGTGATAGTTAAGGTGTTTGCGTCAAACGCCTCTAATTATGGCGTGACACCGCCGATTATTACGCCTTTTTTCACGATAACTACCAACCATACCGTTCCCTGACCTGACACTGGGGGGGGGGGGGGGGGGGGGGGTCGTCAAACACCAAAGTGGAACTTTTTGCGATACGCGTGCGCGTAATAATAATAATAATACAAGCATTTGTAAAGCGCCATCTATCTATGTAGACATATTGTTCATCCCATGTAGCTTGTGATTTGCCTTTTGATCCTACTTGTGATTGACTTGATTACAACTCTGCCCGTAATATGCCTGTCTCATCTAAGCAAGTAATGTTACAAGTGCGCAACGTCCAGGCGCCAAAGGCCAAGGGTCGTCATCACCACGGAGGGGTCAAGGTCAACCCTTCTGACCTGTTTCTAGCGCTAATTACAGGATTCCAAAAAATTGTATCTACAAGTCCGAAGATCCCTCTTTCACAATCACGGTCATCAGATCCTAAGAGGAAGAGTATTAGTCCTTGTTCCTTGGTATCAAGAATGCTATGGATCGACACAGTGTAAGGAGATAGTAGATGCTGTTAATTCCTCGGAGGGGGTCTCATGCCTGGTGGTGGTGGACCTCTCATTCCCATCGGGGGTCTTACTCCCATTCCCGGTGGGGGCATTCCCCTTCCCATGAGTGGAGGCATTCCGGGTCTCATTCCAGGTGGCATCATGCCGGGTGGCACTCCTCTACCCATGGGCGGTCTGGGCGGCATTCCCCTTCCGTACTGTTGAGGTGGTGCCCCTATTGTACTCTGGGGAGCCATGATCTGCTGTGATGGGCCTCCTATTCCCCTGACTGGGCCGGCTAGACCTGCTGGCGCTGCTATAGCTGCTGCAGCATGTGCCGGTACTCCCCTGCCTGCTGCTCGTCCCACGCCAGGGCCGGCACCAACACCTGGCAAGGGTACACGCGGTCCCGACGAAACGGGTGGTCCCTCCACTGTCATCGAGACCAGATTCTCCCCTCTGAGGAGCACCAGTCCCAGGGCTCTCTTCTTGACAAAATGTGGGAAAAGAGCCAATTTTGCACATTTTCCCGAAAATGACCGCTTCTGACCACTGAGTGACCTTTGTCCGAAATCTACTAACACCCCACATGGGGATTTGGCAAAGGATGCATGTGACCAAATATGGCTAAAATCGGATGAAAGATGCGGCAGAAGAAGCCGTTTTTCTATTTTCATAGGGCGTACGCCCTGACCTGATACTGGAGGAGGGGGGTTCGTCAAACCCCAAAGTGGAACTTTTTATTAAACCCCCGCCCCCCAAAACACACACAAAGCCACACACACATACACACACACACACACACAAGAAGCGGGACTCATCAGTGAGCGGGGGGTTTCGTTCGAACCCCCTAGCGTACGGGCCTGCCATAGTATCGCAATGCAGTTGGCCAGTCCGCAGGTACGTTGTTTCAGTGTTCACATAGAATATAGTAAACAAGGTAATATAAATGTTTGAAACGCAGACAACACGGCGATACCTGCGCCACGATCGATCGTTGTTATATCAGCCGTGCGAAGTACGCTGATATATTGTGGTCCTTCTGTATCTTCGTCTTCTTCTTCTTCTTTCTCACCATAAGCTATAAATTGCTATAACTGCCAAACCCTTTGGCCAATTTCAACGAAACTTGGCCCTATGGACAACTGACCCAAGCTTGATATGTGGTGCACTCTGACCGGGGTCAAAGGTCACCTAGCGGTCACTAGCGGTCATTTTATTGAAATTTACAAAATGCTTCTTCTCCCACAGTCTTCATCCGATGAAGGCCAAACTTGGTCAGTCGCATCCCTACACCAAGCCTCATAAAAGTTGTACACAGAATTTGGCTCAAGGTCACCTAGTGGTCACTACCGGTCATTTCATGAAAATAGAAAAACGGCTTCTTCTGCCGCATTTTTCATCCGATTTTAGCCATATTTGGTCACATGCATCCTTTGCCAAATCCCCATGTGGGGTGTTAGTAGATTTCGGACAAAGGTCACTCAGTGGTCAGAAGCGGTCATTTTCTGGAAAATGTGCAAAATTGGCTCTTTTCCCACATTTTGTCAAACGATTTCAATCACACTTGGTCAGTTATAACTTTGTTGCCAGTCCCATATGCGTTGATAGCAGATTTAGGTCAAAGGTCACCTAGTGGTCAGCAGTGGTAATTTTTTATGAAAAACACGGAAAATTCTTCTTTTCCCACATTTTCAATTGATTTAATCTACACATGGTCAGTTACACCTCTGTTGAGAGCACCTGATATGGTGTCTTTGCAGATTAAGGTCAAAGGTCATCCAGTGGTCAGTAGGGGTCATTCTCTGGAATACATGCTAAATTGCAATGTTGTCACTTTTTAAATTTGATTTCAGCCACAGTTGAGCAGTTACACCGATGTCAATAGCCTCTGATCGGGTCATTGCAGATTTATGTCAATGGTCACCTAGTGGTCAGCAGGGGTCATTTTCTGACAAACATGCAACATGGTTCTTTTCCCACACCTTTTGAATCGATTTCGGCAACATTTGCTCAGCTAAACCTGTGTCGAGTGCCGAATATGTGGGGGTTTGAAGATTGAGGGCAAAGTTCGCCTAGTGGTCAGCAATAGTTATTGTCTGGTGACCTTCGGACAACCGGCTGATATTTGTGCTTCGTGAAGCACACACATCCTGCTCTAGTTCTTTCTTTATATCAGCCGTGCGAAGCACGCTGATATATTGTGGTCCTTCTGTATCTTCGTCTTCTTCTTCTTTCTCACCATGAGCTATAAATTACTATAACTGCCAAACCCTTTGGCCAATTTTAACGAAACTTGGCCCTATGGACAACTGACCTAAGCTTGATATGTGGTGCACTCTGACCGGGGTCAAAGGTCACCTAGCGGTCACTAGCGGTCATTTCATTGAAATTTACAAAATGCTTCTTCTCCCACAGTCTTCATCCGATGAAGGCCAAACTTGGTCAGTCGCATCCCTACACCAAGCCTCATAAAAGTTGTACACAGAATTTGGCCAAAGGTCACCTAGTGGTCACTAGGGGTCATTTCATTGAAATAAGTAAAACGCTTCTTCTGCCGCATTCTTCACCCGATTTTAGCCATATTTGGTCACATGCATCCTTTGCCAAAGCCCCATGTGGGGTGTTAGTAGATTTCGGACAAAGGTCACTCGGTCAGAATCGGTCATTTTCTGGAAAATGTGCAAAATTGGCTCTTTTCCCACATTTTGTCAAACGATTTCAATCACACTTGGTCAGTTATAACCTTGTTGCCAGTCCCATATGCGTTGATTGCAGATTTAGGTCAAAGGTCACCTAGTGGTCAGCAGTGGTCATTTTTACTAAAAACACGGAAAATGCTTCTTTTCCCACATTTTCAATTGATTTAATTCACACATGGTCAGTTACACCTCTGTTGAGAGCACCTGATATGGTGTCTTTGCAGATTAAGGTCAAAGGTCAGCCAGTGGTCAGTAGGGGTCATTCTCTGGAATACGTGGTAAATTGCACTGTTGTCACTTTTTCCATTTGATTTCAGCCACAGTTGAGCCGTTACACCGATGTCGAAAGCTTCTGATCGGGTCATTGCAGATTTATGTCAAAGGTCACCTGGTGGTCAGCAGGGGTCATTTTCTGACAAACATGCAACATGATTCTTTTCCCACATCTTTTCAGTCGATTTCGACAACATTTGGTCACCTAAACGAATGTCGATTGCCGAATATGTGAGGGTTTCAAGATTGAGGGCAAAGTTCGCCTAGTGGTCAGCAATAGTTATTGTCTGGTGACCTACGGACAACCGGCTGATATTTGTGCTTCGTGAAGTACAGACATCCTGCTCTAGTTATATCAGCCTTGCGAAGCAGGCTGGTATATTGTATTCGTCGCATTTCTTTCTTTCTTTATATCAGCCTTGCGAAGCAGGCTGGTATATTGTATTCGTCGCATTTCTTTCTTTCTTTCTTCGGGCAAACGCTCACAAAAAATGCTATATTTGCCAAAATCATTGGCCGATTTTAGCCAAATTTGGACAGGATCTTCCATGACTTGAGTCCTATCTTAAGTGACCAGCATGTGGGGTCAGAGGTCACCTAGTGGTCACTAGTGGTCATTTTCTTCAAAAATACAAAATGCTTCTTCTCCCACAGTCTTGGTCCAATTAATGTCAGACTTGGTCAGTTACATCTTTGGACCAAGCCTCATAATAGTTGTTCACAGAATTTGGCCAATGGTCACCTAATGGTCAGTGGGGGTCATTTTCTTCAAAAATTCAAAATGCTTCTTCTCCCACAGTCTTGGTCCAATTAATGTCAGACTTGGTCAGTTACATCTTTGGACCAAGCCTCATAATAGTTGTTCACAGAATTTGGCCAATGGTCACCTAATGGTCAGTGGGGGTCATTTTCTTCAAAAATTCAAAATGCTTCTTCTCCCACAGTCTTGGTCCAATTAATGTCAGACTTGGTCAGTTACATCTTTGGACCAAGCCTCATAATAGTTGTTCACAGAATTTGGCCAATGGTCACCTAATGGTCAGTAGGGGTCATTTTCTTCAAAATTACAAAATGCTTCTTCCCCTACAGTCTTGATGTCGAAGCTGGTTATTTACATCTCTAGGCCAAGCCTCATATAGGGTGTACAAAGAATTTGGCCAATGGTCACCTAATGGTCAGTAGGGGTCATTTTCTTCAAAATTACGAAGTTGGTTATTTACATCTCTGGACCAAGCCTCATAACTTAGATGCTTTGGCAATTTCGGGGGTCAACTTGTGGTCAGTGCGAGTCAGTTCAGAAAAACCTTTCAAAGGGCTATATGGGCTGATATCCGTGCTTTGTGAAGCACAAATTAGCTCTAGTTATATCAGCCTTGCGAAGCAGGCTGGTATATTGTATTCGTCGCATTTCTTTCTTTATATCAGCCTTGCGAAGCAGGCTGGTATATTGTATTCGTCGCATTTCTTTCTTTCTTTCTTTCTTCGGGCAAACGCTCACAAAAAATGCTATATTTGCCAAAATCATTGGCCGATTTTAGCCAAATTTGGACAGGATCTTCCATGACTTGAGTCCTATCTTAAGTGACCAGCATGTGGGGTCAGAGGTCACCTAGTGGTCACTAGTGGTCATTTTCTTCAAAAATACAAAATGCTTCTTCTCCCACAGTCTTGGTCCAATTAATGTCGGACTTGGTCAGTGACATCTCTGGACCAAGCCTCATATTGGTTGTTCACAGAATTTGGCCAATGGTCACCTAATGGTCAGTAGGGGTCATTTTCTTCAAAATTACGAAATGCTTCTTCTCCCACAGTCTTGATGTCAAAGTTGGTTATTTACATCTCTGGACCAAGCCTCATATATGGTGTACACATATTTCGGCCAATGGTCACCTGATGGTCAGCAGGGGGTCATTTTCTTCAAAATTACAAAATGCTTCTTCTAACACAGTCTTGATGTCAAAGTTGGTTATTTACATCTCTGGACCAAGCCTCATATATGGTGTACACATATTTCGGCCAATGGTCACCTAATGGTCAGTCGGGGGTCATTTTCTTTAAAATTACGAAATGCTTTTTCTCCCACAGTCTTGATGTCAAAATTGGTTATTTACATCTCTGGACCAAGCCTCAGATATGGTTTACACATATTTCGGCCAATGGTCACCTAATGGTCAGCAGGGGGTCATTTTCTTCAAAATTACAAAATGCTTCTTCTCCTACAGTCTTGATGTCAAAGTTGGTTATTTACATCTCTGGACCAAGCCTCATATATGGTGTACACATATTTCGGCCAATGGTCACCTAATGGTCAGTCGGGGGTCATTTTCTTTAAAATTACGAAATGCTTTTTCTCCCACAGTCTTGATGTCAAAATTGGTTATTTACATCTCTGGACCAAGCCTCAGATATGGTTTACACATATTTCGGCCAATGGTCACCTAATGGTCAGCAGGGGGTAATTTTCTTCAAAATTACAAAATGCTTCTTCTCCTACAGTCTTGATGTCGAAGCTGGTTATTTACATCTCTAGGCCAAGCCTCATATAGGGTGTACAAAGAATTTGGCCAATGGTCACCTAATGGTCAGTAGGGGGTCATTTTCTTCAAAATTACGAAATGCTGCTTCTCCCACAGTCTTGATGTCAAAGTTGGTTATTTACATCTCTGGACCAAGCCTCATAACTTAGATGCTTTGGCAATTTCGGGGGTCAACTTGTGGTCAGTGCGAGTCAGTTCAGAAAAACCTTTCAAAGGGCTATATAGGCTGATATCCGTGCTTTGTGAAGCACAAATTAGCTCTAGTTGTGATTGGGATCGTGATCATTGATGCGCATAAACAATGTGGATGTCTTTTGATCGATAGAAATTATCTCAAAAAGAAATTATCAGCCGCTGCTGGACTTTTTTGACAAAAGACCACAAAACTGATGAATTTTCTCGCTTGGTATGAAATAAGGTACAGTGTGAACTCCTGCAGTTTGTATATTCATGGGCGGATCCATAGGGGTTTGGGGGTCAAACACCCCCCCACCCCCCCCCCCCCCCCGCTCATTGGCAATTTTTTGTAAACATTTTTTACGCTTGAAGTTAACACATCGGAAAACCAGAAACCCTTTGTGTGTTATTAAACCGAGAGGTTAATGGCGCCACTAACGTCGAGAAAAAGTACTTGCCTCCCCCCTGTAAAATTTCGTTTGCAAGCGAACAAAATTGGGGAATTTTTTTTTTTTTTGGGGGGGTAAACAAAAAAAGAGACCTCCTCCCCCTGCAAAATATCCCGAATCTGCCCCCAATGTTGATATTTTGTATTGCATTTTGATTGCATATTTAACACTTAAAGAGGGGAGTTTCAACTAAACTTCCGACTCTGCTAGCTGTAAACGCGGGAGACGAACGCGTATACGCGCCTGCTTACATACGCTCTGTTCGCCCGCCTTGAGACCGACACTTGCACTGTCAATTTTTATGTTTGCTTCGTGAAATTGGCTCAAGACCTTACCCAAGATCTCCAAATTCCTCCTTCTCGGGTGATGCTCCAAGCTGGAGAAATATCTTCTGTGTCGCCTCAATCTGATTCCCTGTTGAAGATCTCGTCATGGTTATGAGTGGGTAGCCACGCTGAAGGGTCCAAGTGTCAATTATTTTCTTGACATCGATGTCTCCCTTGCCCTTATCTGCCTGTGGATGCATTTTCATAAAAACATTCAGGCCTACGCAAGAGGTTACTATGGTTCTTAAGTCAACTCCATTGATTCAAATCTTCAGTTGTGTCACCTCAGATGCCTCAAACACCAGCGGCCAATTTTATGGATCTGTTTAGCACATTAATTTGTTCAGCAAGAAAACTCTTAATTTTTTGTTTTTATTTATGGGTAGGGCCACTCAAGGTGTGGGCTACATGACAAGAAAAGACAAATCACATTGATAGAAGGTATCTATTCATATTTCGTGTGAATTGTGAATGATTATATATATGCGGACTGGAAGTAGGTTACAGGCAAGGAGTTCCAAAGAAAGGCAGTATGAGGAAAAAAATTGAATAGTATCTAACAGTACTATAGCCTTTGGAACAACAAAAGTGAAAGGATGTGATGAGACAGCCAGGCGAGTAAAGTGCCTGAAAGTTTGGAACCCGTTTCCTGTTTCATGATAAAAAGCAGATAACTGTGGTAGATTCAACCTAATATCCCTGTCCCTCTATGTTTTTGGACTACCTGAATTGTATAAAATAGGGGACATCACTACAGTAAAAATCAACAGTATCAAATGAGTACACTTTATTAGGATTTACATGCACTTGTACTAACCTCAGAGGATATTTTGACTCAATTATCTTTCGACAAACTATGATGGTCTTTAGAGAAGGATAGTCTAATCATTTAAACATTTTCATTGTAATTTCTATGAAAACTGTAGAAGCCGCTTCTGTTATTCTTGATGCGAGACAATGTCCACAATACTAGTTGTCAGTTAGGAGACAGTATTATAAGTCGATACAATGTATAAATACGGCAGTCTTGTGACCTTGTGCTCCTTGTTCGTACACACATTCAGTGTTGCATGTGATACTGAAGCCTGCTCTGAATCCCACAGAATCCAACAGAAAGTAGAAATCTATTTCTATTTTGTTCAGTGTGAGGTCAACAAAATCCAACCGAAGTATCCCATTGTTGAATCTTACTCGATTCAGAATCTTACTCGATTCATGACAGCTGTTGAATATGGTTGGGTTCAGTAAACTGTTAGTGAAATAATGGTATGAATATTATTTTCTTTTCAATAAAGACCCTTCACTGTTGAAAACTACATAAAGAAGGGAAAGAAGATTTGTAGATTTGGCCCAGTACCTGTTAATGATTGGTGCGTTACCCTTTTTTAAAGATATGTTTATAAGAGGAAACGATGAAGGTAATACGTACAGCAGTCAGTTGTCGCCACAGATGTTCGGCAATGGCGTTTTTGTAGGAACGCTCCTTAAGGTAGTTCTGGATACCTTCATTAAACACCTCACGTGTCAAGAAATGCTCCAACATCCAGAGAATTGAGCCTCCCTTTGGAAACAAAATAACAAGTGCGGCTTTATAGCCATCTTTATTTATACGTATTTATAAAAACCATGCTTTGTCACCTTCAGGATGTCTTTTCAAAAGGTCATCATGTTTGGTGCAGCGTCCATTATATTCAGGCAGGATGTCAAATCTGCTTTATGCATAATAAGTAAAACTTTTGCGAACGTTGTGTTGCATTTTTGTTTGTTTTCAAAAGTTGAAAACAAAATATGGTTGTCCATGGCTTGTTTGCTTGCTTGCTCCCCGTTTCCTGCATGCTTTCTTGGCTCCATGATATATAGCTTCCCTCTGCTTGCTACGCTCCCGACGCCTGTCATCTTGAATTTTGCCTAATAAATTTCAAGATGTATTTCGTATTCTGTTGACAATGAAAGTCTTTCAACTCTTAAAGGTTACTTGCTTTTGGGTGTAGCACCTCGAAAAATAGATTTCTAAATTGAATTGATAATTTTCTAGAATTACATACCGGTAAAAAACTCGGCCCACGATCGATTGCAGTTAATGTGCTGGAGTTTATGGCTCACACCTTACAAAGGGCGTGGTATAGAATGTTATAAAATTTAATTATATTTAAGACCTGCAGCAGCCGATTTCACGAAACCGTGCGCAACTTACGCCATGGCGTAGGACTTGCGCTATAAAATGTTGCGCACCTGCGCTACATCCTTGCGATCCATTTCACGAAACGGTGCGTAGCTGCGCAATGTTTTAATTGTTTTATACATCGCGGACGAGGCTGAATGCCGCTTTTACGACAACTGTTTTAGTACAACAATAAAAATACATGGAACAGTCGTGAAATTGATCTGTGGGTCGCCATTTTGAAACTGTTCACTTTTGAAACATACACACATGTAGGCCCTGTCCGAATTACTTGGCTACGGCTGGATGTTACACACATGTCTATGGTAGTGGCTGCAGCCACTTCCCATAAACTCGTGTGTAATTTCAAGCCGCAACTTTCGGAAATATCTCACAGGTAAACCTGCAGCGGATGATCATTTCATTACTCTCTGAAATACTCTAGTGAATTTAATAAATGATTTGAGCAACTAACGGCTCTACTATGCTCACGCTCAGCTAGCTAAGTCATCATTTCTGTGTTTGTGCGGACAACTTTAGCCACCTAAAACGAGTGCGTAAGTTACGCCATAATTTGTGGCGCAAGTCAGCGACTTACGCACTGCGTACCTTTCGTGAATAAATTGTGGCGTAAGCAGGGTTACGCAATTGCGCAAGGTTTCGTGAAATCGGCTGCTGGTCATAATAATACAGAAAGTGTCCAGACCAGGTCTTAAATATAATCAAATTTCATAACATTCTGCTGAACACTTGCAAGTATTGATTTATAGCCCGATTAATTCTAAATACGCGGCTGCATCAAAACAATGTACATGTATAGGGACAAAATGCATTGGCTCCGCAGAGCTGTATGGGGCCCGTGCACATTGTACAAGCATGTGCACAAACTGTTCTATTTCGAACAGAGGGTGTGTGCGTTACATTTAGTCAAAAAAGTAGGATTTTTACTAGTCCACTTTTGGGGCGTCAAAGTACTAAAAACCTAAAATTCTGCTAGCAGAAAATGAGAAAATGGGGTTGTCCACTTTTAGGGCTTCATAGCAATTGTTACATGCGAAATACTTGGAAAACGCGCTTCATAATTATATAGGCTGCTTTTCGACTCCCAAAATGGCATAGCAGTAGCAAGAGTTAGAAGGTGTCGTCACGTGCAAAGGGTCTAGCCCCCCAAAAACATTGACTCGAGAACCGCGCCTGCCAACTGGTTCCCCAGCGTATACTTATAGGCCTACTTACATACACGTTGTTTGTTGTGTGTTTAATTCACAATGTTTGTTAGCTTAATTGCATATTGGGGTGTGTTTTTAAATTTGTAAATAGATAATTTTAAGAATTGCTTTAACATTAATGATAGACTTCATACCTTGTCATACGTGATACTTGAGAATTGGGAACCTATGTCGGAGTCTGTGGCGAAGACTGGTGCCCGTAAGGCAGGTCGGGTACCAAGACTGTCTGATCTTAACGCGCTGTACGTCGTATCTACGTAGAATTTTTCATACTTGAAATGAAAGAAAACAAACATCGGTCATAATCGAATTCCCAAGGCATGTACTTTAACGGAATGATTGCAAAATGTGCCAACCATGGGTTGGCAATAGAATGGTCTATTGGCTCTCGTTGCTACAGAGTCTAGATTGAGTTGTGAACTTGTGACAAAATGGGTCCCAAACGTTGGACCAAATATGGCCGATTACGCGTTAGTGCACATGGACGCATACTGAGCGGCCATCTTTGGTCCAAATTCAGAAGTTGTCACAACTCTATCTATGAGCAAGTTCGGGTGCTGCTGACCTAGTCCCTTTTGTCAATTTACAATTTAAATCACGCATGCGAGGTCTGTTTTTCAATCGAACGCGTCTAGTCGACCGACTACGTCAAATCTAGTTAGTGTGTCGCAACAACAAACTGCAAATAATGACATCTGCTAGTTGCAGAAGCAAATATTGGCACTGCATTTATATTTTCTATTATTATTATTTATTTTTTTCTCTACCTAACTTATAGTGCAATAAATAATTAATTATTATTGCAAAGAGTTATCATTGGATAAAACCTACAATTTATCGCAAACGTTTGCAAAACTTGCCCCAGTTTACCTATCCTCCATCTTGAAATCGTGACGTAACTCGCGAATTTGATTAGAGAAAAAGTTCTCGGGGCTAGGTTGATCCAATTGGACTAGCTAGTCAAACCACGCAGCCAGCGTTCGAGTGACATCTATTGACTCTACATGTAGTTAAGTCTAGTCGCCCAACCGAACTTGCTCTGTGGATCTGGTTGCTAGACAAGACAGCGCCCGCAACAGTTAAGCACGCGACAGATATCCATTGCAGCCAAACTAACCCTTTGAAATTCAGGGTGTACGTGGTTGATACCTATGTGTTCCATGTAGGTAGCGAATCCTTCGTTAAGCCACAGGTCATTCCACCACTCCATGGTGACTAGGTTACCGAACCACTGCAAGAGAGCATTAAACAAAGATAAATATTCTCTTAATTTGTTTTAACCAGATTATCGCAAACCTGTATTAGTCAGTAAGTGTGCCCAATGCTGCTTCTTTAAACTTCACTTCTGTTTCGATGACATCATCATTGTTAATTTGACGATTTTTAAGTCATCAAATTTAACATTGATGATGCCATAAAAAAGGTGTCCTTTGCAATATAAACAATGCCAATTACAAATGAATTAGGCCTAAACTGCTGCAAACTACTTACTGACTGGATTGACCTGAAAATCGTCAAAATTAGCTGGTTTAGGCAAAAGTCATTTGGCTTTGAGAAAGAACTTGCTTCAGTTCAAAACGTTAGGCCAACTAATTTAGTTCATTTAACAATTAAATTGTTTATATCAAATAGGGCACGTTGATGAGGTAGTTATGCGATTGTTGACATCTTAAGCCATATACGGTATGACTATTTTGTATTTGTTCGTCCTTTTTGTGCTACATCATCAGCACCTTTGTTAATATACGCCTAAATACCATTCACGTGCACATTTAATATCAGGTTAAAGGAAACATGATATAGGATTTATATTGCATTATTCCTGCTTAAAACAATAAAGTATTATCTTGACAATGATATTTTGTGTCCAGAGACAATTATTTCCCAGATTAAATATGAGAAAACAATTTTTGAAAATGTTTTTCCAAGCTACTCCGCCCCCTGAGTGGGACCCTCATTAACATAAGTGTGTGACGTAGATCGAGGCACATTACCCATTCATCACGGGTATGCATTGTGTGTACATTGTACGGCGAAAATTCTTCGTCCAAAATCTAAGCAAAATATAGTTTTTTTCGGCCATGCCGACAAGGTGTGTGGCTGCTGGGTGCAGCAAAACAACGACGGATGGAGTAAGCCTTCATTTATTTCCAACTGATGCGAAATATCGGAGAATTTGGACGGCGAAAGTGAAGGTGACAAGAGCGTAGTGGTCCGGCCCCAGCAGCTTCTCAGCGTTATGTAGCGACCACTTTGAGCCGCCGTGTTTCGATACTGGTATTTTCAAATCCTTTGGGTTGACCCATAAAAATATGCTCAAGTCCACTGCCATCCCAACAAAGTTCCCAGATGTGAGTAAGATATAGGCAAATGCAGGTAAACGGCCCATTCCCGGAGGAGCCTTCGCTAAAAGGGAGAAAATCAGGGTAAGTTCGATGTTAGTTGTTGTTGCAACTTACGAAATTGCACGTGTATACCTAGTGTGTGTATACGGGCCGGGTCCAGACTATCGAGTCGGTCCATGAATTTCGGTGCCTCGGTCTACGTCACGAACAGCGCCCTCAATTTGAGTCTCAACAAATTTCAAAAAGGGGGGTCGATTTTTGAGCGGCAAATAATCACACTAAAACTTCACTTGAACCAGTTTGGCTTTTAATTCACATTTAATACATATAAATGAATATATTTATGAAATAAAATGTGATCCGGTCAATTTGAGAAGCATGTTTCCTTTAAGCAAACGTGTCACAAGTAAAACGAGTACAAAGTACATTGTGTACTTTGCTATTATTCTTAGTTCATGTATTTGTTATCTTTTCTGAATAAATAAATGTATAGACGTCTACCAATTATTAAACGGTAATCATCAGTACCAGGCACAACCAGCCGGGGTAGACAAACGTTTAGAGGTTTGATGTTTGTTTTTATCTTGAGCTTCGCAATTGTTTTACCCTTCCCTATACGAAACTCAAATATTTACCTGATGTGCCAACTCGTGAGTAATAATCGATGAATAGAATTCATTAAAACTGTAACCAAAAAGTCCCTTCAGCAGGTAAACATCCTGGTAGGTGATCAGTCCCCAGTTCTCCATTGCACCTGCCCCGAAGTCCTGGATCGCTATGTGATCTATTGACAAAACAAGTTACAGATTCACTATAATCTGTCCAACTTTGGATTACTGAAGCTTTTCTGGGAGTGGTGGTGTTTCGATTGAATCTGGAAGAGCCTGAAGATTTCTTTGGACCTTCTTTCCAGAATTAGAAAATCGAATCGCAAAAAATATTCACAAGTATTTTTACGACCAAACGTCACAAATCCTGACAAGTCCTCATTTATGGGGATCTTCAAAGTTCACTTCGTGTCAAAGAAACATTGATGTTAATTTTAAGGTCAATGAGTGTTACGTCAAAGAGGCCTTTTCTTACCTTGTTTGGCCAGTGGGTACTGATAATCCAAGTAGGTGTCGAAATATGTCTGAACCCAGTCTGAGATATTCAGAGCGTAGGGAGCATATTGGATTTGGTGAGACGGGCACCAGATCCGTATCTGCAAAAACATTGTGGGCCAACATTTATCAGAATACATAGATTGATTACGTGTATGTTGATTTTATTTTTCGTTAACTTGCCTTCTTGCTTGCTTGCTTGCTTGCTTTGCCGTGTATTTGGTTTAGTTGAAACACCTTGTACTTGGTCAGTTAATTTTTGTCTTGATTGTATTGGTTTATACCTGGTGGATCGATCGTTGGCATTTGAGTCGCGTGGTCACTACGTTGATTGGTGGATTTCATCGGTAGTTTTGTTTGTATTTTGTTTGTATATTTAAATGTATTTACTTTTAATTAATGTCACTTACCAAGCACCATTGGCGTTGGTTACCTCGATGCTTGAAAAATCATGTACTATGAATGCCAGGAGATACGTGGGCACGAAAGGGACGCTCGTAAATGTCGTCCTTGACCAACGGGCATCAATCGCCTCCGTCCCCGTTTCCATGCCATTTGACAGTGCCTTCATGTTGGTTCGATGTTCCAGCTGAACTTCAAATGTAGCTTTGAAACTTGGTTCGTCAAAACACGGTAGAACGCGTCGCGCGTGTGGCCCTTCCATCTGTGTCGTTGCAATGTACCTGCGAGGTTAGTTGAAACGGATTTCTTCTGTACATTTCCGAGAAACATGGTTTTTATAACTTTTGATAAAGTCCTGTTATTCATATCGACTGTTAATGTGCTGTGTACCTTTCAACCATCTCCGTTTTCTCGAATGCCCCACCCCGCCTACCTTCCGGAATGCTTGACTTCTCGATAGTCTATATACTGTTCAAAAAAATAGCGCATATCACGCACGTGTATTGACCATGTTGAAGCGTATGAGGTGCAGTACATGTAAAGTTAGGTGTGGGGTACACCTCGGGTGATTTTTACATATGCACTCAGGGGCGGCTGAACACTTTTGAAAGTGGGGAGGGGGACAAAAGCAGCGCCTGTGTTATGTTTTTCTTTATGCGGAACTGCCAAAAGTGGGGGGGGGGGGAGGCGCAATTGCCCCAAGTGGAAAAAGTGGGGGGAGCGGAGGGGGGGGGGGGGGGGGGGGCGGGGCTCTCATAGGAAAGCGCATATGTAAACAAAACGTGACGTCATTACGTCTTGGGTCTATTGGAAAATGATATCGCTTGAAACCAACCTTGTGGTGTTTGCTGTATCCAAATACTTGCTAGGGTAGAATCCTGAAGCATCATCCCCGAGTATACCAGAGTACTCCATGTAGATGTTGTATTCTTGGTGCGGACTCATCTTTTGTTTCAACTTGAGGACCATGAACGCGTACTCCTCCACCATCTTATAGCTCTCAAAGATATCCATGTTGTCTGGCGAACTGGCACTTATGATGGTTGGATTTTTGTGGAATTGGATGTACTTGGCGTGAAGAGTGATCTCATCCGTTGGTTCCATGCACTCAACTTTTATCGTCACCTGGCCATCGAAGGTGAACCTCTTACCGAGCTTGGAGTCGACCACGTCGTCGTCGTACAGGAACGGGCGTAGTGTGACTTGGTACAACCGGGGCAGGACCGTTTTTGGCAGACGACCATCCATGAGGGAGTTGTGGGGTTCCGGTGGGGTCGATTCCAAGGCACGAGGGATGTAGTACGTCATCAATGCTGTGGCTGCGATGAGGACACAAACCGTTAGGGTGGTGAAGACAATCATAGGGGTAGTACATCGGAGACCCTTCCCCTTGCTTGCGGAAATATCGTCTCCCACTGCGTCCTCCTCTGAGCCGTGCGTCTTCCGTTTCTTGAACGCAACTTCGTCTGCGAAGGTTTTTCTACAAATAATGATAGTCAGGTTGCCACATAACTCTCTTCACTTTTCACACGTAAGACCCAAGTTAGAATCCCTCCCCGGCCAGCACATGGATTTGGTTTTCCGCCAATATCTGATTGCTTGGGTTCCCACAATATCCCGAGGGGTTCCATAACTTAAAGACAAATTTCTTCTTCCTCTGCGCTCAACATAATTTTCAGAGTTGCAAGCTAAGGTGCGATATGGGCAGTGAGGAATCCTTGGTTTCATTAACAGAAATATATCGTGGTGTTAATAATGCGATACATTTCTGATGTACAGTGTAGTTCAAAAAAACCCACACACTTTTTAAATGGAAAATATCTCGGAATTGGGGAATCATGGTCAAATTGTTTTAACATTCGTAAACTGCAACGTCTTTGTTGTATATGGTGCAAATTTTGTTAAGAATAAAGCTTAAATAAAGAAATGTCGTCGATATTTTAAAAAAGATCAAAAACCAGTTGGTCCACACGCAAGTCAATGGAATCTGGTAAATTAATACATTTTAGCACCGCGTGCACAAACTCAAACTCCAATAAATGTAATTAGGCATGCATTGATCACAGTCATCCCCTCTGTCAATAAACAAATAAGTGTTTACAGTGAATAGAATTTGACACAATAGAACCGTTAAAGTGTTTGTTATGTTGTGCTTTTGTTTTTCCAGGGTTAGTGAATACTTCCATCCCGGGTGGACCTATGAGTATCGATCTTTTTAGCATGCATGACTCCTATAGACTTTCGTGTTGACAATGTGTCTTTTTGCCATTTTTCTTTAAACTAATGCCATTTTCTTATTTGAGTTTTCTTTTTAACACAATTTTCACCATATACCACTAAGATGGTGTAGTTAATAAATAAGTTAAAACAATTGGGCCATATTTCCCCAATTCTGAGAAATTTTCCTATAAAAAGTGTGTAGGTTTTTTGAACGGTGGTATGTTAATGCGAAAATAACAGTATACAGGGAATAAAAGAACCAGTGTAAAAAAATGTTATAAGGGATTTAATTTGTTCGTGCATCTGATAGTTTTCAATGAATGAAGCTTAAACAAGTCTCGCAACTTCACGACCACTATTTACGTGGTTGTATTGGTACCAAATACTAGTCTAGCAACGGACTCTACTGTCCTTACCAATGTGAATGATAGGAGGGGCCGGAAGTTGAGGTTTCTATTTTGGTCGTGAATTTGCAAAATTTGAATAAGTTAAATTTTCCTTTTCCTTACCAAGACCAGTCTCTAAAATATAGTCCGTTTCATGCACAAAAACTGAAATTTGGTATTGAGGTATTTAAAGGTATTGAAATGAGCAAATGTCCTCATTTCTATCGTCTCAAGTGCTTAAAGTGCCAGATCTTTTTTACCTGCTGTACATTGGTTAAAGTGTGAAATTCGAAAATTGGCGAAAAGCCCGCGCGTGCAAGATTTCTGACTTTAAGACGTGAATATTCATCAGCAGTAGGCCTACTCACCCTGCTTCAGTCTCTCCTTCCCCCATGATGACCAGATGTTTTTCCGCAGTCCAAATGATTTATTGCCAAGGAATTCGAAGTTTCAAAGACCGTAAAGTTGGGCTCACATCACGATGAAACACTGGAGTGATTCTGCGTGTGTGTGTATTTTGTTAACTGTGCTATAGGGTCAATGTGCACATGATACGCCCATTTCGGGCCGTGGGAAGTTTGTCCTCGTTAATGCGATAGATATAAAGTCCAACTATATCGCAAGCTGCTCAGCGCGTGATGAATACATCAGGCACCAGGGACGCCAGGGTGGTGTTGATACGGACCTACACAAGAGCTATCGTTTTGGTTGAAACCGACATCGACAGCGACCGAGTCATTCAAGTCCGCATGATAAAATTTGTCATCGTGCCGTCGCATCGTGCCGTCGCTTCTTTCCCATTACTTTTGTATACATTCTGGCGTCGCGTCGTACGTCGCGTACGTACCGTCGTGCCGTCGTGCCGTCGCGTCGTTTTTTCCAGCTTGCATTTTTTTTACCTTAACGTCGCCCCTTCCGTCGCCCCTTCCGTCGCCCCTTCCGTCGCCCCTTCCGTCGCCCCTTCCGTCGCCCCTTCCGTCGCCCCTTCCGTCGCCCCTTCCGTCGCCCCTTCCGTCGCCCCTTCCGTCGCCCCTTCCGTCGCCCCTTCCGTCGCCCCTTCCGTCGTCCTCCTCATAATAGCAAAGTAACTTTCTTTTGTTTATATGTGTTGATTACTGAATTTTGTTTATTGCCAAGCGCGCAGTCATTAAAGGAAACATGATTTAGGATTTATATTGCATTATTCCTGCTTAAAACAATAAAGTATTATCTTGACAATGATATTTTGTGTCCAGAGACAATTATTTCCCAGATTAAATATGAGAAAACAATTTTTGAAAATGTCTGTCCAAGCTACTCCGCCCCCTGAGTGGGACCCTCATTAACATAAGTGTGTGACGTAGATCGAGGCACATTACCCATTCATCAGGGTATGCATTGTGTGTACATTGTACGTCGAAAATTCTTCGTCCAAAATCTAAGCAAAATATAGTGTTTTTCGGCCATGCCTACAAGGTGTGTGGCTGCTGGGTGCAGCAAAACAACGACGGATGGAGTAAGCCTTCATTTATTTCCACCTGAAGCGAAATATCGGAGAATTTGGACGGCGAAAGTGAAGGTGACAAGAGCAAAGTGGTCCGGCCCCAGCAGCTTTTCAGCGTTATGTAGCGACCACTTTGAGCCGTCGTGTTTGATACTGGTATTTTCAAATCCTTTGTGATGACCATTAAAATATGCTCAAGTCCACTGCCATCCCAACAAAGTTCCCAGATGTGAGTAAAATAAAGGCGAAAGCAGTTAAACGGCCCATTTCCCGAGGAGCCTTCGCTAAAAAAGGGAGAAAATCAGGGTAAGTTCGATGTTAGTTGTTGCAACTTACGAAATTGCACGTGTAGACCTAGTGTGTGTATACGGGCCGGGTCCAGACTATCGAGTCGATCCATGAATTTCGGTGCCTCGGTCTACGTCACGAACAGCGCCCTCAATTTGAGTCTCAACAAATTTCAAAAAGGGGGGTCAATTTTTGAGCGGCAAATAATCACACTAAAACTTCACTTGAATCAGTTTGGCTTTTAATTCACATTTAATACATATAAATGAATTTATTTATGAAATAAAATGTGATCCGGTCAATTTGAGAAGCATGTTTCCTTTAAGGATTTATGCGTAACACAAAACCCTTGCCAGCATCCGTACCCTTTCGCGCATTTTTAAAGTGCCCATTGCACGATACCGTTGTTGATTCTGATCCACGAAAACCGCAAAAATACAAACAGAATTCGATAAAAATTCTGTAGCAAAATCGTCTTTTTACACATTTCAAATACAGCGCTCAGGCTTTTTGTTCCGCTTATGCGCAAGCGCGCATGAATTTGAAGTATTAGCGGATTTGTTTATGAGCCAGTTCGGTATTTCAACTGCGCATGTTCACAATGGCGTGGCTATACTCGACGCAAACCACGACGCGAAACACGACGCAACGCACGATGGTGCGACGCGATGCACGACGATGAAACACTACGCGACACACGACGCGACGCACCAGTGTAAAACAATTAATATAAGGAATTAAATTTGTTCGTACTGCTGATAAAAGCTGGTAGTTTTTCAATGAATAAAGCTCACAAGTTTCGCAACTTCACGACCACTATTTACGTGGTTGTATTGGTACCAAACACTAGTCTCGCAACGGACTCTACTGTTCGTACCAATGTGAATGATAGGAGGGGCCGGAAGTTGAGGTTTTTATTTTATTCGTGAATTTGCAAGATTTGAATAAATTTAATTGCCCTTTTCGTTAAATATTGTCCGTTTCATGCACAAAAACTGAAACTTGGTATTTATTGTGGTATTTGAAGGTATTCAAATGAGCAAATGTCCTCATTTCTATCGTCTCAAGTGCTTAAAGTGCCAGATCTTTTTTACTGCTGTACATTGTTTAGAAAATTGCCTAAAAGCCCGCGCGTGCCAGATTTCTGACTTTAAGACGTGAATATTCATCAGCAGTACTCACCCTGCTTTAGTCTCTTCTTCCCCCATGGTGACCAGATGTTTTTCCGCTGTCCAAATTATTTATTACCAAGGAATTCGAAGTTTCAAAGACCGTCAAGTGATTTGTTCGGCTCACGTCACGATGAAACACTGTGTGATTCTGCGTGTGTATATTTTTGTTAGCTGTGCTGGGGTCATTGTGCGCACGATACGCCCATTTCGGGTCGTGGGAAGTTTGTCCTGGTTAATGCGATAGATATAAAGTCCAACTATACTATTTGTGTTTCCCATCACGAGCTTCTCAGCGCGTGATGGATAAATCAGGCACCATGCAGGGACGCCAGGGTGGTGTTGATATACGCACCTACACAAAAGCTATCGTTTTGGTTGAACCCGACAGCGACCGAGTCATTGTCATGTCTGCGTGATAAATTGTCATGACTGCATTTGCCCTCAATTGTCAACACTAGTAGAAAAAAATGAAAAATAAAAGGACTGGTGTAAGTCTACTACTTCCCGGGGCGCCACGAGGCGGCCTGAAGCTGCGAATGGAATCAAGATTTTGAGTTCTGTGCATGCAGCAAAACCAGGTCAACAAATGTGGCGCTCTCAATAGGGAACAGTCTCTCGTCGCAACAATTTATTTCTAGATTCATATAGACCTACCACTGGAAAGAACACATCATCAGCTGTAAAATGATGAAAGAATGATTAAAATCGGAGCAGTATTAAAAAAGTTATGATAATTTTAGTTTTATTAGATGATCCAGCACTATTATAGAAATCAAGTGATAAAGTTTGTCCTTCATTTCCGCATCGCTGAACGGCTCACGATTAGGGGGTAGCCTTGGTATCTCCTAAACGTCTCTCATTGGTTTGTTTGTGGAAATATCGGTCAGATCGGCTAATCAATGAAGAGTGTAGATCACAAGCTCTAAATTGATACCAAGTTTGTTATGATTGCATTCAAAAGGGCGATGTACACGAATATAGAATTAACGAATCTTATGAAGAAAACTTAACATAAATTTCGGTGATTATCAATGAGTTATCTTACTAAAATCTCTTTTTTTACACATTTTATTGTACTAAAAAAAAACACACGAAAACATAGTATGATTTTATTTTACATAAAATAGCATTTTAAGCAATACAACGAAAATCGAAAATTTCGACCAACAATGGATTTTTGCCTGTAGCTCAAAACGGAGGAATGCAACATTCGACTGGTCCCTTGTAAGAATGGCACAAATGATCATAGTCCGAAATGGGCATCTAGAGCTACAGCTACGTCTACGTCACGCGTAGTTGTAATGGGAGAACAACTAGACAATTGACCTATCGCGGTCGAATCGCGTCAACGCAGCTTGTGAATTATTGTCCAATCACATCAATTATATTTCCACGTGGAACGCGCAAAATCTGAGACAAACAAAAATTACCACACAAAATTCCCACAGGGTTGTCTAAGGGGCGTGGTTAACTCGTAAATGGCGATAGGTCAATAGCCCTAGACAACACTGTAAAAACCAACGGCAAACACTTTTTTAACATTTCAACGCGTTTATATTAATACTTTACACGTAGGCCCTAAAGGTATAGGAGGCGTTGCACGCGATTAACACTAAAACACGTTTAAATAGGCGTTGGTTTTCATGATTATCAACGCTTGAGGTATTAATTTAGGTTGATATTAACACTTTAGAATGTTAATAATCATTAACACCAACGCCTATTTACACGTGTTTTAGTGTTAATCGCGTGCAACGCCTCCTATACCTTTACGTGTAAAGTATTAATATTAACACGTTGAAGTGTTAAAAAAGTGTTAGCCGTTGGTTTTTACAGTGAAGAGATTCGGACGCAGCCTAGCAACACACAGTCGTGTGCATTCTCAAAACTACGCGCGCATGCTCAGAACTAGAAAAGAGGACCGGTATGTCTGCTGCCACCAGCGTCTAAAAAGTATCCTATTGTTTAGGTTTGGTTTGTTTGGGTCCTTTTTCCCCCACCCCAAGGAAACGCCCTTGTCTGGGCATGTTAGGTGTAGTCATGTATACACCTCAGCTGATGTTCCGAATTATCAAATACACTTGAGGCACTGAGAATTCGTACCAACATGTACACATTTCGTTTAAAAGTGGCCTCGAGTTTTCTTGGCGTGGCAAAATATTCTCAAAAGCTGGTAGATTCGTGTACAAGTATGCGAATTTAAAATGTAAGGATTCGCTGTACAAACGTCTGTGAATATTCACAAATGAAACATGTGATGAGTGTATATCGTAATTAGCTGTGTACAAACGTACGAGAACCCCGAACTCGGGTACAGCCGTATTTGCTGTACAATTACAAACGTCGTATAAGTGACAACAGTATTATAGGCTGAACAAATATGACATTGTAAAGAGGACCAAAACCCACATTCGCTGGACAAAGCGTATATGTGAATTGTGAATGTCACGAGTAACGCCCATATTTGCTGTACACACATGCCAATATCAAATATTTAACTATTTTATTGTCATCGCTTTAAATACCCTTCGCATGCTACTGAACCCTTCAAAGGACGAAATCCATTGATTGTTTTGATAAAACACTACATATTATTGCAAACACGTTATTAACAAAGCACTCGGAGATTCAAATATTGGGCGCAAAATGGTAAATTACAAAAACTACAAATGTCTGAACGACAGTGCAATGGGCTACGGTCGCGTTAGTACTACTAATAATGAACATTCAGAAGATGTTGAGATCTTACAGGATGATACTATATCATCATAAAAATTGTGAACATGATTAATTTTGTATTAGTTCTTATTGTTGGTCCTAGTTAGGTAGAGTCTATGGAACAAATTATCTCAGAGGATTACTCAAATCAGCAAATGGAAGACTTATATTAGTTCTTATTGTTGGTCCTAGTTAGGTAGAGTCTATGGAATAAATTGTCTAAGGATTACTCAAATCAGCAAATGGAAGACTTGTATTAGTTTTTATTGTTGGTCCTAGTTAGGTAGAGTCTATGGAACAAATGATCTCAGAGGATTACTCAAATCAGCAAATGGAAGACTTGCATTAGTTCTTATTGTTAGTCCTAGTTAGGTAGAGTCTATGGAACAAATTATCTCAGAGGATTACTCAAATCAGCAAATGGAAGACTTGTATTAGTTCTTATTGTTGGTCCTAGTTAGGTAGAGTCTATGGAACAAATTTTCTCAGAGGATTACTCAAATCAGCAAATGGAAGACTTGTATTAGTTCTTATTGTTGGTCCTAGTTAGGTAGAGTCTATGGAACAAATTGTCTAAGGATTACTCAAATCAGCAAATGGAAGACTTGTATTAGTTTTTATTGTTGGTCCTAGTTAGGTAGAGTCTATGGAACAAATTATCTAAGGATTACTCAAATCAGCAAATGGAAGACTTGTATTAGTTTTGTATTTAAATGAAGTACTTTTCCATCTGAAGAATTGTGCGTTTCTGATAAATAATGAAATCATGAAATCAAGGCCCGGATTGATGAAACGGACATATATTTGGCATTATCTCATTATTTGGTTGGTATAAGTTTCACTATTTGTATTATCACCATCTTCCATTTTCAACTTCATTATAACCAGCATCACCTTCGTCACTCTAATCACAACTACTACAATCATCATGATCCATGATCAGTATCAATTAGCTTCATCATCGCCAATCACCATCACCATTATCACTATCTTCACCAGCATGTGACTCTATATTTATAACTTCTCCTTCCCATTTGTGTCATTCTCGTTCAAATAACCGAGGCAAGCCACTCCTGCGTCTGGGTGGCGCTGTTGGTCATCCATCTAATGTTGACCTTTGTTGACGCAATGGCTGACTCGTACGCATACATCAACGCGCTAAGATCACGACCCTCGCCAAAATCCAGCAACTGCAAACAGTAATTGAAGAGCATGGAGATTTTTACCGGTTGTACTCGAAGTGATGAGTTTAAAAGAGGGGCTGTCGGAGAGACAGCGAAACAAAAAGTAAGTTCCGATGATGCTTTATTAGTCACGTCGGTGTTTTGATTTTTGTGACGGAATTTGTCCATGCATACCTAGAAAAAAATGTGTCGGCCCTAATTGAGCAACAGTCTACAGACGCAGTAATTCCAAGTATATTTGACTCGAAAATGACACAAAGTTTACCACTTCACGCATTGATGTGTCATTCTGGTGTTAAATATATACTTGGAATTATGGTGCGTCTGCTGCTCATACAATGTGTGTCTATCCTTTCCACATAGCGATTTCCACAACCAGTTGTCACTTAACAATAAGCCAGTTCGGTATCTCGAAGGTTCAAGGTTATTCGGGATAAAATTCTGACGTAATGTCACGCGATGTTACGCTAACGCCCATTCTGATTGAATTTAACACGTGCGCGTTGTGCGACCACCTTACGCGTTTATACGCGCGTTAGATCACGGGTTATTCGGGATAACAATAGGGACCATTATGCGCCACCAAAAGAGGACGCTGTCCACATAGCAACCGCACTTCCATGGGGAGTACGTAGCTGGTATTACGCACTGCGCTCCTCGTTCATTTGATACTCGTATACCAGTGGGATTGCTTTGTCTGTTTGCCGACTCTCGATAATTGCTTTTTCAATAAGAATATCATAACGGGAACCAGACACTTAAATTGAAGTCGGGTAAGGCTGCGTCCGAATCGCTTGTCTAGGGCTATTGTCTAGGTGTTCGTCCATTACAACTATGCGTCACGTAGCCGTAGCTGTAGCTCTAGACGCCCATTTCGGACACGGCCTAAGATGGCGTCGATATTTACCCCCAACTCGCCTTTTCTTTCCGCTGAGGGGGTAGTTGTGCACGGAGCCCATAGATTTGATACCCGTACAGGATACGTATGCGGCTCGGAAAATGTCGCCTATTAAATCACCATTTTGCATTGTTATTTCATTTGGTAAACTATCGGAAATTTACTTCTCATATCAAAATGTGGAAATGCATAATGTAAGACTGATGAAATTGTAACTCAATATGGGGGTTTAAAAGGCAACTTTTTCCGAGCTGCATACGCATCCCGCACGCGTATCAAATCTAATGGTCCTAATGTCATTGTGCACAAGCGCAGTTGAAATACCAAACTGGCTTATTGAATTGAATTACCATAGTATCGGGGCAAACAAATTGTAATCGAGAATTAATCCTGGGCTCCATTTTCGTGTGGTTTTATGAAGAAGATTTTTGAAAACTAAAACTGATGCTCGCGTCGCGGGCATCATCAAAAACGATCAATGGCTATTAAAACATAATCAAGAATTCTTCCCAATTATAAGACCCCTTCCAAACTTGAATACAATCTTATTCAGAACGAGGTAAGATTGTCATATCACTGACCTCTTGAAGTTTCTCCTGGGTGTTAAAGTAAGATGTGATCTCTTCAAAGATGTCACACAATGACTGGCGATTTTGTTTAAACCTGGAATATAAACGAAAGCTACAAATGTAAGAATTCAGTTCAATCAAATAAAATATGACATTTCAGCTGTTAAAGGTAGTTATAACATTTCCAAACAAAACTACTGAATTATTACGAAATACCGTACTAGACTGTACGTATTATAGCAGTCTCAAGCATTCTGTGAAATCATGGCACCTGGTGTGCTGTTGTTTTCAAGAAAAGTGGACATTTATATAGTTTTCCAACGATTGTCGGCGGACAATCGTTGGAAATAGTCTAGTTCCCCGACCTGATAATTCCCTGACACTATGTAATTGCTCCGTTTTGTCTAAACTAGGGTCAGGGAACCAGACTACTAGAGCAATATTTTTTCTCTCTGTTTTTCAAGCATCTGTGCACACTCAACTTTCAACAGGTCGGTATTACAGGATTTGCTAGCACACTATAAAATACTAACCCCAAATCCATTTATTTCTGAAAATTACAGCAAAAGCAAATGTTGTCTACTACAGCTGTAAGTTACAGTCCTTTGACCAACAACGGATAAAACATCATGATTGAATCACAACGGGGGAACTTAACAGAATAAGGTACGAGGTTAATAATGTTAAAAAGACAGATCTTACATTGCTCTGACTGCATCCCAGTTGTTGCGTAAAAAGTCCCAGGCAACCTCGTACCCATCGGGGTTTTCAGCCACGCCCATAAGGATAAGCTCAACATCCCTTCTAGAGAAAATGGTTGAATCCAACATCGACTGCAGATAACTGTATGACAAAAAGGAAAAACTGAAAAACTGAAATTGCCATGAATGATTCATAGTCCAAATTTTACCGCTAACCAACTACCTGCATTAATAGAAAAATACAAATTTTCTAACATACGTTTAAAAAGTGTGGGCCTACTTTATGCACATATTAAAGCTTTAAAATGTTTTACCGGCCTTTGGCTTTACAAAATATCTTAGACTGGTTCCTCCCCCCAAATATTGTATACCCAGCAGGATATGGGGCAGAGGGGTACCCCCTTTTGTCCCTATACCCTATACACTCTCCAGACTATTGTTACCTAACACATCCCCCTAGACATCGCAAAAGAATTCCTGAGATTCCGAGAACACAATAACCAACACAAAAGAGGGGGGGGGGTCCCTCTGCCTCATATCGTGCATCATATGAAATATTGGGACCAGAATACGGATATGGCGCTTTTGATTGGCTTTTGTGTGTTCATGTGCAGTATCAATTTCTCATTTCTATGTTGTTTTCTCCTGAATATATAAATTTAAATCTTAAATTGTTAGAAATACGTGTGTTTTAGTAGAATAGCGCAATGCATTTCTGATGAAACCGTAGCTATAGCTTAAACCTGTCGGAATTTCGCCAGGTTTATGCCATTACCAGCTGCCGGCTTCAACAATCGAAGCGTATATGGAAGAACCGGGAACCAATCTAAACAGATACCTTTGAAGATGGGAGTTGTCCGTAGAACACGTGAGGGCGCTAACCCATCGTGATCGTTCCCGGGAGTTTTCACTCATCTGCAGCATATTCAATGCGAAGTCCCATTCTGACTTGCCACCGAAACGGATGCCGTTACAATACACAACACTGCGGAAGTTCTCAGGAATTCTGTGGAAATAGAATTAGGGCGTACAATACGATACCACTGTATGCAGGAAAGAGGGGTCCATCAAGTTGTGGATGGAATACAAAAGTTTTTTTGAAAAGATATCACATCAGTGTACATGGTTATGCATTTTGTTCAACGATTTGATGCATTTTCTGAGATCTCGGATTAAGATTTCTTTTTCACTCGAGTTGCGGGCTACAGAAGAATATATTACATAAAGAGAAGATATCTATTCACATTTTTTTTGAACATGGAGAGCTTATAAGTTTGCTCAGTCATCATTAAAGGTACATGTAGTGTACACGATTGGTAATTCTCCAATTTTTTTTACTGAATTATTACGAAATACCGTACTAGACTGTAAGTTAATAGTAGTCTCAATCATCCTGTGAAATTAAGGCACCAGGTGTGCTGTCGTTATCAAGAAAAGTGGAAATATTTATCGTCTTCCAACGATTTCCAGCTGGAAATCGTTGGGAAAACTGCCCTGTACAGCCTTTAGTCAAGGCTCGTGGCTACCTGGACGAGTGGCGCGCCCCGGACATGCTGGCATTCAGGGCACGTCACGTGTCCAGGTAGCCTCGCGCGCCTTGACTAAAGGCTATCATCCGCCCGACGGTTGAAAACGAGCGCCGTTTTTCTCTCGGTGTTTTCGCCATCCAACAACGCAAACCTTTGAACAGGTCAATGGAACGATATTTCCTATCACATACTAATAATATGCAGGGCCCCAATGGAAACCAGTTTTAAACTGTTTGGGCACACCCTGGATAAAGAAATGTAATAAATAAATAAATAAATAAAAACCCCAAATCCGCCAATTTTTGAAAATTGCAACTATGACCAATCATGTACACTGGATTAAATATAAATATTAAAGGATTTTGTAAGCAATGGAAATTATTACGTGACGATTTCTGGCTCTGCATTTTTAACTTATTTATTTATTACTTACTTATTTTGGCTAGGATGATCCATATATTCTTTGAATAAATTCGTTGCCCTGGAAACACAGTGCCCGTAGCCATAGTCACAGGCTGTGGAAGTAACATCCAGGTGGCTAATCTTTCTGAAACGTATAAATTAAGAGCACCGGTCACAAATGAAAACGAAAATATGAAATGGCGTACGATACTATCGTGGCCCTAAAGGGACATCACACATCGCAGATTTCTGCGCAGATTATTTGCGATGCCGCACATTTTATCGCACATTTCTTTGCAGATTTCGGCGGCGGATTCAGCCGTGGATTCAGCCGCAGATTCAAAATCTCAAACGCATCCAGTCAAAGGTGGTCAACAAAGTGTGCTTTTTATACAAGTTTTTTGTTGGGTTCCGTTAACAAAATGTAAAGGTTTTAGCAAAATTACACGTATTTTAAGCATAGTCTAAATAACGAATATATTCTGCATGCTCAAAATATAGAGAAGACCGATTACGTTCACTAATTAGCTTCTAATAATAAGGGCTAATGAGAACTTTTTATTCAAAAGTGCAGAAAACTGCATTTTGTTGACAATACTGCCGCTTTAAAAGTAAAATAAACTTCACATACTCCCCAAAGCGGATTCTATCTTACCAATATACTGGGCAGGCCCAATTTTTGGAAGGGGCACATTTTGGTCAACTAATTAGTTGCTATTAATGAGCTAGTGACGAGTCGTTTTAAGAGTTTAAGAAACTGCGTTTTATGAACAACTGCCACTTTAAAAATGTTCTCAAAGTGGAATTTTATTTTAAATTTTAATTACAATCGTAAATAATGTATGAGTCTACTGTTCGGGGATTTGGAACCAAAACATAATACCCTGAGGGTTTGAACTCTGTGGAGTTCTCGAATATACTTTTTTTCCTAAAAGTTTAGTTACCTTGCTCCTGGTAAGTCCCGTACGAAGCTTTCATCCCAACCAGACTCTGTGTACAGTGGTTCCACTAACTGCTGCATGTAAGTCTGAATAAAAACCACAACCGATATAATGTTAAAAGGATTCGAAGTGATTATAGAAGTAAAAATTTAAATACCCAAACAGAGGGGAGAGTTCGTACTACTGACGGTGATTGAATAACTGTTTAAGCATATTCGATGTAATGAGCCGTGTGCAAAACTCGGTTTATTTTGGTATGTGTGCAGATAGAATGGGGTATTGCTTGTGATGGACGGAGAACGCCCTGTGATTTTTTTCTCACAAGTCTGAATGAATCACTGAAACACAATATTTCATTAATGTTATTATTCTTTATGAATTCGTCATTAATTCAGGACCATTAACAGCATTTTTCTTAATTTGATTTTTGTGAACTCATTATAGGTCATAATGACAACCTTGTTCAACCATCGGCCACTTTACAGTTTTAAAAAGATGTCCGAACTGCTACCTGAACAGTAGAAGGGGTACTTGAACGCCGTTTGATGCCGTGATGTCTTCCTAGGAGCATTCGGGCAAAATATGATGAGGTGCGCAGCACAGCTCGTCGAGTTAAAATGGTGTGGTTTGTAAGACTTTTGACGAAGCCCTGGTAAATGTCTTGGCTGATGATCTCTGCATCGGCCAGGTTCTGTGTGTCGTACAGCAGCCCAATTTTGTTTTCTTCGCTAAAAACCTAAAAATTATGTGATAAAGAACACGATTTCATGTATCAAATATTCAAATAGTTAAGCAATGAAAACAAAAATTGAAGGTTTTTGTTTACATTAGGGTCGTCCTCAGCCTGTTGTAAAAGACGTTGCCAATTGGTGTTGTCGTAATTGACTCGATAGTATCCAGTCATCTTGGCATTAGCAAGGTACCAGTTGGTCTGTGGTGTCCCAGCCGGCAGATCGATGTTTTCTAAAAAAACAAAATTAAAATAATTTTTAAAAGTAATAATTACCATTAATTGGTCATCGATAATTCAAAGTCTTTACAAACTAGTCGTATGAACAAGGCGACAACGAATATGACTATCAAGGACAGTAGAATAATAAGGTGCATCAGAAGTAGAAACAATAGAAACAATATTAGTGGTGACTCCATTGTCGTCGTCACCGTCGCCGTTGTCATGATCGACGCCATCAACATTTCCCTTATCATCGTCGTCGTCGTCATCATCGTATAGGCCTAGTAATCGTCGCCTTCGTTGTCATCATCATCGTTGCCATTTTGGTCATCGTAGTCTTTTACACCATAGTCGTCATCATCATAGTAATCTTCGTTGTCGTCGCCATTGTCGCCATTATCGTCATTGTCATTATCTCCATTATCGTAGTATCATCTGAACCAACAGCACCATATGAATACCATTATGTATTGTAATCATCATAATTGTCATCAACATCATCAATTACACTTGTACTACTCTAAAGCCAGCATTGATACCTACTTTTCTCCTCTGATAGATCCAACCATATCAAAGTTGGATTGTCATATTGATCAGCGCTTCCCGATTTGTACATCAATGTAAGGGGCACCCACCACTTGTAGCTGAGAAAAAATGTAAAAGACAGACATTATTTTGATATTTGAAAAAAACCTGTTATCATTGTTACCTAACTTTCAGTTGCTTTAGCTCGATTTATAAAATACTGTGTTGCAATTGATATCGTGTTCAACGAAATAAATGCTGAAATAGATCAGCATTTTTTTCTGTCCAAATATAAATGTCAGTTACGTTGCTTTGAACTGGATTATGTATAAACATATGCTACTGAATCAAAGATATGTACTCAACACCTATAAGAGACGTTGCATCCGACATTTATGTGGAAAAAGTCTCATTTTTTCTAATGAGACATGCACGATTAGTATCTGCTGTGTATTTGATATTGGTTCACCTTATCAATATAATGTGATAGCTAAGGTGTTTGCGTCAAACACCTCTAATTATGGCGTGACTCAGCCGATTTGCTAAGAAATTATTACGCGTATTTTTCACGATAACTACCAACCAAAGTGTCGCAATGCAGTTGGCCAGTTCGCAGGTACGTTGTTTAAGTGTTCACATAGAATATAATATTAAACAAGGTATACCACTGTTTGAAACGCAGACAAAACGACGATACCTGCGCCACGATCGATTGTTGTTGTGATTGGGATCGTGATTATTGATGCGCATAAACAATGTGGATGTCTTTTGATCGATACAAATTATCTAAAAAAGATTATCCGTCGCTGCTGGACTTTTTCGACAAAAGACCAAAAAGCTGATGAATTTTCTCGCTTGGTATGAGTTAAGGTACAGTGTGAACTCCTGCAGTTTGTATATTCAGGGGCGGATCCAGAGGGGGTTTGGGGGTCAAACACCCCCCCCCCCCCTCCCCCCACTCATTGGCAATTTTTCTTGTTTACATTTTTTTACGGCTGAAGTTACACATCAGAAAACCAGAAACCCTTTTTGTGTATTATTAAACCGAGAGATTAATGGCGCCACTAACGTCGAGAACACGGCTTGCGCTCTAGTCTTGGTTCCAAGACGTCCTTAGCGGTGCGACGTATAGCGCGCACGGCCGGCCGACAGCGCCCTCTAGCTACACACACGTCAAGGCCAAATAGCAAAGAACGTCTTGGCTATTTCGCTTATTCTCTAAAACGCTTTGCTTAAACGCGAATAAAGTATTTTCTGACACGTCTGCGCATCTGAAATAGAAACAATAATAAAATACAACATTAATCCTTGTGATTAGGAATTCCGCTTTACCGCAGCAGCGCAGGGCCTTGAGCAAATTTCCTTCTGAGGATTAAAGAATGGGTTAGAAACACACAATAGTCCATTCAATGTGCTTGTTGTTTCTCAGCTCATTTATTATTTCATATTCCTATAGATTCAGGGAGACTGACATCCTTGAATCGACTGAATCATGTACATATCTGAAGACTAAAGAACGGGTTAGAAATACACAATAGTCCATTCAATGTGCTTGTTGTTTCTTAGCTCATTTATTATTTCATATTCCTAGATTCAGGGAGACTGACATCCTTGAATCGACTGAATCATGTACATATCCGTCTTTGGCAGTTTCTGATCGCCAACGCCCGTGCTTTTTGAACAGTCTATCTGGTACTCCATGATTAGCCGCAGCAGAAGCTCCACCCGATCTAAGGCTGTGTAAGGAATATTGTTTGGGGTCTTCGCCAATAGCCGCTACGGCTTGCTTCAGAATTTCGCTGGACCTTGTGTATGAAAGTTGTTTGGATTTAAATTTATAAGTGTTATCCTTTTTGCAGTAGGATAATCCTAGGAAAATAAACTGATCAGAATTTCTAGGTTCAAGTAAAGCTGCCTTGGATAAATAGCGTGAAAGCATAGATACAGGGCATGTGGGCTTCCCAGTGGAAGCAACGATGACCCGTGCTCCTTGTCTGTAAATGTCTGTCTTGCTTTTCTCTATGAAAATGCTAGCGAAATTATCTTGGATAGTAATGTCACGCCTTCTAATGGCGACTAGTTCGTTAAACCGGAAAAATGCAGCGAAGGCCAGGAGGCAGATGGTACAAACTCTGAGATCCATGAGCGAAGCTGTGGGTTGTCCATAGCGCTCACAAATTTTCTTTAACATGTCTGCAGTAATTGGAGCTTTCTTCGCTAGTGGTCTTGCTATTACATACGTTTTAATCCTTCTAACACCAAGTGTAGGAATTTTGTGTCACATGGATTAGGTACATCCTTTAAATCATGAATCCATTTAATTCCATAGAAAGCCGATTCAATGGCAGAATACGGAGAGCCTTTTTCAGCAGGTATACCAAATAATCCGCTGCATGATGGGAGGAAGCTGGGAGTGGACACAGTTTTTGGCTTATCGCCCAATCTGACCATTGTTCAAATGCTTTATTATACCTGCGCGAAGTGGATTGTGCTCTAGATGCTTGTAAGACTGTGTGGAGGGTATCCTGATGGGATGAGCTAGACTGTTGGTGTGGAGAAGGGGGTCACTGTGGAGAAATAGGAATTGACAATTTTCGGGAATTAATGAACTAGGATTGTGCTGCAGTGTTCAAATTATTTTATTTACATAGGCCTAGTGTAACAACCAGACCAAGTTGCTTTCTCTTCCTCTCAGAAACAATTGATTTAATAACCAGTCGGCAAGCCTGGCCGTTTATGAACAATACATCTATCCTGTTCCTCTCAGGAACAACTCCTTCAGTAAGGAGTTCAATCAATATATCTTCTGTGTTCCTCTCGGGAACAACTCCTTCAGTAAGGAGTTCAATAAGGATAGACGAATAACAATGCCTGAGATGTTATTTTAATTGCTTATGTTTACATTGTACAGGCATAGTTCACACATTAAATGCTGTGACCGGTATCAGTGGGAAGCATTCAATCTTATAGTCAATACGGGATTATTGAACGAGTCTGATCCGAACATGGATCTCGAATTCCTTCCTTATACGAAAATGCCTTGTGGGTTATCAATTTGAATTACTTTCTTCACAACTGAACGGAACACATTATCGTCTGAGAAAAGGATAGGCCAGAAAACTGCCGATGGCCAATGGGGTACGACTAACGAACCAGCTGCTCTGCATGCGTTCAGATGGAAAATGGCTTCTGGAACTAAGTGAATTGGTGGGACTAACCAATTGTTCTCACTTCCCCAGTGGGAAGAAAAGGCGTCGACTCCGGACGTACCTGGGCACCAGTACTTTGAATTGAATTTAGCTATCCTAGCATTTGCGTTATCGGCAAACCTATCAATGGTATGGGGACCGAAAATAGAATCGATAAATTCAAAAAATAACTGGGAAACGCCCCAATCGTCGAAATCTATTATTCTACTAATTGCATCAGCGGTTACGTTAACATTTCTAGAATCCACTGAGGAATTAGGGAAATGCCGTTCTCTTTGCAGAACTTAAAGATATTGACACTTATAAAGCAGGTGGAGTTTGATGTTCGTCGATCCACCTTGCAAAATGGCGACAACGGCTTGGTTATCGGTAAACATTTTTACATTCATGTTGGTAATGTTATGTTTAAAGGCTGAAAGTGCAGTTGCAACACCTTCCAACTCTCGCCAAGTTGAACTTTCTCGTGCTTCTGTTTCTGACCAAGTTGTATGATTGATGATATCTGTGCCCTGGATAAATGACCCGAAACCCGTGTTACTTGCATCGCTAAAAACCATGACATGTGGAATCGCGTGAGTGGTCAGGCTAAGGTTATTATACACTGTTAGATTAGACTTCCAAAAGAATAATTCTTGAATGGCTGGGCTTCCTGAAGAAAAGTTAATTTTGTTTTCCCAACCTGTTCTGTTGTTGATTTCATGATGAAGAAACCTCGTCATTAGTTTAGTCATAGGACCGATTATGGGCATGTACATGATATGATCTTGCCTGTGACCGATGCTAGATTTCTGGCTGTGGTGCGTGGTAGCGAATTTATAAGGCTATTTATTGCGTCCGAGGTGTTTCTAATTCTTTTGTCTGTTATGGCAATTGTGCCATTGGAACTGTCCCAACGTATGCCTAACCATTCTATGTTTTTGTGTTGGAGACCATTGTGATTTTTCTTTGTTCGGAACTAATTCAGCATTAATCAAGTCATTCTTTACCATCTTTAGAAGTATTAGCGGCCGCAGTTTCATCTGGGGATCTACACCAGCCGTCATCTAAATATACAACAATGAAAACACCCTGGGATCTCCATTGTTTGACTAGCGGTCGCAGGCATTTAGTGAAAACATAAGGTGCAGATGATAATCCAAAAGGAAGGACTGTGAATACGTAAAACCGAGTATTCTTATTACTTGTCCAAGAGAATCCGAGATAAGTTTGATGGAGGTTAAACATGTCTATGTGGTGATATCCGGACTTAAGGTCGAAAGAAAACATGTAATCGCCTTTACGTATTAGACAATGCGACTTTCCAGTCATCGAACTTAACGTATTCTTTCCAAATATGTGCATTAACATGTCTCAAATCTAAAATTAATCTAAGTTTACCAGAACTTTGAACAGAAACTGAAAGTGGATTAACAACTGTGGGTGCGTGTAATACTTCGGACACTAAGCCTTTAGCAAGTAAGTCTTGTATGACCTGTTGGACGAATTCCGATTGGTCAAGCGCAGATCTATTGTTTCTCAGGGATATTGGAGGAGGTGTAGTAATTAGTGGTAATTTGTATCCTTGTTCGATAATACTAATAACATATTCATTTGTTCCAATGTTTCTCCAAAAATCTATGGCTGATTTAAGTCTCAATTTTACAATGGGCTCAGTGAATCCTTGTTCATATTCGTAGAAATTCCTCTTTCGGCCTTCGAAGTTGAGAATTTTGGCGAACTCGGGATAGTTGATCAATTCACCAGCATATGAGGTTTCAGGCTGATCAGGAACTATAAAAATATTATTTGAACGAACCAGAATGGGAATTTAATTCAAATTATACCCATTGCTACATCATCTTTATCCGTGTATTTTGACATCATTGCCAATATAGCACTTTCTCCGTACACCATATTATTCCTGTAACTCTTTAAAACGATGACCCAGCCAATCGTGAATGCAGATTAGTAAACTGACCTGTAACTCTCTTTCTCGGTGCTTACTGGTGCTTGTCTGCAAGGGTGTGGATGTCGGTTGGTCGTCTGATGAGACGTCTCCAGTGACCGGAACGGCCGCAGCCGAAGCAGGTGTTAGTTGTGCTGGCTTGGGTGTGGCCAAAGACCCTTCTGTCGAATTGTAGAGGGCCACGAAAAAAGAATCTGCAGTAGAAGTAGGCTGAATTTGTGGGATGATGTCGGTGCTTGTCGTTTTTGCGACGCGGTTGATTGGCGAAGTTGTCGCATTTTACGCAAGGCTCTTGCTTGGGCTGATCGTATTTTCTTGTCATCTTCGCTATCGGATGCAAGTTCGTCGGACTCGTACTCCTCAACTGCGCCCCACCCTGCTTCGCCCTTGTCTGCCAGGCGGATTAGCTTGTTTCTTTTCTTTATATCCTTTAAGTATATGAACTAATACCTGTCCGGCTTCGTCGTACTTTGCTTTAGAGGGTAGGTTTTGTGCTTTTTCTACCTTGTCAGAAATCTCCTTGTTGAATTCCCACTGTTTTTTGTTTCCTTTGAACTTAAAGGTGGGTTGTGCAGGTTTTGGCCGAGGTTGCGTGTCCTGTGCAGCCGATGCTTGATCCGTTATTTCTTTCCTGAAAGTGTCCAGTTTGTCATCAAAATAGCTTTTTAAGGAATCGAGCAGGTCGGAGAACGCCGGTTGGGTTGGCCCGGCTAAGGCATGGCCTGCCGTAGTCTTGGTTCCAAGACGTCCTTAGCGGTGCGACGGCCGGCCGACAGCGCCCTCTAGCTACACACACGTCAAGGCCATGCCAAATCGCAAAGAACGTCTTGGCTATTTCGCATGGAAGCGCGCGCGACCTGCTTATGCATAATTTAACAGGCTGGTCAAACGAATAATCGCGCTTGCGCACTGGAGGAAACTCATGTTTTAGTAATACTTACTGGTCAGTTAACGTACCTTGTACGTACGTACGTACGTGTGCATGCACATAAAAATGTACGTACAGAAACTAGACTAGACTAGTTAGTGTTTGCGATCATATGATGCACGATATGGGGCAGAGCGAACCCCCCCCTCTTTTGTGTTGGTCATTGTGTTCCCGGAATCTCAGGAATTCTTTTCAGAAGTCTAGGGGGGATGTGTTAGGTAACAATAGTCTGGAGAGTGTATAGGGTATAGGGACTAAAAGGGGGGTACCCCTCTGCCCCATATCGTGCTGGGTATATTTGCGATTTACATGCGATAATGCAGCTACGTCACACCATAGAGCAAGGCCTTGCTCTATGGTCACACGCGCATGCAAATGCCACACAGTTCTGCTCGCGATTTCGCGAGCAGAACTTATGTATTTTCTTAAGAAGCAGAAGCACGCTGACAGGTGCTGACAGGTTATTTGAATGACAATAAGTCATAGAATAGACCCAAGACGTAATGACGTCACGCTTTGTTTACATGTGCGCTTTCCTATGGGAGCCAGGTCAGGGCACCAGACAAGGTAGGGACATAGGAAAGCGCACATGTAAACAAAGCGTGACGTCATTACGTCTTGGGTCTATTGGTTACCTATAACTGTATAAGCTTGAATGCGTTTGTGTCACTCACGCTTTTCGCATACTACAGCCAGGACATACTAAATTTTGTTCTACTATAGAGTACCGAAGTGATGACGTCAATCAATGCAATGTTTGGAACCAGAATACATTCTAAACTGCACGTGTGTAGAACCATTGCCCCGGCAACTGACGTCAGACTTCGGTACTCTATAGAGTACAGAAGTCTGACGTCAGTTGCCGCGGCAACTGGTTCCAAACACATGCAGTTTAGAATGTATTCTGGTTCCAAACATTGCATTGATTGACGTCATCACTTCGGTACTCTATAACGTGCGATGACAGAAGAAAACCGTCGAGTACTGCGGCAGGCCTAGTCTTGCTTCAAGACGTTGTTACGTATATACGCGATAACCGGCCGCCGCGACAGGGCGTTATCACGACAAACTATTAATAGCCACGAACCGCCAGTAACAACGTCTTGGGAATTTCGTAAAATCTCCCCCCCCCCGAAAAATGGGGGAAACTAGTGCGCATGCGTCAATTCTGTATGAAAATGAGGAACATTTTCTCTTCACGCACGCGCACATACGAAAAAGAGCTGCCATGAAGTTGCACAATAGTCTGGTAGCTATCTATACTACTGGCTGATGGGGCGCTGGTAAGTTCGCGATCGAAGCTGCTATGCTTTGCATTGCAGGCAGCCGGCCGGCCGGCTATGCGCTAGCGGCTGCAGTGTTCACCGCTCGTGTTCGCATGCGACGTCTTGCAACTGTGACGATCGACGCGAGGGAGATACGACGGGGAAGGTGCCGGGCGGGACTGGGCAGGCAACCTGGGTGATGTGGTGTGTGATCTGCGGGAAATTTGGGAGGACAAGTCGTACGTGGAGACAAGTCTTCCGTTGAGACAAGTCGTCCGTTGAATTGAGGTCGACTCGGAGGTAGGGTAATCGCTGGGGTTTCTCGGCGGGGATTCGCGTCCAGCCTCAAAGCATAGAGGAAGAAAACACTTCCTCCATGCTCAAAGCAAACATGAGCCTGAATTTTTGTCGAGTTTCACCAGTGGAGAAAACCCGCAGGAGATCTAGAGTGCATCTCAGTATCTTTGTGAACTGTGTGACAATCGAATCACCAGAGTACGACAATCTCCGTTCTCCCCGGCCGTAAAGACTAGGGCCTCGTGAGTTATTTGTTTTATTATTATCACGGCCTTTTTTATTTTATATCTAAATTAAATCACCCAATAAGGTCTCCTCAGCACCATTATATTATGTCATATTCAGCCCCGTTAAGATTTTCTGTTGATTATATTTCCATCATTCCGGAACTTTTTAGTTCATTCCCCTCGGCCGGCCCTACCAAACAATCTAAATAGCACGGACCTGTACCTTTATCTTCATACTAACACTCGGGCGGTAGTAGTCAGGGGGCTAGACTATGCATAATGCATATATTTATGTATTATGCAAACTACATAATGCGCGCTGCAATCATTGGGCTAAGCAGGTGCGTGCGCACAACACGGCTTCTACGAAATTCCCAAGACGTTGTTACTGGCGGTTCGTGGCTATTGTCGTGATAACGCCCTCTCGCGGCGACCGGTTATCGCGTATATACGTAACAACGTCTTGAACCAAGACTTGGCTCACGTCCACTATCCTGGTGTAGTGTATCAATCTGAGCCACTCTCCCTCCATGGGCTCTTGTGCTGTGGATAAATGAAATTATCCACACCAGGTATCAGCTTGTGAGAAGCGGTTGCGCTTATCATGTGAGAAGCGGTTGCACTTCTTAGTGTGAGAAGCTGTTGCGCTTCTTAGTGTGAGAAGCGGTTGCGCATCTTAGTAAAGGAATTCCAGAATCAATAATTCAATATACATAGTCCATTGGGACTAAGTCCATTGGGACGAATTTGTTGATTTGTATGTTACTTTGATCTTGTAATGATTGACTTTGTTAACGTGCAAATTGTACATGCGATTGTTAAACTTGGTTTGACTGTCTTAAGCCCGGTTCATACTTCATGCGAATGCGAATGCGAAGCGAATTTCATGACGTCAACAATTGAAGTTTCATTGTGACGTTCTCCGTTACCATAACGAATTCGCTTCGCATACGCATTCGCATGAAGTATGAACCGGGCTTCAGGCGAATGAATGCTTGCCAAGTACCACAGCATCAGTTTCCGTTGTGTCTCTTTTCACAAAAAGTACCTCCCCCCCCCCCCCCCCCCCCCAGCGAACAAAATTAGGGTAATTGTTTTTTGGGGGGGGAGTGTAAACAACAAATTCGACCCCTCCCCCTGCAAAACATCCCGAATCCGCCCCCAATATTGATATTTTGTATTGCATTTTGATTACATATAACACTTAAAATAATTCTATTTATAGGGGAGTTTCCACTTAAGTTTAAACTTCCGACTCTGCTTGCTGTAAACGCGGGAGACGAACGCGTACGCGCCTGCTTACATACGCTCTGTTCGCCCGCCTTGAGACCGACACTTGCACGGTCAATTTTTATGTTTGCTTCGTGAAATTGGCTCAAGACCTTACCCAAGATCTCCAAATTCCTCTTTCTCGAGTGATGCTCCAAGCTGGAGGAATATCTTCTGTGTCGCCTCAATCTGATTCCCTGTTGAAGATCTCGTCATGGTTATGAGCGGGTAGCCACGCTGAAGGGTCCAAGTGTCAATTATTTTCTTGACATCGATGTCTCCCTTGCCCTTATCTGCCTGTGGATGCATTTTCATAAAAACATTCAGCCCTACGCAAGAGGTTACTAAAATGTGGTTCTTAAGTCAATTCCATTGATTCAAATCTTCAGTTGCGTCACCTCAGATGCCTCAAACACCAGCGGCCAATTTTATGGATCTGCTCAGCACATTAATTTGTTCAGCAAGAAAACTCTTCATTTTTTTGTTTTTGTATGGGTATCGCCCAACACAAGGCCAAAAGGCCACTCAAGGTGTGGGCTACATGACAAGAAAAGACAAATCACAGGGATGTAAGGTATCTATTCATATTTCGTGTGAATTGTGAATCATTATAGGTGGACTGGAAGTAGGTTTACAGGCAAGGAGTTCCAAAGAAAGGCAGTATGAGGGAAAAACTTGAAGAGTATCTAACAGTACTATAGCCTTTGGAACAACAAAAGTTTGGACAGGGGAACCCGTTTCCTGTTTCATGATAAAAAACAGATAACTGTGGTAGATTCAACCTGATATGCCTGTCCCTCTATGTTTTTGGACTACCTGAATTATATAAAATAGGGGACATCACTACAGTAAAAATCAACAGTATCGGATGAGTACACTTTATTAGGATTTACATGCACGCGTTACTAACCTCAGAGGATATTTTGACTCAATTATCTTTTGCCAAACTATGATGGTCTTTAGAGAAGGATAGTCTATCATTTTAACATTTTCATTGTAATTTCTATGAAAACTGTAGAAGCCGCTTCTGTTATTCTTGATGCGAGACAATGTGCACAATACTAGTTGTGTCGGTAGTTTGGGCGTATTATAAGTCAGAATCTTACTTTCAGAATCTTACTCGATTTATGACAGCTGTTGAATATTGTTGGGTTCAGTAGACTGTTAGTGAAATAATGGTATGAATATTATTTTCTTTTCAATAAAGGCCCTTCACTGTTGAAAACTACATAAAGAAGGGAAAGATGATTATTTTGTAGATTTGGCCCAGTACCTGTTAATGATTGGTGCGCTACCCGTTTTTAAAGATATGTTTATCAGAGGAAACGATGAAGGTAATACGTACAGCAGTCAGTTGTCGCCACAGATGTTCGGCAATGGCGTTTTTGTAGGAACGCTCCTTAAGGTAGTTCTGGATACATTCATTAAACACCTCACGTGTCAAGAAATGCTCCAACATCCAGAGAATTGAGCCTCCCTTTGGAAACAAAATAACAAGCGCGGCTTTATAGCCATCTTTATTTATACGTATTTATAAAAACCATGCTTTGTCACCTTCAGGATGTCTTGTCAAAAGGTCATCATGTTTGGTGCAGCGTCAATTATATTCAGGCAGGGTGTCAAATCTGCTTTATGCATATCGTCACAGTTTTCACGAACAGACGAATTTTGCCTCTCCGCATTAAAGTAAAGTTACAAGAAATTCAGGTTTTAAGCTGCTCACTTTTTAAATTGAAGATATTACCTGCATTTATACCACATGTTGATTCAGTGTTGACACATATGTTAAAGTTCAGTTCTCTGTCTTTCACAAGTCATTGGCAGCTGGGCGATAAGTAAATTAATTACAGAGTTATTAATTGATTAATAAATTTGTCTCTTCGTGAAAACTCAGAAGCGAGAAATGGCCCGTTTAGCCCCACAGAGTGTCATTCGTCTCTTCGTGAAGCTCAAAATCCATTATCTGGCAATTTTGCCCTTCACAGCCCTATTGTATTAACACGGAGTTTAGATTCGTCTCTTCGTGAAAACCTAATATCCATTTCCGGGCAATTTTGCCTCTCACAACCCTATTGTATAATACGGAGTTCAAATTCGTCTCTTCGTAAAACCCAAAATCCATTTTCGGGCAATTTTGCCCTTCTCAGCCATAATATACGCTATGGCTGAGAAGGGCAAAATTGCCAGAAAATGGATTTTGGGTTTTCACGAAGAGCGAACTTTAACATAGTGTCAACAATGAATCAACATGTGGTATAAATGCAGGTAATATCTTCAAATTTAGAAAATGAGCAGCTTAAAACCTGATTTTCTTGTAACTTTATTTTAGTGCGGAGAGGCAAAACTCGTCTGTTCGTGAAAACTGTGACGATATATTAGTAAACTTCTGCGAAAGTTGTGTTGCATTTTTGTTTGTTTTCAAATGATGAAAACAAATGGTTGTACATGGCTTGTTTGCTTGCTTGCTCCACGTTTCCTGCATGCTTTCTTGGCTCCATGGTATATAGCTTCCCTCTGCTTGCTACGCTCCCGCCGCCTGTCATCTTGAAAATGACGAGAATTTCGCCTAATAAATTTCAAGATGTATTTCGTATTCTGTTGACAATGAAAAAGTCTTTCAACTCTTAAAGGTTACTTGCTTTTGGGTGTAGCACCTCGAAAAATAGATTTATAAATTGAATTTATAATTTTCTAGAATTACATGAGTATTAGCTGTCTAGTGAGACATCGACCGAAAAACTCGGCCCACGATCGATTGCAGTTAATGTGCTGCAGTTTTATGGCTTACACCTTTCAAAGGGCATGGTAGAATGTTATGAAATTTGATTTAAGACCTGAATACAGAAACTGTCTAGACCAGGTCTTAAATATAATCAAATTTTATAACATTCTGCTGAAGATTTGCAACTATTGATTTATAGCACGATTAATTCTTACCTAACTCCAAAATACGCCGCCGCACCAAAACAAATGTACATTATGCATTGCTCCGCAGAGCTGGGGGCCCTTGCACATTGTACAAGCATGCGCACAAACTGTTCTATTTCGAACATCTAGTCAAACAAGTAGGATTTTGTCCACTTTTGGGGCGTCAATTATAAAACCTAAAATTCTGCTCGCAGAAAATGAGAAAATGGGGTTGTCCACTTTTGGGGCTTCATACCAATTGTTACATGCGAAATACTTGAAAAACGCGCTGCATATAGGCTGCTTTTCGACTCCCAAAATGGCATAGCAGTAGCAAGAGTTAGAAGGTGACGTCACTTGCAAAGGGTCTAGCCCCCCCAAAAAACATTGACTCGAGAACCGCGCCTGCCAACTGGTTCCCCAGCTTATAGGCCTACTTACTTACACGTTGTTTGTTGTGTGTTTGTTCCACAATGTTTGTTAGCTTAATTGCATATTGGGGTGTGTGTTTCTAAATTTGTAAATATATAGATAATTTTAAGAATTGATTTTACCTTAATGATAGACTTCATACCTTGTCAAACGTGATACTTGAGAATTGGGATTCTATATCGGAGTCTGTGGCGAAGACTGGTGCCCGTAAGGCAGGTCGGGTACCAAGACTGTCTGATCTTAACGCGGTGTCCGTCGTATATACGTAGAATCTTTCATACTTGAAATGAAATAAAACAAACACCGGTCATAATCGAATTCCCAAGGCATGTACTTTAACGGAATGATTGCAAAATGTGCCAACCATGGGTTGGCAATAGAATGGTCTATTGGCTCTCGTTGCTACAGAGTCTAGATTGAGTTGTGAACTTGTGACAAAATGGGTCCACGTTGGACCAAATATGGCCGATTACGCGTTAGCAGGGGCGGATCCAGGAATTTTTGGCGGGGGGGTGGGGGGGGGGGGGGGTTCTGAAATTTGCCCAGAAAATGAATCCCAAAATGTTCCGCCTGCAAACATTTTTTTTACAAGCGGGGGGGGGGGGGGGGGGGGGGGGGGGGGGGTCATACACTTTCTCACCGTTGGTGGCGCCATTTAACCTCTGTTTTGTTTTCACCCATAGACCTGTATTTGCAAGGCGTAGGCCCCTACAAGCAAAAGCAAAAAAAACGAAAAAAACCAAACAAACAAAAAAATTGCCAACGAGCGGGGGGGGGGGGGGGGGGTTCGACCCCCCCCCCCGGATCCGCGCCTGGTTAGTGCACATGGACGCATACTTAGCGGCCATCTTTGGTCCAAAGTCAGAAGTTGTCGCAACTCTGGGTTGCGTTCGAGTAGCTTACCCGGATCGACTCGGGTGAAGGCAAACGGGTCAGCCATGAGAGCTGGGCTAATAGAACGCTCAAACGCCCTCTTCTGTTAATGTCATCTTGCACTTGAGGCGGCCATGGATGAATAAGAGTCGGCGATTGTGTAGTTACGCGTACGGACCCCTCTTTATATTTGATCTATTTCGAGTCAAGGTTGTTTTTATCATTCCAAAATGAATTTATCAACCTAAAGTATACTCCTCTCAAATCTAATGACATCATTTTTTGTAATTCTGAACAGTTTCCTGCGGGAGAAAATGCAATTTTCTTACGTGTTTTGCGGTTGGTGTCTTGCGTTTTGTCATCTTCGTTGTCGTTTTACACACAAAATTCCCACAAAAAATTGAAAACTCTGCCCTCTATCTACGACATACCTGTTGGTTTTTAATGTCGCAATCTAGTTTGCTAAGTCCAGTTGTTAAAAGTGGATTTTGTTCTCTTATAGGAACAGTCCTTAACTACACAATCGCCCTTGAGGTCAGCCGTTTTTAATTCCCCGCTCCAGTAGAATCTGTGGGTAATCAGACTTAACTACGCATGCGTGTGACGTAATTCCACCAGTTACTCTGTTCCGCGAGCAGGGTCTGTGGTGGCTGACGTGACCCGAGTGAGCCCCGGACATGACATCAGACCTAATCGAACGGCACGGGGCTAACCCGAGTCGACCCGGGTGAGCTACTCGAACGCACCTTCTATCTACGAGCAAGTTCGGGTGCTGCTGACCTAGTAGTCCCTTTTGTCAATTTGCGATGTAAATCGCGCATGCGTGGTTTGTTTTTAACTCGAACGCGTCTAGTTGATCGACTACGTCAAATCTAGTTAGTGTGTAGCAACAACAAACTGCAAAGAATGTCATCTGCTAGTTGTTAACCGAAGCAATTTTATTGGCACGGCATTTCTATTTTCTATTATTTTCTCTACCTAACTTATAGTGCAATAATTAATTAATTGCAATTATTGCAAAGAGTTATTATCATTGGACAAAACCTACAATTTATCGCAAACGTTTGCAAAACTTGCCCCAGTTTACCTATCCTCCATCTTGAAATCGTGACGTAACTCGCGAATTTGACTAGAGAAACAGTGCTTCGGGGCTAGGTTGATCCAATTTGACTAGCTAGTCAAACCACGCAGCGTTCGAATAACATCTAGATCAGTGTTGTAGGTCTCGAGACCGGTCTCGGTCTCGAGACCGGTCTCGAGACCAGTTTTTCCTGGTCTCGGTCTCGGTCTCGGTCTCGGTACCCTGTGGTCTCGGTCTCGTCTCGGTCTCGGTATTTTGCTGGTCTCGGTATCGAGACCACCAATATTTTATACAAACAGCACATGTGCAGAATCGATTACAGCACGCTCGACTCGACTCGAGATGTATAATTGTGCAGTATATGACAACTTCTTGTTTACAGAATCGATTACAGTACGCTCTACTCGACTAAAGATTTATAAACGTGCAGTACATGACATGATGACAACCTCGTTTCTTTGCCGTGTACGCGTGCCCAAACGTACATGTAGCGCATTAGCTTCATGCATGGGAAGTTGGGAACGACATGTACATACTCCTTTGCACATAATGCATATGGAAATTTGTGATCTTTTTGCATTCTTTTATTATGTAAATGACATACAAGGTCTCGAGGTCTCGGTCTCGGTCTTGGGCCATTAGGTCTCGGTCTCGGTCTCGGTCTTCCAGGTCTCGGTCTCGGTCTCGGTCTCGGTCTCGGACCATCAGGTCTCGGTCTTGGTCTCGGTCTCGGACTTCGGGGTCTCGACTACAACACTGATCTAGATTGACTATAGTTAAGTTAAGTTTAGTCGAACTCTAGTCGCCCAACCGAACTTGCTCTATGGATCTGGTTGCTAGACGAGACAGCGCCCTCAACAGTTAAGCACGCGACAGATATCCATTGCAGCCAAACTAACCCTTTGAAATTCAGGGTGTACGTGGTTGACACCTATGTGTTCCATGTAAGTAGCGAATCCTTCGTTAAGCCACAGGTCATTCCACCACTCCATGGTGACTAGGTTACCAAACCACTGCAACAGAGCATAACAAAGATAACTATTCTCTTAATTTGTTTTAACCAGATTATTACAAACCTGTATTAGTCAATAATTGTGCCCAATACGTACTGTTTCTTTAAACTTAACTTCTGTTTCGATGACATCATCATTCAGAAGATGGAATGTTTGCGTCAGGGGATGATGTAAATTAGAACAGAGAGATGTTTTCTCTTTTGCCCTGTCCCGACGTAATGAAGCACTATACTCAGTGCTTTCCGAGAGCCTGTGTGAAACAATTTACAGGCTTACTCGGGCGGGATTCGAACCCACGACTACATGCTTACTAGTGCAGACGTCTTAACGTGGGTTAGAATCCCGCACGAGTAAGCCTGTGAATTTTTGCACACAGGCTCTCGGAAAGCACTGAGTATACAGTGCTTCAAATATTACGTCGGGACAGGGCAAACGAGAAAACATCACTCTGTTCTAATTTACATCATCCCCCGACGCAAACATTCCATCTTCTGACTGATTACGCGGTACCCGCTGCTGCATTGGATTCGAATCGGCCAGCCGACCCCAGCAAGCTCGGTGGTCGAGTGGTTAAGACGTCTGCACTAGTAAGCAGGAAGTTGTGGGTTCGAATCCCGCCCGAGTAAGCCTGTAGATTTTTTCACACAGGCTCTCGGAAAGCACTGAGTATACAGTGCTTCATATATAACGTCGGGACAGGGCAAAAGAGAAAACATCTCTCTGTTCTAATTGACATCATCATTGTTAATTTGAAGATTTTTAAGTCATTAAATTTAACATTGATGATGCCATAAAAAAAAGTGTCCTTTGCGATATAAACAATGACAATTACAAATGAATTAGGCCTAAACTGCTGCAAACTGCTTACTGACTGGATTGACCTGAAAATCGTCAAAATTAGCTGGTTTAAGCAAAAGTCATTTGGCTTTGAGAAAGAACTTGCTTCAGTTCAAAACGTTAGGCCAACTAATTTTATTCATTTAACAATTCAATTGTTTATATCAAATAGGGTACGTTTCTGAAGTAGTTATGCGATTGTTGACATCTTAAGCCATATACGGTATGACTATTTTGTATTTTTTCGTCCTTTTTGTGCTACATCATCAGCACCTTTGTTAATACGCCTAAATACCATTCACGTGCACATTTACAATCAGGTTAAGCAAACGTGTCACAAGTAAAACAAGTACAAAGTACATTGTGTACTTTGCTATTATTCTTAGTTCATGTATTTGTTATCTTTTCTGAATAAATAAATAAACGCCGACCAATTATTGAACGGTAATCACCAGTACCAGGCACAGCCAGCCGGGGTAGCAAACGTTTTGGGGTTTTCATGTTTGTTTTTATCTTGAGCTTCGCAATTTTTACCCTTCCTTTACGGAACTCAAATATTTACCTGATGTGCCAACTCGTGAGTAATAATCAATGAATATAATTCATTAAAATTGTAACCAAAAAGTCCCTTCAGCAGGTAGACATCCTGATAGGTGATCAGTCCCCAGTTCTCCATTGCACCTTCCCCGTAGTCCTGGATCGCTATGTGATCTATTGACGAAACAAGTTACAGATTCACTATAATCTGTCCAACTTTGAATCACTGAAGCTTTTCTGGGAGTGGTGCTATTTCGATTGATTCTAGAAGAGCCTGAAGATTTCTTTGGACCTTCTTTTCAGAATTAGAAAATCGAATCGCAAAAAATATTCACATGTATTTTGACGACCAAACGTCACATATCCTGACAAGTCATCCTTTTATGGGGATCTTCAAAGTTCACTTCGTGTCAAAGGAACATTGACGTTAATTTTAAGGTCAATGAGTGTTACGTAAAAGAGGCCTTTTCTTACCTTGTTTGGCCAGTGGGTACTGATTATCCAAGTAGGTGTCGAAATATGTCTGAACCCAGTCTGAGATATTCAGAGCGTAGGGAGCGTATTGGATTTGGTGAGACGGGCACCAGATCCGTATCTGCAAAAACAGTGTTGGCCAACATTTATCAGAATACATAGATTGATTACTTGTATGTTGATTTTGTTTTTCGTTAACTTGCCTTCTGGCTTGCTTGCTTTGCCGTGTATTTGGTTTGGTTGAAACACCTTGTACTTGGTCAGTTAATTTTTGTCTTGATTGTATTGGTTTATACCTGGTGGATCGATCGTTGGCATTTGAGTCGCGTGGTCACTACGTTGATTTGTGGATTTCATCGGCAGTTTTGTTTGTATTTTGCTTTATTTAAATGTATTTACATTTAATGTCACTTACCAAGCATCCATTTGCGTTGGTTACCTCGATGCTTGAATAATCATGTACTATGAATGCCATGAGATACGTGGGCACGAAAGAGACGCTCGTAAATGTTGTCCTTGACCAACGGGCATCAATCACCTCCGCCCCCGTTTCCATGCCATTTGACAGTGCCTTCATGTTGGTTCGATGTTCCAGCTGAACTTCGAATGTAGCTTTGAAACTTGGTTCGTCAAAACACGGTAGAACGCGTCGCGCGTGCGGCCCTTCCATCTCTGTCGTTGCAATATACCTGTACATTTACGAGAAACATGGAGATGGCAGCTATTTTTTATAACTTTTGATAAAGGCCTGTTATTCATATCGACTGTTAATGTGCTGTGTACCTTTCAACCCTCTCTGTTTTCTCGAATGCCCCACCCCGCCTACCTTCCGGTATGATTGACTTCTCGATAGTCTGTATATCACGCACGTGTATTGGCCATGTTAAGCGTGTGAGGTGAACATGTAAAGTAAGGTGTGGGGTACACCTCAGGTGATTTTTACAGTTATGCACTCGAGGCACCAGAAATGATTTGTGAATCTCACTGTTGCATCATCATCAGACCTTGAAGCAGCGGCGGCGGAACACTTTTGAAAGTGGGGGGCCAAAGGAGCGCCGGTGCTATGTTTTTCTTTATGCGGAACTTCCAAAGGGGGGGGGGGGGCATTGCCCCCAAGTGGAAAAAGTGGGGGGGGGGGCAATGGCTCCCCCCCCCCCCCGCCCCCCGTTCCGCCGCCAGTGCCTTGTACAGGCCCGTGTGTAAGATTTTCAATGGGAAATGTATATCCAGAGTTTTTGGGCCCAAATATTTTGGTTAAAATTGACAAAGAATTGTTTAACCTGACAAAATATTTTGAAAAGCGAGGAGAGGGTACCACACCTTTGAGGTGTTGTTTTCAGTAACTTGTACATGTAACTTGTACATGTCAAAACGAAAGATAAACGTCGTGTGTTCATCTTTATCTTTTAGGAAAAAGAGGTAGACTTGATTAGGTGGGGGCAGCATTTGAGTTACAATAATAAGACGTAATGACGTACCGGTAATGGCTTTGTTTACAATACGCTTTCCTATGGGAGCCAGGTCGGGCCGCCAGACAATCGTCCCCACCTGGCTCCCATAGGAAAGCGCACATGTAAACAAAGCGTGACGTCATTACGTCTTGGGTCTATTGGAAAATGATATCGCTTGAAACCAACCTTGTGTTGTTTGCTGTATCCAAATACTTGCTGGGGTAGAATCCTTTAACATCATCCCCGAGTATACCAGAGTACTCCATGTAGATGTTGTATTCTTGGTGCGGACTCATCTTTTGTTTCAACTTGAGGACCATGAACGCGTACTCCTCCACCATCTTATAGCTCTCGAAGATATCCATGTTGTCTGGCGAACTGGCACTTATGATGGTTGGATTTTTGTGGAATTGGATGTACTTGGCGTGAAGAGTGATCTCATCCGTTGGTTCTATGCACTCAACTTTTATCGTCACCTGGCCATCGAAGGTGAACCTCTTACCGAGCTTGGAGTCGACCACGTCGTCGTCGTACAGGAACGGGCGTAGTGTGACTTGGTACAGCCGAGGCAGGACCGTTTTTGGCAGACGACCATCCATGAGGGAGTTGTGGGGTTCCGGTGGGGTCGATTCCAAGGCACGAGGGATGTAGTACGTCATCAATGCTGTGGCTGCGATGAGGACACAAACCGTTAGGGTGGTGAAGGCAATCATAGGGGTAGTACATCGGAGACCCTTCCCCTTGCTTGCGGAAATATCGTCTCCCACTGCGTCCTCCTCGAAGCCGTACGTCTTCCGTTTCTTGAACGCAACTTCGTCTGCGAAAGTTTCCCTAGAAAAAAATAATGACAGTCAGGTTGGCACATTACTCTCTTCACTTTTCTATGGTGTACTATAGACGACACACCGCGTCGCCTCTTCCATACGCACGACGACACGACGGCTCCATTGCATCGTGACGTCGCGTCGAGGCGTCGCTTCTTTAATACTTTTGTACACATTCTGACGGCGCGTCGTATACGTTGCGTCGTACCGTTGCCTGTCGCATCGTGCCGTCGCCTCTTTTTTTCCCGGCTTGCAGGTTTTTCTACCTTAACGTCGCTTCTTCCGTCGCCCATCGCGTCGCACCGTCGTACGTGACGTCGTGCTTCGCGTCGTGCGTCATCTCCTGTGTCGCGTCGTGTTTCATCGTCGTGCATGGCGTCGTGTTTCGCGTCGTGTTTCGCGTCGAGTAGCCATGCCATTGTGAACACGCGCAGTTGAAATACCGAACTGGTTCATAGACTAATCCGCTAATAAATTCAAATTCATGCGCGCATGCGCATAAGCGCTCGGTGGAACAAAAAGCCTGAGCGCTGCATTGGAAATGTGTAAAAAGACGATTTTGGTAGAATTTCTCGAATTCTATTTGTATTTTCGCGGTTTTCGTGTACAAAATAAGGAGTAAAAAGAGAGAAAATATTTCGTTCCAGTGCATAATGCATTGGCACTTTAAAAATGCTGGCAAGGGTGCGGATGCAAAGTTTTGGTTGTGTGTTTCATGACTGCGCGCTTGGCAAAAAGGAAAAAATCAGAAATCAACACACATAACAAAAGAAAGGTACTTTGCTATTATTATTATATCAGCCTTGCGAAGCAGGCTGCTATATTGTGATCGTCGCATTTCTTTATATCAGCCGTGCGAAGCACGCTGATATATTGTGGTCCTTCTGAAGCCCGGTTCATACTTCATGCGAATGCGAATGCGCAGCGAATTTATGACGTCAGCGCCAAATATTCGCGCTGCGAATTCGCAAAAGTTTAACACATTTCAACTTGTGCGAATCTTCGCTGCGAATGTTTCATGACGTCAAATTCGCTTCGCATTCGCATTCGCCTGAAGTATGAACCGGGCTTGAGCCGTGCGAAGCACGCTGATATATTGTTATATCAGCCGTGCGAAGCACGCTGATATATTGTGGTCCTTCTGTATCTTCGTCTTCTTCTTTCTCACCATCAGCTATCAATTGCTATAAATTGTTATAACTGCCAAACCCTTTAGCCAATTTCAACGAAACTTGGTCATATGGACAACTGACCCAAGCTTGATATGTGGTGCACTTTGACCGGGGTCAAAGGTCACCTAGCGGTCACTAGCGGTCATTTTATTGAAATTTACAAAATGCTTCTTCTCCCACAGTCTTCATCCGATGAAGGCCAAACTTGGTCAGTCGCATCCCTACACGAAGCTTCATAAAAGTTGTACACAGAATTTGGCCAAAGGTCACCTAGTGGTCACTAGGGGTCATTTCATTGAAATAAGTAAAACGCTTCTTCTGCCGCATTCTTCAGCCGATTTTAGCCATATTTGGTCACATGCATCCTTTGCCAAAGCCCCATGTGGGGTGTTAGTAGATTTCGGACAAAGGTCACTCAGTGGTCAGAAGCGGTCATTTTCTGGAAAATGTGCAAAATTGGCTCTTTTGCTACATTTTGTCAAACGATTTCAATCACACTTGGTCAGTTATAACCTTGTTGCCAGTCCCATATGCGTTGATTGCAGATTTAGGTCAAAGGTCACCTGGTGGTCAGCAGTGGTCATTTTTATTAAAAACACGGAAAATGCTTCTTTTCCAACATTTTCAATTGATTTAATCCACACATGGTCAGTTACACCTCTGTTGAGAGCACCTGATATGGTGTCTTTGCAGATTAAGGTCAAAGGTCAGCCAGTGGTCAGTGGGGGTCATTCTCTGGAATACATGCTAAATTGCACTGTTGTCACTTTTTTCATTTGATTTCAGCCACAGTTGAGCCGTTACACCGATGTCGAAAGCTTCTGATCGAGTCATTGCAGATTTATGTCAAAGGTCACCTGGTGGTCAGCAGGGGTCATTTTCTGACAAACATGCAACATATGGTTCTTTTCCCACATCTTTTCAGTGGATTTCGGCAACATTTGGTCAGCTAAACCCGTGTCGATTGCCGAATATGTGAGGGTTTCAAGATTGAGGGCAAAGTTCGCCTAGTGGTCAGCAATAGTTATTGTCTGGTGACCTACGGACAACCGGCTGATATTTGTGCTTCGTGAAGCACAGACATCCTGCTCTAGTTCTTCTTCTTCTTCTTTCTCACCATGAGCTATAAATTGCTATAACTGGCAAACCCTTTGGCCAATTTCAACGAAACTTGGCCCTATGGACAACTGACTCAAGCTTGACATGTGGTGCACTCTGACCGGGGTCAAAGGTCACCTAGCGGTCACTAGCGGTCATTTTATTGAAATTTACAAAATGCTTCTTCTCCCACAGTCTTCATCCGATGAAGGCCAAACTTGGTCAGTCGCATCCCTACACCAAGCCTCATCAAAGTTGTACACAGAATTTGGCCAAAGGTCACCTAGTGGTCACTAGGGGTCATTTCATTGAAATAAGTAAAACACTTCTTCTGCCGCATTCTTCACCCGATTTTAGCCATATTTGGTCATATGCATCCTTGGCCAAAGCCCCATGTGGGGTGTTAGTAGATTTGGGTCAAAGGTCACTCAGTGGTCAGAAGCGGTCATTTTCTGGAAAATGTGCAAAATTGGCTCTTTTGCTACATTTTGTCAAACGATTTCTATCACACTTGGTCAGTTATAACCTTGTTGCCACTCCCATATGCGTTGATTGCAGATTTAGGTCAAAGGTCACCTAGTGGTCAGCGGTGGTCATTTTTATTAAAAACACGGAAAATGCTTCTTTTCCCGCATTTTCAATTGATTTAATCCACACATGGTCAGTTACACCTCTGTTGAGAGAACCTGATATGGTGTCTTTGCAGATTAAGGTCAAAGGTCAGCCAGTGGTCAGTAGGGGTCATTCTCTGTAATATATGCTAAATTGCACTGTTGTCACTTTTTCATTTGATTTCAGCCACAGTTGAGCCGTTACACCGATGTCGAAAGCTTGTGATCGGGTCATTGCAGATTTGTCAAACGTCACCTGGTGGTCAGCAGGGGTCATTTTCTGACAAAACTGCAACATGGTTCTTTTCTCACATCTTTTCAGTGGATTTCGGCAACATTTGGTCAGCTAAACCCGTGTCGATTGCCGAATATGTGAGGGTTTCAAGATTGAGGGCAAAGTTCGCCTAGTGGTCAGCAATAGTTATTGTCTGGTGACCTACGGACAACCGGCTGATATTTGTGCTTCGTGAAGCACAGACATCCTGCTCTAGTTCTTTCTTTTTTTCTTTCTTCGGGCAAACGCTCACAAAAAAATGCTATATCTGCCAAAATCCTTGGCCGATTTTAGCCAAATTCGGACAGGATCTTCCTTGACTTGAGTCCTATCTGAAATGGCCAGCATGTGGGGTCAGACGTCACCTAGTGGTCACTAGTGGTCATTTTCTTCAAAAATACAAAATGCTTCTTCTCCCACAGTCTTGGTCCAATTAATGTCCGACTTGGTCAGTTACATCTTTGGACCAAGCTACATATAAGTTGTTCACAGAATTTGGCCAATGGTCACCTAATGGTCAGTGGGGGTCATTTTCTTCAAACATGCAAAATGCTTCTTTTCCCACAGTCTTGGTCCAATTAATGTCGGACTTGGTCAGTTACATCTTTGGACCAAGCCTCATATTGGTTGTTCACAGAATTTGGCCAATGGTCAAAATTACGAAATGCTTCTTCTCCCACAGTCTTGATGTCAAAATTGGTTATTTAAATCTCTGGACCAAGCCTCATATATGGTGTACACATATTTCGGCCAATGGTCACCTAATGGTCAGCAGGGGTCATTTTCTTCAAAATTACGAAATGCTTCTTCTCCCACAGTCTTGATGTCAAAATTGGTTATTTACATCTCTGGACCAAGCCTCATATATGGTGTACACATATTTCGGCCAATGGTCACCTAATGGTCAGCAGGGGTCATTTTCTTCAAAATTACAAAATGCTTCTTCTCCCACAGTCTTGAAGTCAAAGTTGGTTATTTACATCTCTGGACCAATCCTAATATATGGTGTACACATATTTCGGCCAATGGTCACCTAATGGTCAGCAGGGGTCATTTTCTTCAAAATTACAAAATGCTTCTTCGCCCACAGTCTTGATGTCAAAGTTGGTTATTTACATCTCTGGAACCAAGCCTCATATATGGTGTACACATAATTTGGCCAATGGTCACCTAATGGTCAGTCGGGGGTCATTTTCTTCAAAATTACGAAATGCTTCTTCTCCCACAGTCTTGATGTCAAAATTGGTTATTTACATCTCTGGACCAAGCCTCATATATGGTGTACACATATTTCGGCCAATGGTCACCTAATGGTCAGCAGGGGGTCATTTTCTTCAAAATTACAAAATGCTTCTCTCACAGTCTTGATGTCAAAGTTGGTTATTTACATCTCTGGACCAAGGCTCATAACTTAGATGCTTTGGCAATTTCGGGGGTCAACTTGTGGTCAGTGCGAGTCAATTCAGACCTTTCACAAGGGCTATTTAGGCTGATATCCGTGCTTCGTGAAGCACAAATTAGCTCTAGTGAGAAGGTTGTATTCTCCCAAAGTTTCTCAACTATTAAGACGGAATTTAGAGTAATTTGTACATTTTTATTAATCTTGTAAAACACGAATGTTGCCATGGTCATCAAGACCAAAATGAGCCGGCATTACCGAGTTCATTTGAGTTCGGCATTTTTAAAGTGCCAGCATTTTTAAAGTGCCAATGCATTATGCACTGGAACAAAATATTTTCTCTCTTTTAACTCTATATTTTGTACCGCCAAACACAGCTGTATAGCGCGGTACCGTTGTTGATTCTGAAGGTTTTTCGCCACGAAAACCGCAAAAACACGAATGGTGCCATGGTCATCAAGACCAAAATGAGCCGACATTACAGAGTTCATTTGAGTTCACGTGTATGGCCGGCCGGCCATACATACATTTTGGCTTTAAAATTGGTCCTATTTGGCCTCCACTTGCAAGCTAAATAGGACAAATTTAAAAGCAAAATTTATCAAGTCTTCACAAAAGTTGAAGCACAGGACCCCCCAGGTTATGATAGCTGATCATAATTACACAATCTATCAATTGCACGACCCCCAAAAATTTATTATTTATGTGGTTTTACAATTTATGGTAATCAGTTTGGCACATCAATTTTGGCAAATTTAGCGTCGTGCACCCATTGCACCGTCATAATTTGGGAGAACTACATTGCTTTGTTTGCAGAGGTAGGGGGGGGGGGGCACTAGGGCACTGGGGATTAAAAGAGGAACATGTCCCCCTCCCCTCCCCAGCTGCGATTCTTTTTTCGTAGACCAGAATTGCCAGAGTGTTTCTGTGTACTTGGCTATGTGAGCTGAGAGACAGGTTCTCAGACTTGTTTTCCCTTGAAATAAAATCCTCCACACTACAATTAGCACAAGAAAAAAGAAATATAAACAGGGCAGAGGATTCGAATCCACACCCCCGTACTTCAAAGATTTACGCAACCTTATGTAGTTGTCTGAATGACGTCAGTATATCTTTTTTTACATGAAAATACGCATAAAGTAAAGAAGGTACATCAAATGCAAACACTTTTTGAGACAGAGAGGCTGAGTTATGTTTGTATTGATAAAAACAAACGCCGACCCTGATTCTGCCGATTTTTAAGGTAGGTCGGTCCGAGGGCAACACAACATTTTTTGGCCTGATTAATGACGAATTAAAATCGGATACCCGTACACTGCAAAAACTGTGTTTGGCAATTAAGCACTTTTCTAAACACTTTCTTGTTAACAGTTTGTAAACACGTTTACAAACTAAACATGTTTAGCGTATTGACGGATAGTGTTTAGCCATTGAAGATTGATGTTTAGGAATTGGACACGTAATGTGTAGCTTCTAACCAAAGCAAGATTGTGTTTAATTGCTCAACACGGTTTTTAGAGTGTACTTAGTTAAACGGTTTCTGTGCCAACAAGTATTGCCAATAGATACGTTTCAGATTTGTTTTAGTAATCCCGGTCTAATTAATTCTCTGTTAGGACATGCTTTAAGAATTAATTACAAGAAGTAATTTGTTTGTGCTTACAAAATGCCATCTTCATCTGGGGATAATAAAAATTGTGACAAATTGTAGACCTGCATTAGGGAAATAGCGTAGTACGCTGTATAATAACTCCAAATCACCCAAAGATAATCTGTGAAATTGTCCTTTCCCAAAATATTTGTTTCTTTCAAATTTTCTATTTCAATTGGACGTAGAATTTCGTATGATTGTACACTATACCAGTTGATTTAAAAAAGATTCCCATACCGTAATTTGTATGATAGTTTGTTACAAGATTTAACCATAGGCCTATATCTTTTGATTCTGCCTGTATGCATTACAAGAAACCATTTACACTGTATATACAAATATCAAGTTTGTAGTATTCTACATCTATTTCGATGTCTAAAATTACTAAAATACATTGAAATTAAAACACGTTTATATTTAGCAAGCGCTTTTAATCGGTGATTTTCTATTGCAAAATTACTCTTGATTTTGCCTGCATGTCTTTGCATTGCAGGAAAATGATTCTAAGTTTTAATTTTTTTACTGTTATTTATGCTTACAAAATAGCCACCTTGTGTTATTATTTCATCATTAAAAAGGCAAAAATGAAAATGTACATTTAAAAGAGACCGTTTTTAAACAGTTGCTGATTGTTGCTGCCCCAATTTGTCTTAATAGGATGACTTTTTTTACTAAGTGTTAATCTTTTTTTGCGCCCTGCAGTGTTTTCTTTGCGAACTCGATTGGGTAATGATACTTCATTAAGAAATCATGACACTATATGAGACTGTCTGCCTCCAATTTCGCGATGATGGCTTTTTTGTCCAGTTAGCGACAGTATATGATACATGAGCAGTAGTGGGGAAAGTCAAATCATGGAAATAAACGTGAACATTCGAATGGTTTATTTTATTTTTAAAAATATGGAAGTTCGCCCCGAACAAGGCGAAAAACCACAGACAATTCCACAGAGATACAGAATTAGGGAAAAGCTATTGGCATAGCTTTCTGTTCTACATCCAGGTACAACTGGAGTATTTGTGACCGGATCTTACGAAATGAGTCTTGAGGTCATTTTTTCACTTGTTAGGTTTTTACTTGCATTGGATACAGCATACTTGGCTTCAGATCAGTCGTTTTGAATTTTTCTCAGTGATTCCTCATCCTTTATCACTTTATTGAGTGATCCCCACAATGTCGCTTCCCAGGTTGTATCGTAAAAATTTGGTGTGATCCCTGGCTATACGGCATTCTGGGTTTATGACTTCTGACTAGCGCCCACCCGAACAAAGATACTGACAATTTGGGAGAGCGCCAACATAGGGCAAGATAGCTGAGTTGGTAGAGCGCCGGTACGGTAACCCGGAGGTCGCAGGTTTGATTCCCGCTCCTGCCAGTTTCTTTGTTCACTGAAAATTATTGCTATTTTGTTAAATTACAGGTTTTGCAAGCAGTTGAAAGCAATTAGTGGTGTTGTTCCGCCAGTCTTGTTAATTATTTCATGCGTGAATTATATGCGGGGCATCAAACCAATCAATGTATTTTCTTTTTATTTTCGCGCCCAAAATGTTGGGAAAAATATCGCGCGATTTTTATTATCGACTTTCTATATCGACCTTGTAACAACGCGCCGTTTTTAAGCAATTATTGTGAATGTGGTCTGCGGTCTGTCACACATAGTCTGCAACATGAAGGCCCGCCAGCAGGTAACGTCAGGAGTGTTTACCGTTCCGTACTGTATGATTTTTCACTGAGAGACGATATTCAGGCACAAAAACGTGCACAATTTTCGTGAAATATAGGATTATTTGCCCTAGCCAGATATTCGGTTTTTGTTTCTTTTTCGGGTTCGGTTCGGTTTTCGTCGGTTCGGGTCGGTTTTTCCCGGATTTGTTGTCGGGTGGGGTCGGGTCGGTTTGGAGAGTTCAGATCGGTTTCAGTTCGGATTCGGTTTATATCTATAATGTTTCGGGTCGGTTTGGCCTGGTCAACCCAACCCGATACACATCATTAGTGTAAAATCGAAAATTCATCGTACGCTTACTATGGGGGTTTCTCAAACCCTGGCTTCGGCTTGGGCTTCAGCTTCGTCTCCAGCTATTCCGCAGTCCCATAGAGCACCGAAGTGATGACGTAAATGCAATGTATGGAACCAGAATACTTTTGTTATGTGTTTGCATGACTGGCTGTTAACAAAGGAACAGTCGAAATTTACATTTGTTTGGAACCAGTTGTCATGCCAACTGACGTCAGACTTCGGTACTCTATTGCTAATCTGAAGCCTTGAATATAGGTAAATATATTAACAGACTCTGGCTTCGGATTAAAACATCAGACTTTTATATACATGTAGCAAAAACAGTATCTAAGATCTTGCCAAATCTGGGGACATAAAATTACGCGAAGCCGAAGCCTGAGCCCAAGCCAAAGTTTGAGAAATGCCCTATGAGAATGGAATTTTCTGCTCCATTTAGTTGGGATTTCTTTTTGCCAAGGGTAACCAGAGGCACACAATTACGCCCTCTAGGGGCAGGTCCAAGAAATGTTATTTTACTTTAATTTATTAAAATTACCCATAAACAAACAATCACTTCACACAGTTTTGAAAAGCGATGACGTCATCGGACCAGTAGTTATTGTAGTGAGGCTTTGTAAATAATCATTTTTGGGAACATTTAAACAATAAAATCAATCATTGAAACTTAAATTTGGTATTAATTGAGGTATTTGAAGGTATTCAAATGAGCAAATATCCTCATTTCTATCGTCTCAAGTGCCAGATCTTTTTTACCTGCAATACATTGGTTAAAGTGTGAAATTTGAAAATTGGCGAAAAGCCCGCGCGTGCAAGATTTCTGACTTTAAGACGTGAATATTCATCAGCAGTACTCACCCTGCTTTCGTCTCTTCTTCCCTCATGATGACTAGATGTTTTTCCGCTGTCCAAATTATTTATTACCAAGGAATTCGAAGTTTCAAAGACCGTCAAGTGATTTGTTCGGCTCACGTCACGATGAAACACTGGAGTGATTCTGCGTGTGTATGTTTTTTTAAAACTGTGCTAGGGTCAATGTGCGCATGATACGCCCATTTCGGGTCGTGGGAAGTTTGTCCTCGTTAATGCGATCGATATAAAGTCCAACTATATCGCGAGCTGCTCAGCGTGTGATTAATAAATCAGGTACCAGGGACGCCAGGGTGGTGTTGATACGGACCTACACAAAAGCTATCGTTTTGGTTGAACCCGACAGCGACCGAGTCATTCATGTCCGCGTGATAAATTTTCATCACTATAAATATTGCATTTGCCCTCAAAACGAGTTTAAAGTGTCAACACTAGTAGAAAAAATGAAAAATAAAAGGACTGGTGTAAGTCTACCTCTGCCTGGGGCGCCACTAAGCTGCCTAAAGCTGCGAAAGTAATCAAGATTTGGAGTTCTGTGCATACAGCAAAACCAGGTCAACAAATGTGACGCTCTCAATAGAGAACAATCTCTCATCGCAAAAAAATATTTCTAGATTCATATAGCATTGGAAAGAACACATCATAGGTTTTAAAATGAAGAAAGAATTATTCAAATCGGAGCAGTATTTAAAAAGTTATGATAATTTTAGTTATATTAGATGATCCAGCACTATTGTAGAAATCAAACGATAAAGTTTGTCCTTCATTTCCGCACCGCTGAACGGCTCACGATTAGGGGGTAGCCATAATATCTCCTAAAAGTGTCTCTCATTGGTTTGTTTGTGGAAATATCGGTCAGATCGGCCAATCAATGAAGAGTGTAGATCACAAGCTTTAAATTGATACCATGTTTGTTATGATTGCATTCAAAAGAGCGATGTACACGAATCGAAAAATAACGAATCTTATGAAGAAAACTAAACACAAATTCCGGTGATTATCAGTGAGTTACCTTACTAAAATCTCTTTTAAAAACATTTTATTGTACTAAAAAAAAACCAACAAAAACGAAAACATAGTATGATTTAATTTTACATAAACTAGCATTTTAAGCAATGTACAACGAAGATCGAAAATTTCGACCCTCGATGGATTTTTGCCTGTAGCTCAAAACGGAGGAATGCGACTTCCGACTGGTCCCTTGTAAGAATGGCACAAAATGATCAAAGCTCTCAAACTTGACAGCAACACCCAGTCGTGCGCATTCTCAAAACTATACGCGCGCATGCTCAGAACTAGAAAAGAGGACCGGTATGTCTGCTGCCACCAGCGTCTGTTTAGGTTTGGTTTGTTGGGGTCCTTTTCCCCCACCCCAAGGAAACGCCCTTGTCTGGGCATGTTAGGTGTAGTCATGTATACACCTCAGGTGATGTTCCGAAATATCAAATACACTTGAGGCACTGAGAATTCGTACCAACATGTACACATTTCGTTTAAAAGTGGCCCTGAGTTTTCTTGGCCTGGTAAAATATTTTTAAAAGCTGGTAGGCGTATAGATTCGTGAACAAGACTTAGTATGCGAATTTGAAATGTAAGGATTCGCTGCACAAACGTCTGTAAATATTCGAATATGAAACATGTGATGAGTGTAAACCGTAATTAGCTGTGTACAAAACACCGAACTCGGGTACAGCCATATTCGCTGTAACAAACGTCGTATAAGTGACAACAGTATTATAGGCTGAACAAATATGACATTGTAAAGAGGACCGAAAACCACATTCGCTGGACAAAGCGTATATATGAATTGTGAATGTCACGAGTAACGCCCATATTTGCTGTACACACATGCCAATATCAAATATTTAACTATTTTATTGTCATCGCTTTAAATACCCTTCGCATGCTACTGAACCCTTCAAAGGACGAAATCCATTTATTGTTTTGATAAAACACTCCCTACATGTATTTACTGCAAACACGTTATTAACACAGCACTCGGAGATTCAAATAATGGGCGCAAAATGGTAAATTACAAAAACTACAAATGTCTGAACTACAGTGCAATTGGCTACGGTCGCGTTAGTACTACTAATAATGGACATTCAGAAGATGTTGAGATCTTACTGGATGATACTATATAATCATAAAAATTGTGAACATGATTAATTTTGTATTAGTTTTTATCGTTGGTCCTAGTTAGGTAGAGTCTATGGAACAAATTATCAGCAAATGGAAGACTTGTATTAGTTTTGTATTTAAATGAAGCACTTTTCCTTCTGAAGAATTGTGCGTAATAATGAAATCATGAAATCAAGGCCCAGATTGGTCATATATTTGGCATTATCTCATTATTTGGTTGGTATAAGTTTCACTATTTGTATTATCACCATCTTCCACTTTTAACTTCATTATCACCAGCATGACCTTCGTCACTCTAATCACAACTACTACAATCATCATGATCCATGATCAGTATCAATTAGCTTCATCATCGCCAATCATCATCACCATTATCACTATCTTCACCAGCATGTGACTCTATATTTATAACTTCTCCTTCCCATTTGTGTTATTCTCGTTCAAATGACCGAGGCAAGCCACTCCTGCGTCTGGGTGGCGCTGTTGGTCATCCATCTAATGTTGACCTTGGTTGACGCAATGGCCGACTCGTACGCATACATCAACGCGCTAAGATCACGACCCTCGCCAAAGTCCAGCAACTGCAAACAGTAATTGAAGAGCATGGAGATTTTTACCGGTTGTACTCGAAGTGATGAGTTTAAAAGAGGGGCTGTCGGAGAGACAGCGAAAAAAGAAGAAGTTCCGATGATGCTTTATTAGTCACGTCGGTGTTTTGATTTTTGTTGTTAAATTTTGACGGAATTTGTCCATGCATACCTAGAAAAAAATGTATTTGTAATTGAGCAACAGTCTACAGACTATGGCATGTCAAACGTTGCAATATTCGATAATCTACGTATTTTTGTGCGATGTTCAAATATATATGTGCGATGTTTGTCATTATGTGCGATGTTCAAATATATATGTGCGATGTTTGTCATTATATGTGCGATGTTCAAATTTATATGTGCGATGTTTGTCATTATATGTGCGATGTTCAAATTTATATGTGCGATGTTCAAATATATATGCGATGTTTTGTCATATATGTGCGATGTTTGTCATTATATATGCGATGTTCAAATGTATGTGTGCGATGTTTGTTATTATATGTGCGATGTTCAAATATAATGCGATGTTTGTCATATATGTGCAATGTTCAAATTTATATGTGCGATGTTCAAATTTATATGTGCGATGTTCAAATTTATATGTGCGATGTTCAAATTTATATGTGCGATGTTCAAATTTATATGTGCAATGTTTGTCATATATGTTCGATGTTCAAATAATATGTGCGATGTTTTTCAATTTATATTCGAAAACGGAATTGTGGGATATAGTATGGTTTCCAGACCGAAATAGTATGAATATTCCTAATAAGTTACATCAGGGACCAGACTACTTTGGACTGTCTATCCGTTGCACTGACCTGGCTGAAGCTAGCCCGCGATTTTGCCCGCGATTCGCAATAGGGCCCGCGATTCGCCCGATCAGAGCAGCCGCACATTGAAAACTAGAATCCATTCGACAAAAGGAGTTTTTTCTCAATGAAATCGCTGGATTCAGGCAACGAATTTTTTAGAAAATGTCAACAAAATACATACCAATTTTGCATGAAATTTCAGAATAGGTATGAGCAAAGCTGTACATATTATACTTAACATTGTTTTATGGGTCTTTTTTAATGAATTAATTAGTCGTTTCGCGAAGGCCCATTTCAAAGGGTTCTCTACATCAATTCCTTTCGGCTCAGCACAATAGCTTCTGTTTGAAAGAAAGTGTACCGCACATGTTTTTAAAAATTCATATTTTTTTTTCATATTCATAATTGCCACCTTCCTGGGCACACTTAATTTCAGCAAGGGCCTATTCCAAAAATGGCTTCTGTTCCAATTAGCCGCTTAAAAAAGTGTACACGATTGGTAATTCTCCAAAAAAAGATTTTAATGAATTATTACAAAATCATCCTGTGAAATTATGGCACCAGATGTGCTGTCGTTGTCAAGAAAAGTGGAAATTTATATCGTCTTCCAACGATTTCCAGCTGGAAATCGTTGGAGAACTGCCCTGTAGCCGTTAGTCAAGACGCGAGTGGCTACCTGGACAAGTGGCGCGCCCCGGACATGATGGCGCCTTGGCATATCCGGGCCCAGATAGCCACGCGCGCCTTGACTAGACTAAAGGCTATTATCCGCCCGACGGTTGAAAACGAGCGCCGTTTTTCACTCGTTTTTTCGCCATCTAACAACGCAAAACTTTGAACAGGTCAGTGGAATGATATTTCCTATAACATACTAACCCCCAAATCCGCCCATTTCTGAAAATTGCAACAATGACCAATCATGTAGCCTACACTGCCTTTAAAGACGGATCATTTTCATGAATATCTGGAAATGCGGTATTCGGAGTTTCGTGTGAAATGTGCCGTCTTTGAAAGAAAGTGTACCACACATATTTTGAAAAATTCTTATTTTTCTTTCATATTCATAATTCCCACCTTCCCGGGTACTTTCTCTCAAAGACGGCATTTCACACGAAACTCCGAATACCGCATTTCCAAATATTCTTTAAAATGGTCCGTCTTAAGCGGCTAATTGGAACAGAAGCCATTCTTGGAATAGGCCCTTGCTGAAATTAAGTGTGCCCGGGAAGGTGGGAATTATGAATATGAAAGAAAAATATGAATTTTTCAAAATATGTGTGGTACACTTTCTTTCAAACAGAAGCTATTGTGCTGAGCCGAAAGGAATTGATGTAGAGAACCCTTTGAAATGGGCCCTCGCGAAACGACTAATTATTTCATAAAAAAATACCCATAAAACAATGTTAAGTATAATATGTTCAGCTTTGCTCATACCTATTCTGAAATTTCATGCAAAAATTGGTATGTAATTTCTTGACATTTCTCGAAAATTCGTTGCCCCTGAATCCAGCGATTTCATTAAGAAAAACTCCTTTTGTCGAATGGATTCTAGTTTTCAATATGCGGCTGAATCGCGGGCTAGCTTCAGCCAGGTCAGTGCAACAGATAGACCGTCCTAAGTAGTCAGGTCCCTGATGTAACTTATTAGGAATATTCATACTATTTCGGTCTGGAAACCATACTATATCCCACAATTCCGTTTTCGAATATAAATTGAAAAACATCGCACATATTATTTGAACATCGAACATATATGACAAACATCGCACATATAAATTTGAACATCGCACATATAAATTTGAACATTGCACATATATGACAAACATCGCATATATATTTGAACATCGTACATATAATAACAAACATCGCACACATACATTTGAACATCGCATATATATTTGAACATCGCACATATAAATTGGAACATCGCACATATAAATTGGAACATCGCACATATAAATTGGAACATCGCACATATAATGACAAACATCGAACATATATATTTGAACATCGCACATAATGACAAACATCGCACATATATATTTGAACATCGCACAAAATACGTAGATTATCGAATATTGCAACGTTTGACATGCCATAACAGACGCACTAATTCCAAGTATATTTGACTCGAAAATTACACAAAGTTTACCACTGCACGCATTGATGTGACATTCTGGTGTTAAATATATACTTGGAATTATAGTGCGTTTGTTGTTGACACATCGGGGCAAACAAATTGTTATCGAGAATTAATCCTGGGCTCCATTTCCGTGTGGTTTTATGAAGCAGATTTTTGAAAACTAAAACTGATGCTCGCGTGCATCATCAAAAACGATCAATGGCTATTAAAACATAATCAATAATTCTTCCCAATTAAGACCCCTTCCAAATTTAAATACAATCTTATTTAGAACGAGGTAAGATTCTCATATCACTGACCTCTTGGAGTTTCTCCTTTGTGTTAAAGTAAGATGTGATCTCTTCAAAGATATCACACAATGACTGGCGATTTTGTTTAAACCTAGAATATAAACGAAAGCTACAAATGTAAGAATTCAGTTCAATCAAATAAGATATGACATTTCAGCTGTTCAAGGTAGTTATAACATTTCCAAACAAAACTACTGAATTATTACGAAATACCGTACTAGACTGTAAGTATTATAGCAGTCTCAAGCATTCTGTGAAATCATGGCACCTGGTGTACTGTCGTTTTCAAGAAAAGTGGACATTTATATAGTTTTCCAACGATTGTCCGCCGACAATCGTTGGAAATAGTCTAGTTCCCCGACCTGATAATTCCCCGACACTATGTAATTGGTCCGTTTTGTCTAAAGTAGGGTCAGGGAACAAGACCACTAGAGCTCATTTTTGTCTCTCTGCTTTTCCAGCATCTGTGCACACAAAACTTTAAACAGGTCAGTATTACAGTATTTGCTATAGCACGCTATAAAATACTAACTCCAAATCCATTTATTTCTGAAAATAACAGCAAAAGCAAATGTTGTCTACTACAGCTGTAAGTTACAGTCCTTTGACCAACAACGGATAAAACATCATGATTGAATCACAACGGGGGAACTTAACAGAATAAGGTACGAGGTTAATAATGTTAAAAAGACAGATCTTACATTGCTCTGACTGCATCCCAGTTGTTGCGTAAAAAGTCCCAGGCAACCTCGTACCCATCGGGGTTTTCAGCCACACCCATAAAGATAAGCTCGACATCCCTTCTAGAGAAAAGGGTTGAATCTAACATCGACTGCAGATAACTGTATGACAAAAAGGAAAAACTGTGAAAAACTGTGAAATTTCCATAAATGATTCATAGTCCAAATGTTACCGCCAACCAACTACCTGCATTCATAGAAAAAAACAAAACCAGTTTTCTAATATACGTTTTAAAAGTGTTGGCCTACTTTATGCACGTAATTATTAAAGCTTTAAAATGTTTTACCGGCCTTTGGCTTTACAAAATATCTTAGACTGGTTCCTCCCCCAAATATTGGGACCAGAATACGGATATGGCGCTTTTGATTGGCTTTCGTGAGTGCATGTGCAGTATCAATTTCTCATTTTTAAGAGTTTTATGTTGTTTTCATTCTCCTGAATATAGATTTGAATCTTAAATTGTTAGAAATACGTGTGTTTTATTATGTTTTTCAAGAGGTAAAGAATAGCGCAATGCATTTCTGATATATGAAACCGTAGCTACAGCTTAAACCTGTCGGAATTTCGCCAGGTTTATGCCATTACCAGCTGCCGGCTTCAACAGTCGAAGCGTTTATAGAAGAACCGGGAACCAGTCTAAAAAATACCTTTGAAGATGGGAGTTGTCCGTAGAGCACGTGAGGGCGCTAACCCATCGTGATCGTTCCCGGGAGTTTTCACTCATCTGCAGCATATTCAATGCAAAGTCCCATTCTGACTTGTCACCGAAACGGATGCCGTTACAATACACAACACTGCGGAAGTTCTCAGGAATTCTGTGGAAATAGAATTAGGGCGTACAATACGATACCACTGTATGCAGGGAAGAGGGGTCCATCAAGTTGTGGATGGAATACAAAATCTTTTTTGAAAAGATATCACATCAGTGTACATGGTTATGCATTTTGTTCAACGATTTGATGCATTTTCTGAGATCTTGGATTAAGATTTTCATTTCACTCGAGGTGCGGGCTACAGAAGAATGTATTACAGAAAGAGAAGATATCTATTCACATTTCTCACAGGGAGAGCTTATACGTTTAAAGGATTTTGTAAGCAATAGAAATTATTACTTGACATTTTCTGGCTCTGCGTTTTTAACTTATTTATTTATTACTTACTTATTTTGGCTCGGATAATCCATATATTCTTTGAACAGATTCTTTGCCTTGGAAACACAGTGCCCGTAGCCATAGCGACAGGCTGTGGAAGTAACATCCAGGTGGCTAATCTTTCTGAAACGTAATTAAAAGCACCGGTCACAAATGAAAACGAAAATAAGAAATGGCGTACGATACTATCGTGGCCCTGAAGGGACATAACACATCGCAGATTTATGCGCAGATATTTGCAATGTCGCACATTTTATCGCACATTTCTTTGCAGATTTCTGGGCAGATATTTGCAATGTCGCACATTTTATCCAATTCTGCGCAGATTCATAATCTCAAACGCATCAAGTAAAAGGTGGTCAGTAAAGTGTGCTTTTAAACAGTTTTTGGGGGTTCCATCCACAAAATGTAAAGGTTTTAGCAAAATTGCATGTTTTTTAAGCATAGTCTAAATAACGAATATATTCTGCATGCTCAAAATTTAGAGAAGACCGATTACGTTCACTAATAATAAGGGCTAATGAGAACTTTTTATTCAAAAGTGCAGAAACATGCATTTTGTTGACGTACTGCCGTTTTAAAAGTAAAATATACCTCACTTACTTTCCCCAAAGTGGATTTTTATTGCGGATTCTATCTTACCAATGTACTGGGCAGTGCCCAATTTTTGGAAGGGGTACATTCGGCCAACTAATTAGTTGCTATTAATGAGCTAGTGACGAGTCGTTTTAAGAGTTTAAGAAACTGCGTTTTATGAACAAAACTGCCACTTAAAAAATTTCCTGAAATTTGAATTTTATTCAAAATTGTAATTACAATTACAATCGTAAATAATTATTTATGAGTCTACTGTTCGGGGATTTGGAACCAAAACATAATTTACTCTGTGGAGTTCTCCAGTATACTTTTTTCTTAAAAGTTTAGTTACCTCGCTCCTGGTAAGTCTCGTACGAAGCTTTCATCCCAACCAGACTCTGTGTACAGTGGTTCCACTAACTGCTGCATGTAAGTCTGAATATTGGAAGAATTCGAAGTGATTATAGAAGTAATAATTATACCCAAACACAGGGAGAATTCGTACTACAGACGGTGATTGAATAACTGTTTAAGCATATTCGATGTCATTAGCCGTGTGCAAAATTCGGTTCGGTTTATTTTGGTATGTGTGCAGATAGAATGGGGTATTGCTTGTGGTGGACGGAGAACGCCCTGTGAATTTTTTCTCACAAGTATGAATGAATCACTGAAACACATCATCAATGTTATTATTTTGTATGAATTCGTCATAAATTCAGGACCATTAACAGCATTTTTTCTTAATTTGATTTCTGTGAACTCATTATAGGTCATAATGACAACCTTGTTCAACCATCAGCCACTTTACAGACTTTACAGTTTAAAAAAGATGTCAGGACTGCTACCTGAACAACAGAAGGGGTACTTGAACGCCGTTTGATGCTGTGATGTCTTCCCAGGAGCATTCGAGCAAAATATGATGAGGTGCGCAGCACAGCTCGTCGAGTTAAAATTGTGTGGTTTGTAAGACTTTTGACGAAGCCCTGGTAAATGTCTTGGCTGATGATCTCTGCATCGGCCAGGTTCTGTGTGCCGTACAGCAGCCCAATTTTGTTTTCTTCGCTAAAAACCTAAAAATTATGTGATAAAGAACACGATTTCATTTATCAAATATTCAAATTAGCAATAAAAAACAAAAATTGAAGGTTTTCAGGTACAATCGGGAAGTACCATAAGATAAGTAATTTTATTTGACAAAATGATGATTACATTAGGGTCATCCTCAGCCTGTTGTAAAAGACGTTGCCAATTGGTGTTGTCGTAATTGACTCGATAGTAACCAGTCATCTTGGCATTAGCTAGGTACCAGTCGGTCTGTGGTGTCCCAGCCGGCAGATCGATGTTTTCTAAAAAAAAAGAATTTGAAAAGAATTTTAAAAAGTAATAATTACCATTAAATGGTCATCGATAATTCAAAGTCTTACAAACTAGTCGTATGAACAAGGCGACAACGAATATTAATATCAACGACAGTAGAATAATAAGGTGCATCAGAAGTAGAAACAATAGAAGCAATATTAGTAGTGACTCCATTGTCGTCGTCACCGTCGCCGTTGTCATGATCGACGCCATCAACATTTCCCTTATCATCATCGTCGTCGTCGTCGTCATCATCATCATCGTATATGCCTAGTAATCGTCGCCTTTGTTGTCGTTGCCATTTTGGTCATCGTAGTCTTTTTCACCATCGTCGTCATCATCATAGTAATCTTCGTTGTCGTCGCCATTGTCGCCATTATCGTCATTGTCATTATCTCCATTATCGTAGTATCATCTGAACCAACAGCACCATCTGAATATCATTATGTATTGTAATCATCATAATTGTCATCAACATCATCAATTACACTTGTACTACTCTAAAGCGAGCATTGATACTTACTTTTCTCCTCTGATGGATCCAACCATATCAAAGTTGGATTGTCATATTGATCAGCGCTTCCCGATTTGTACATCAATGTTAGGGGCACCCACCACTTGTAGCTGAGAACAAATGTAAAAGACAGACATTATTTTGATGTTTGAAAAAACTGTTATCATTGTTACCTAACTTTCAGTTGCTTTAGCTCGAGTTCAACGAAATAAGTGCTGAAATAGATCAGCATTTTCTCTGTCCGATTATAAATGTCAGTTACATTGCTTTGAACTGAATTATGTACAAAAATATGCTACTGAATCAAAGATATGTACTCAACACCTATAAGACACCTTGCATCCGACATTTATGTCGAAAAAGCCTCTCTTTTTTCTAATGAGACATGCACGATTAGTATCTGCTGTGTATTTGATATTGGTTCACCTTATCAATATAATTGCGTCAAACACCTCTAATTATGGCGTGACTCCGCCGATTGGCTGTGAAATTATTACGCGGTTTTTTTCACGATAACTAAATACCAACCACAGTGTCGCAATGCAGTTGGCCAGTTCGCATGTACGTTGTTTCAGTGTTCACATAAAATATAGTAAACAAGGTAATACCACTGTTTGAAACGCAGACAAAACCACTATACCTGCGCCACGATCGATTGTTGTTGTAATTGGGATCGTAATTATTGATGCGCATAACAATGTGGATGTCTTTTGATCGATACAAATTATCTCAAAAGAAATTATCCGCCGCTGCTGGACTTTTTTGACAAAAGACCACAAAACTGATGAATTTTCTCGCTTGGTATGAAATAAGGTACAGTGTGAACTCCTGCAGTTTGTATATTCAGGGGCGGATCCATAGGGGTTTGGGGGTCAAACACACCCCCCCCCCCCCCCCCCCCGCTCATTGGCAATTTTTTTTTACATTTTTTTACGCCTGAAGTTACACATCGGAAAACCAGAAACCTTTTTGTGTGTTATTAAACAGGTTAATGGCGCCACTAACGTCGAGAAAAAGTACTTGCCTCTCCCCTGTAAAATTTTGTTTGCAAGCGAACAAAATTGGGGTAATATTTTGTTTTTGGGGGGGAGGGGTGTAAACTAAATATTCGACCCCCTCCCACTGCAAAACATCCCGAATCCGCCCCCAATATTCATATTTTGTATTGCATTTTGATTGCATATTTAACACTTAAAGAGTGGAGTTTCAACTTAAGTTTAAACTTCCGACTCTGCGGGAGACGAACGCGTACGCGCCTGCTTACATACGCTCTGTTCGCCCGCCTTGAGACCGACACTTGCACGGTCAATTGTTATGTTTGCTTCGTGAAATTGGCTTAAGACCTTACCCAAGATCTCCAAATTCCTCCTTCTCGAGTGATGCTCCAAGCTGGAGGAATATCTTCTGTGTCGCCTCAATCTGATTCTCTGTTGAAGATCTCGTCATGGTTATGAGCGGGTAGCCACGCTGAAGGGACCAAGTGTCCATTATTTTCTTGACATCGATGTCACCCTTGCCCTTATCTGCCTGTGGATGCATTTTCATAAAAACATTCAGCCCTACGCAAGAGGTTACTAAAATGAGGTTAAGTCAATTCCATTGATTCAACTCTTCAGTTGCGTCACCTCAGATGCAACGGCGGATCCGAGGGGAGGGGGGGGGGGGGGCTAAAGGGGGCCATACCCCCACCAACCCCCCCCCCAAAAAAAAAACAAAAAAAAAAAAACAAAGAAACAAACCAAAAACAATGTTTTATTTTTGTTAACTCACGTCGCAAAAAGACACCCACATACAAAATAAAACAAAGCAAAAGAAAGGGAAGCAAGAACCCCTCCGTTTTATCTGTAATTTGTGCAGGTTTTTTTGGGGGAAATTTTGTTGGCCCCCAAAAAATTGTGTTCTGGATACGCCCTTGCTCAGATGCCTCAAACACCAGCGGCCAATTTTATGGATCTGCTCAGCAAATTCATTTGTTTAGCAAGAAAGCTCTTCATTTTTTTGTTCTTTTTTAAATGGGTATTGCCCAACACAAGGCCAAAAGGCCACTCAAGGTGTGGGCTACCTGACAAGAAAAGACAAATCACAGGGATAGAAGGTATCTATTCACATTTCGTGTGAATTGTGAATGATTATAGGCGGACTGGAATTAAGTAGGTTAAATGCAAGGAGTTCCAAAGAAAGGCAGTATGAGGGGAACAAATTGAAGAGTATCTCACAGTACTATAGCCTTTGGAACAACAAAAGTGAAAGGATGTGATGAGACAGCCAGGCGAGTAGAGTGCCTAAACAAACGGATAACTGTGGTAGATTCAACCTGATTATGCCTGTCCCTCTATATTTTTGGACTACCTGAATTGTATAAAATAGGGGACATCACTACAGTAAAAATCAACAGTATCGGATGAGTACACTTTATTAGGATTTACATGCACTCGTACAAACCTCAGAGGATATTTTGATTAAATTATCTTTCGACAAACTATATGATGGTCTTTAGAGAAGGATAGTCTAATCATTTAAACATTTTCATTGTAATTTCTATGAAAACTGTAGAAGCCGCTTCTGTTATTCTTGATGCGAGAAAATGTGCACAATACTATTGTTGAATCTTACTCGATTCAGAATCGTACTCGATTCAGAATCTTACTCGATTTATGACAGCTGTTGAATATGGTTGGGTTCAGTAAACTGTTAGTGAAATAATGGTATGGATATTATTTTCTTTTCAATAAAGGCCCTTCACTGTTGAAAATTACATAAAGAAGGGAAAGATGATTTGTAGATTTGGCCCAGTACCTGTTAATGATTGGTGCGCTACCCTTTTTTAAAGATATGTTTATAAGAGGAAACGATGAAGGTAATACGTACAGCAGTCAGTTGTCGCCACAGATGTTCGGCAATGGCGTTTTTGTAGGAACGCTCCTTAAGGTAGTTCTGGATACCTTCATTAAACACCTCACGTGTCAAGAAATGCTCCAACATCCAGAGAATTGAGCCTCCCTTTGGAAACAAAATAACAAGTGCGGCTTTATAGCCATCTTTATTTATACGTATTTTTAAAAACCATGCTTTGTCACCTTCAGGATGTCTTTTCAAAAGGTCATCATGTTTGGTGCAGCGTCAATTATATTCAGGCAGGATGTCAAATCTGCTCTATACATAATAAGTAAAACTTTTGCGAAAGTTGTGTTGCATTTTTGTTTGTTTTCAAAAGTTGAAAACAAAGTATGGTTGTACATGGCTTGTTTGCTTGCTTGCTCCACGTTTCCTGCATGCTTTCTTGGCTCCATGATATATAGCTTCCCTCTGCTTGCTACGCTCCCGACGCCTGTCATCTTGAATTTTGCCTAATAAATTTCAAGATGTATTTCGTATTCTGTTGACAATGAAAGTCTTTCAACTCTTAAAGGTTACTTGCTTTTGGGTGTAGCACCTCGAAAAATAGATTTCTAAATTGAATTGATAATTTTCTAGAATTACAAACCGGTAAGTATAAGCTGTCTAGTTAGACATCGACCGAAAAACTCGGCCCACGATCGATTGCAGTTAATGTGCTGGAGTTTATGGCTCACACATTACAAAGGGCATGGTATAGAATGTTACAAAATTTAATTATATTTAAGACCTGCAGCAGCCGATTTCACGAAACCGTGCGCAACTTACGCCATGGCGTAGGACTTGCGCTATAAAATGTTGCGCACCTGCGCTACATCCTTGCGATCCATTTCACGAAACGGTGCGTAGCTGCGCAATGTTTTTTTTTTATACATCGCGGACGAGGCTGAATGCCGCTTTTACGACGACTGTTTTAGTACAACAATAAAAATACATGGAACAGTCGTGAAATTGATCTGTGGGTCGCCATTTTGAAACTGTTCACTTTTGAAACATAGGGCCTACACACATGTAGGCCCGGTCCGAATTACTTGGCTACAGCTGGATGTTACACACATGTCTATGGTAGTGGCTGCAGCCATAGACTCGTGTGTAATTTCAAGCCGCAGCCAAGTAATTCGGACAGGGCCTTAGCTCCGAAAAAAATTGAGGGCAACTTTCGGAAATATCTCACAGGTAAACCTGCAGCGGATGATCATTTCATTACTCTCTAAAATACTCTAGTGAATTTAATAAATGATTTGAGCAACTAACGGCTCTACTATGCTCACGCTCAGCTAGCTAAGTCATCATTTCGGTGTTTGTGCGGACAACTTTAGCCACCTAAAACGAGTGCGTAAGTTACGCTATAATTTGTGGCGCAAGTCAGCGACTTACGCACTGCGTACCTTTTGCGAATAAATTGTGGCGTAAGCAGAGTTACGCAATTGCGCAAGGTTTCGTGAAATCGGCTGCTGGTCATAATAATACAGAAAGTGTCCAGACTAGGTCTTAAATATAATCAAATTTCATAACATTCTGCTGAACACTTGCAACTATTGATTTATAGCCCGATTAATTCTAAATACGCGGCCGCACCAAAACAATGTACATGTATAGGGCCTATATGCATTGGCTCCGCAGAGCTTTATGGGGCCCGTGCACATTGTACAAGCATGTGCACAAACTGTTCTATTTCGAACAGAGGGTGTGTGCGTTACATCTAGTCAAAAAAGTAGGATATTTACTTGTCCACTTTTGGAGCGTCAAAGTACTAAAAACCTAAAATTCTGCTAGCAGAAAATGAGAAAATGGGGTTGTCCACTTTTGGGGCTTCATAGCAATTGTTACATGCGAAATACTTGGAAAACGCGCTTCATAATTATATAGGCTGCTTTTCGACTCCCAAAATGGCATAGCAGTAGCAAGAGTTAGAAGGTGTCGTCACGTGCAAAGGGTCTAGCCCCCCAAAAACATTGACTCGAGAACCGCGCCTGCCAACTGGTTCCCCAGCGTATACTTATAGGCCTACTTACTTACACGTTGTTTGTTGTGTGTTTAATTCACAATGTTTGTTAGCTTAATTGCATATTGGGGTGTGTGTTTTTAAATTTGTAAATAGATAATTTTAAGAATTGCTTTAACATTATTGATAGACTTCATACCTTGTCATACGTGATACTTGAGAATTGGGAACCTATGTCGGAGTCTGTGGCGAAGACTGGTGCCCGTAAGGCAGGTCGGGTACCAAGACTGTCTGATCTTAACGCGCTGTACGTCGTATATACGTAGAATTTTTCATACTTGAAATGAAAGAAAACAAACATCGGTCATAATCGAATTCCCAAGGCATGTACTTTAACGGAATGATTGCAAAATGTGCCAACCATGGGTTGGCAATAGAATGGTCTATTGGCTCTCGTTGCTACAGAGTCTAGATTGAGTTGTGAACTTGTGACAAAATGGGTCCCAAACGTTGGACCAAATATGGCCGATTACGCGTTAGTGCACATGGACGCATACTGAGCGGCCATCTTTGGTCCAAATTCAGAAGTTGTCACAACTCTATCTATGAGCAAGTTCGGGTGCTGCTGACCTAGTCCCTTTTGTCAATTTGCAATTTAAATCACGCATGCGTGGTCTGTTTTTCAATCGAACGCGTCTAGTCGACCGACTACGTCAAATCTAGTTAGTGTGTCGCAACAACAAACTGCAAATAATGACATCTGCTAGTTGCAGAAGCAAATATTGGCACTGCATTTATATTTTCTATTATTATTATTTATTTTTTTCTCTACCTAACTTATAGTGCAATAAATAATTAATTATTATTGCAAAGAGTTATTATCATTGGATAAAACCTACAATTTATCGCAAACGTTTGCAAAACTTGCCCCAGTTTACCTATCCTCCATCTTGAAATCGTGACGTAACTCGCGAATTTGACTAGAGAAAAAGTTCTCGGGGCTAGGTTGATCCAATTGGACTAGCTAGTCAAACCACGCAGCCAGCGTTCGAGTGACATCTATTGACTCTACATGTAGTTAAGTCTAGTCACCCAACCGAACTTGCTCTGTGGATCCGGTTGCTAGACAAGACAGCGCCCTCAACAGTTAAGCACGCGATAGATATCCATTGCAGCCAAACTAACCCTTTGAAATTCAGGGTGTACGTGGTTGACACCTATGTGTTCCATGTAAGTAGCGAATCCTTCGTTAAGCCACAGGTCATTCCACCACTCCATGGTGACTAGGTTACCGAACCACTGCAAGAGAGCATTAAACAAAGATAAATATTCTCTTAATTTGTTTTAACCAGATTATCGCAAACCTGTGTTAGTCAGTAAGTGTGCCCAATGCTGCTTCTTTAAACTTCACTTCTGTTTCGATGACATCATCATTGTTAATTTGACGATTTTTAAGTTATCGAATTTAACATTGATGATGCCATAAAAAAGGTGTCCTTTGCAATATAAACAATGACAATTACAAATGAATTAGGCCTAATCTGCTGCAAACTGCTTACTGACTGGATTGACCTGAAAATCGTCAAAATTAGCTGGTTTAGGCAAAAGTCATTTGGCTTTGAGAAAGAACTTGCTTCAGTTCAAAACGTTAGGCCAACTAATTTAGTTCATTTAACAATTAAATTGTTTATATCAAATAGGGCACGTTTCTGAAGTAGTTATGCGATTGTTGACATCAATAAGCCATACGGTATGACTATTTTGTATTTTTTCGTCCTTTTTGTGCAACATCATCAGCACCTTTGTTAATATACGCCTAAATACCATTCACGTGCACATTTAATATCAGGTTAACCCTGCGAGGCACCGACTAAAAATATTTACACGGAGGTGTCACAAGTAAAACAAGTACAAAGTACATTGTGTACTTTGCTATTATTCTTAGTCATGTATTTGTTATATTTTCTGAATAAATAAATAGATAAACATCGACCAATTATTAAACGGTAATCATCAGTACCAGGCACAGCCAGCCGGGGTAGACAAACGTTTAGGGGTTTGATGTTTGTTTTTATCTTGAGCTTCGCAATTGTTTCACCCTTCCCTATACGAAACTCAAATATTTACCTGATGTGCCAACTCGTGAGTAATCATCGATGATTGCATTTCATTTAAATTGTAACCAAAAATTCCATTCAGCAGGTAGACATCCTGGTAGGTGATCAGTCCCCAGTTCTCCATTGCAGATGACCCGAAGTCCTGGATCGCTATGTGATCTATTGACAAAACAAGTTACAGATTCACTATAATCTGGCCAACTTTGAATCACTGAAGCTTTTCTGGGAGTGGTGGTGTTTCGATTGAATCTGGAAGAGCTTGAAGATTTCTTTGGACCTTCTTTCCAGAATTAGAAAATCGAATCGCAAAAAATATTCACACGTATTTTTACGACCAAACGTCACATATCCTGACAAGTCATCCTTTTATGGGGATCTTCAAAGTTCACTTCGTGTCAAAGAAACATTGATGTTAATTTTAACGTCAATGAGTGTTACGTCAAAGAGGCCTTTTCTTACCTTGTTTGGCCAGTGGGTACTGATTATCCAAGTAGGTGTCGAAATATGTCTGAACCCAGTCTGAGATATTCAGAGCGTAGGGAGCGTATTGGATTTGGTGAGACGGCAACCAGATCCGTATCTGCAAAAACATTGTTGGCCAACATTTATCAGAATACATATAGATCGATTACTTGTATGTTGATTTTATTTTTCGTTAACTTGCCTTCTTGCTTGCTTGCTTTGCCGTTTATTTGGTTTAGTTGAAACACCTTGTACTTGGTCATTACATTTTTTTCTTGATTGTATTGGTTTATACCTGGTGGATCGATCGTTGGCATTTGAGTCGCGTGGTCACTGCGTTGACTTGTGGATTTCATCGGTAGTTTTGTTTGTATTTTGTTTGTATTTTGTTTGTATTTTGTTTGTATATTTAAATGTATTTACTTTTAATTAATGTCACTTACCAAGCATCCATTTGCGTTGGTTACCTCGATGCTTGAATAATCATGTACTATGAATGCCAGGAGATACGTGGGCACGAAAGGGACGCTCGTAAATGTCGTCCTTGACCAACGGGCATCAATCGCCTCCGTCCCCGTTTCCATGCCATTTGAGAGTGCCTTCATGTTGGTTCGATGTTCCAGCTGAACTTCGAATGTAGCTTTGAAACTTGGTTCGTCAAAACACGGTAGAACGCGTCGCGCGTGCGGCCCTTCCATCTGTGTCGTTGCAATGTACCTGCGAGGTTTAGTTGAAACGGATTTCTTCTGTACATTTCCGAGAAACATGGTTTGTATAACTTTTGATAAAGTCCTGTTATTCATATCGACTGTTAATGTGCTGTGTACCTTTCAACCATCTCCGTTTTCTCGAATGCCCCACCCCGCCTTCCATCCGGCATGCTTGACTTCTCGTTAGTCTATATACTTTTTGAAAATAGCGCATATCACGCACGTGTATTGACCATGTTGAAGCGTATGAGGTGCAGTACATGTAAAGTTAGGTGTGGGGTACACCTCGGGTGATTTTTACATATGCACTCAGGGGCGGCTGAACACTTTTGAAAGTGGGGAGGGGGACAAAAGCAGCGCCTGTGCTATATTTTTCTTTATGCGGAACTGCCAAAAGTGGGGGGGAGGCGCAATTGCCCCAAATGGAAAAAGTGGGAGGAGCGGAGGGGGGGGGGGGGGGCGGGGGGCTCTCATAGGAAAGCGCATATTATGTAAACAAAACGTGACGTCAGTACGTCTTGGGTCTATTGGAAAATGATATCGCTTGAAACCAACCTTGTGTTGTTTGCTGCATCCAAATACTTGCTAGGGTAGAATCCTGAAACATCATCCCCGAGTATACCAGAGTACTCCATGTAGATGTTGTATTCTTGGTGCGGACTCATCATTTGTTTCAACTTGAGGACCATGAACGCGTACTCCTCCACCATCTTATAGCTCTCGAAGATATCCATGTTGTCTGGCGAACTGGCACTTATGATGGTTGGATTTTTGTGGAATTGGATGTACTTGGTGTGAAGAGTGATCTCATCCGTTGGTTCCATGCACTCAACTTTTATCGTCACCTGGCCATCGAAGGTGAACCTCTTACCGAGCTTGGAGTCGACCACGTCGTCGTCGTACAGGAACGGGCGTAGTGTGACTTGGTACAACCGGGGCACGACCATTTTTGGCAGACGACCATCCATGAGGGAGTTGTGGGGTTCCGGTGGGGTCGATTCCAAGGCACGAGGGATGTAGTACGTCATCAATGCTGTGGCTGCGATGAGGACACAAATCGTTAGAGTGGTGAAGGCAATCATAGGGGTAGTACATCGGAGACCCTTCCCCTTGCTTGCGGAAATATCGTCTCCCACTGCGTCCTCCTCTGAGCCGTGCGTCTTCCGTTTCTTGAACGCAACTTCGTCTGCGAAGGTTTTCCTACAAATATTGATAGTCAGGTTGGCACATAACTCTCTTCACTTTTCACACGTAAGACCCAAGTTAGAATCCCTCCCCGGCCAGCACATGGATTTGGTTTTCCGCCAATATCTGATTGCTTGGGTTCCCACAATATCCCGAGGGGTTCCATAACTTAAAGAAAAATTTCTTCTTCCTCTGCGCTCAACATAATTTTCAGAGTTGCAAGCTAAGGTGCGATATGGGCAGTAAGGAATCCTTGTTTTCATTAACAGAAATAGATCGTGGTGTTAATAATGCGATACATTTCTGATGTACAGTGTAGTTAAAAAAAATACCTACACACTTTTTAAATGGAAAATATCTCGGAATTGGGGAATCATGGTCAAATTGTTTTAACATTAGTAAACTGCAACGTCTTTGTTGTATATGGTGCAAATTTTGTTAAGAATAAAGCTTAAATAAAGAAATGTCGTCGATATTGCAGAGACATGAAGCTTGCATTGAAGACGTCTGAAACTGGATGAGTTCAAACTCTTTGAAACTGAATTACAATAAATGTGAAATGTTACTGTGTGGTTCAAAAGTTCAGCTGGCTAAGATAAATTTACCTTCTATCAACATAGCTAATTCCATTATTAACGTTTCGGATTCTTGTAGAAATCTAGGTGTCATGTTTGATTTATCCATGTCAATGTCTGCTCAAGTATCTGCTATTTGTAAATCTGTACGGTATCATTTGCGAAATCTTGGTTTTATTCGAAAATTCTTTACGCGTTCTGCTACTGAGAAAATTGTTTATGCTCTCATCTCATCCCGTTTAGATTTCTGTAATTCGCTTCTTTATGAATTACCGCAAAAGCAGCTTGCGCGATTACAGAAACTACATCAGAACGCAGCTGCTCGCATGGTTACTTTGACAAGTCGTAAAACTCACATTACTCCAGTATTGCATGCACTACATTAGCTGCCTGTTCAATTTCGAATAGTTTTCAAGTTACTTCTGCTTATTTTCTATTGCTTACTTGGTGCTGCCCCCGAATATAATTCTAATTTGGTAATTTGTTACAAACCTTTAAGTGCTCTGATGAAGACCCACCTCTTTCAAATTGCATTCCAGTAGCTCATTTATTTGATTGTCAAGCTAATTGTGTTGTTGTAATGTCCATGTTTTGATTATTTGTATCTCTGTATCCTTTTGTTTTTGTTCTCTGCGCCTTGAGCATCTCATTAACCCTGCGAGGCACCGACAACAAATATTTACACGGAGGCACGAAGGGCCTCCATCGGGAGGCGCTTTATGTTGGGGGGTATATAACTGTGTGTGGGGGTCCAAATCTGTTTCTAATGGTCTGTACAGATGGATAGAAGTTCCCTGGACACACATACCAAAGATTAGAACATTCTGGCAATTTACACATTGGTTCACCACTGATTTGCCAAAAATAGTACATGTCGGAATCCGCCCACCCAGCCCCATGGGAACTGCCATTCCCAAACCACTCAGCAGGTGTTTATTTACTGTTTGATTAGGCCACACAGCTGTTGACAACACTACAAGGGTAAACCACAACTGTAATACCCCCCCCCCCCCCATGCATTGATCACAGTCATCCCCTCTGTCAATATAAAAATAAGTGTTTACAGTGAATAGAATTTGACACAATAGAACCGTTAAAGTGTTTATGTTGTGCTTTTGTTTTTCCAGGGTTAGTGAATACTTCCATCCCGGGTGGACCTATGAGTATCGATCTTTGTAGCATGCATGACTCCTATAGACTTTCGTGTTGACAATGTGTCTTTTTGCCATTTTTCTTTAAACTAATGCCATTTTTTTATTTGAGTTTTCTTTTTAACACAATTTTCACCATATACCACTGAGATGGTGTAGTTAATAAATAAGTTAAAACAATAGGGCCATATTTCCCCAATTCCGAGAAATTTTCCTCTAAAAAGTGCGTAGGTTTTTTAAACGGTGGTATGTTAATGCGAAAATGTTAGTATACAGGGAATAAAAGAACCAGTGTAAACAAATTATATAAAGGATTTAATTTGTTCGTGCATCTGATAGTTTTCAATAAATGAAGCTTAAACAAGTCTCGCAACTTCACGACCACTATTTACGTGGTTGTATTGGTACCAAACACTAGTCTAGCAACGGACTCTACTGTCCTTACCAATGTGAATGATAGGAGGGGCCGGAAGTTGAAGGTTTTATTTTGGTCGTGAATTTGCAAAATTTGAATAAATTTAATTTCCCTTTTCCTTACCAAGACCAACGTTTCATGCACAAAAACTGAAATTTGGTATTGAGGTATTTAAAGGTATTCAAATGAGCAAATGTCCTCATTTCTATCGTCTCAAGTGCTTAAAGTGCCAGATCCTTTTTACCTGCTGTACATTGGTTAAAGTGTGAAATTCGAAAATTGGCGAAACGCCCGCGCGTGCAAGATTTCTGACTTTAAGACGTGAATATTCATCAGCAGTAGGCCTACTCACCCTGCTTCAGTCTCTCCTTCCCCCATGATGACCAGATGTTTTTCCGCAGTCCAAATGATTTATTGCCAAGGAATTCGAAGTTTCAAAGACCGTAAAGTGATTTGTTTGGCTCACGTCACTATGAAACACTGGAGTGATTCTGCGTGTGTGTATTTTGTTAACTGTGCTAGGGTCAATGTGCACATGATACGCCCATTTCGGGTCGTGTGAAGTGTTTTCTCGTTAATGCGATAGATATAAAGTCCCACTATATCACATGCTGCTCAGCGCGTGATGAATACATCAGGCACCAGAGACGCCAGGGTGGTGTTGATACGGGCCTACACAAGAGCTATCGTTTTGGTTGAAACCGATAGCGACCGAGTCATTCATGTCCGCATAATAAAATTTGTCATCGTGCCGTCGCATCGTGCCGTCGCTTCTTTCCCATTACTTTTGTATACATTCTGGCGTCGCGTCGTACGTCGCGTACGTGCCGTCGCGTCGTTTTTTCCAGCTTCCATTTTGTTTACCTTAACGTTGCCCCTTCCGTCGCCCCTTCTGTCGCCCCTTCCGCCGCCCCTTCCGTCGCCCCTTCCGTCGCCCCTTCCGTCGCCCCTTCCGTCGCCCCTTCCGTCGCCCCTTCCGTCGCCCCTTCCGTCGCCCCTTCCGTCGCCCCTTCCGTCGCCCCTTCCGTCGCCGCTTCCGTCGCCCCTTCCGTCGCCCCTTCCGTCGCCCCTTCCGTCGCCCCTTCTGTCGCCCCTTCCGTCGTCCTCCTCATAATAGCAAAGTAACTTTCTTTTGTTATAGTGTTGATTACTGAATTTTGTTTATTGCCAAGCGCGCAGTCAGTAAGGATTTATGCGTAACACAAAACCCTTGCCAGCATCCGTACCCTATCGCGCATTTTTAAAGAGGCCATTACACGGTACCGTTGTTTATTCTGATCCACGAAAACCGCAAAAATACAAACAGAATTCGAGAAATTCTATAGCAAAATCGTCTTTTTACCCATTTCAAATACAGCGCTCAGGCGTTTTGTTCCACCGCGCGCTTTGCTTATGCGCGCATGAATTTGAATGTATTAGCGGATTAGTCTGCGAGCCAGTTCGGTATTTTAACTGCGCATGTTCACAATGGCGTGGCTACTCGACGCAAACCACGACGCGACACACGACGCGACACACGACGCGACACACGACGCGACACACGACGCGACACACGACGCGACGCACCAGTGTAAAACAATTAATATAAGGAATTAAATTTGTTCGTACTGCTGATAAAAGCAGGTAGTTTGTCAATAAATAAAGCTCACAAGTTTCGCAACTTCACGACCACTATTTACGTGGTTGAATTGGTACCAAACACTAGTCTAGCAACGGACTCTACTGTCCTTACCAATGTGAATGATAGGAGGGGCCGGAAGTTGAGGTTGTTATTTTATTCGTGATTTTGCAAAATTTGAATAAATTAAATTGCCCTTTTCCTCAAATATTGTCCGTTTCATGCACACAAACTGAAACTAGGTATTTATTGTGGTATTTAAAGGTATTCAAATGAGCAAATGTCCTCATTTCTATCGTCTCAAGTGCTTAAAGTGCCAGATCTGTTTTACTGCTGTACATTGTTTAGAAAATTGGCGAAATACCCGCGCGTGCCAGATTTCTGACTTTAAGACGTGAATATTCATCAGCAGTACTCACCCTGCTTTATTAGTCTCTTCTTCCCCCTTGATGACCAGATGTTTTTCCGCTGTCCAAATTATTTATTAACAAGGAATTCGAAGTTTCAAAGACCGTCAAGTGATTTGTTTGGCTCACGTCACGATGAAACACTGTGTGATTCTGCGTGTGTATATTTTTGTTAGCTGTGCTAGGGTCATTGTGCGCATGATACGCCCATTTCGGGTCGTGGGAAGTTTGTCATTGTTAATGTGATCGATATAAAATCCAACTATACTATTTGTGTTTCCCATCTCGAACTTCTCAGCGCGTGATGAATAAATCAGGCACCATGCAGGGACGCCAGGGTGGTGTTGATATACGGACCTACACAAAAGCTATCGTTTTGGTTGAACCCGACAGCGACCGAGTCATTGTCATGTCTGCCTGATGAATTGTCATGACTGCATTTGCCCTCAATCACCGTAACGATTTTAAAGTGTCAACACTAGTAGAAAAAATGAAAAATAAAAGGACTGGTGTAAGTCTACTACTTCCCGGGGCGCCACGAGGCGGCCTGAAGCTGCGAATGGAATCGAGATTTGGAGTTCCGTGCATCACATGTAGCAAAACCAGGTCAATAAATATGACGCTCTCAATAGGGAACAGTCTCTCTCGTCGCAAAAACTTATTTCTAGATTCATATAGGCCTGTCACTGGAAAGAACACATCACCAGCTGTAAAATGATGAAAGAATGATTAAAATCGGAGCAGTATTAAACAAGTTATGATAATTTTAGTTTTATTAGATGATCCAGCACTATTATAGAAATCAAGTGATAAAGTTTGTCCTTCATTTCCGCATCGCTGAACGGCTCACGATTAGGGGGTAGCCTTGGTATCTCCAAAACGTGTCTCTCATTGGTTTGTTTGTGGAAATATCGGTCAGATCGGCTAATCAATGAAGAGTGTAGATCACAAGCTTTAAATTGATACCAAGTTTGTTATGATTGCATTAAAAAGGGTGATGTACACGAATCGAAAATTAACGAATCTTATGAAGAAAACGTAACATAAATTTCGGTGATTATCAATGAGTTAGCTTACTAAAATCTCTTTTTACACATTTTATTGTACTCAAAAAAAAAAAAACGAAAACATAGTATGATTCTATTTTACATAAAATAGCACTTTAAGCAATACAACGAAAATCGAAAATTTCGACCCACAATGGATTTTTGCCTGTAGCTCAAAACGGAGGAATGCAACATTCGACTGGTCCCTTGTAAGAATGGCACAAATGATCAAAGCCCTTAAACTTGATATAAGGCCGTGTCCGAAATTGGCATCTAGAGCTACAGCTACGTCTACGTCACGCGTAGTTGTAATGGGCGGACAACTAGACAATTGACCTATCGCGGTCGAATCGCGTCAACGGAGCTTGTGAATTATTGTCCAATCACATCAATTATAATTCCACGTGGAACGCGCAAAATCTGAGACAAACAAAAATTACCACACAAAATTCCCACAGGGTTGTCTAAGGGGCGTGGTTAACTCGTAAACGGCGATAGGTCAATAGCCCTAGACAACACTGTAAAAACCAACGGCTAACACTTTTTTTAACACTTCAACGCGTTAATATTAATACACGTATTATTACACGTGGGCCCTAAAGGTATTAGTCTTGGTTCCAAGACCTTCGTGTTCCTTTGTTTCCTTCCGAACGAGGGCGTTGTTTCTCAGTAAATCGATTCGGATTGTATTCGATAATGTTTGATATATTACGCGCTCTGACAAGAATCGATTATACTGTTCTTTGCTCGGTTCTTCATTTGCTGTACATCCGTGATTGATCGCAAGCACGCCTGCCGGTGACAGCCTGTAAATTGCGCCCTCTGTTGATGACAAGAATCAGACAGTACCCTTACAAAAATGTCCCATGGCATCGCCATGGGATCCCCATGGGACACCATGGGGATCCCATTGGGATTTTGGATGTACTCATGGTGGTCGCTAAAAACACCATGGTAGCCCATGTGAACACCATGTACAATAATAGGAACGCCATGGTGCCCCATGGGAACACCATACAGAGTTATTGGAACACCATGGGAACACCATGAAGTATTACAAAGCACCATGGTGGTCTCCTGAAACACCATGGTGGTCTCCTGAAACACCATGGTGGTCTCCTGAAACACCATGGTGGTCTCCTGAAACACCATGGTGGTCTCCTGAAACACCATGGTGGACCATGCGAACACCATGGACAGTTACACGAACCCCATGGTGGCCCATGGCAACACCATGCAGAGTTATTGGAACCCCATGTGTATTTGTTTGAACACCATGAAGTATTACAAAACACCATGGTGGTCCCCTAAGACACCATGGTGGACCATGCGAACCCCATGGACAGTTATACAAACACCATGGTGGCCCATGGGAACACCATGCAGAGTTATTGGAACCAGGAGAAAATTCCAGTTGAATCCCATTGTGTCCCATTGAAAACTTTAATGGGACCCAACTGGTGCTTACGGGTGTCAATGGGACTGAACGGGATCCCTTTATTTCAATGAGAAATTCATTATAACCTGAAGAGATGTATTAACTGGACCTAATGGGACCTTATGGGATTCAATGGGTCACACCCTTCTTCAACTGGAGTATATGGGATCAGGTAAGAATCCAACGGGATGACTAGGTTTTCAACGGGGAAGTGCTTTTTTAAGGAATGTATCAACTAGACTTAAGGGATGCATTAAATGGGTTCCATTAATTTCAATGGGAAATCGATGTGATTCATTGGATTTTTGTTCAACAGCATGTGGGATTCCATGAGAATTCAACTTTATGTAGGACTTTAAAGTTTGAATTGTTTAAATGTAACATTTTCAAGAAATGTATTAACTGAACTTAATTGGATGAGTCAATGGGTTAATTAATTTTAATTAATGTTAACCTTAAGGGATGTATAGTAATTGGATTTTATGTGATTCGAATGCTCAATTGTTGAGCAGCAGCATATGGGATCCGATACGAATTCATAAATTTTGTATTTCACTTGTCACACTGTTTTCCTAATTAACCGTTCGATCAGTCTTCACGCTACAATTCCAGACTTGAAACAAGTCTAAGTTATCAAAACAATATATAAAAGTCGATAAAAAATGTTTAAAATCGATTTAATCTTTTTTCTCCAAAGTTACAACAAATGTATTGTATATAAATTCTACAGTGTTAATGTACAAGAAGTGAAATTGCCCGCACACAATAAAAACAACAATGAAACTGCTGATTACCCGTTAGTTTTTACAACAAGACAATTCCCGACTTGAAACAAGTCTAAGTCATCATGAAAGTGATTGCATTGATGTACACATGTAGTCACAAGCCAGCTGCATACATGTACGTACGTACGTGCATATTGCACTACACATGTACATGTATACATGCGCGCAACGGCATACATAGTGCGTCACTTGGAGCAGAATATTTTTGTACAAGTGCTACAAATTATATATTGATGTATTCAATTAAAAATAATACTTTGATGACCAAGGCTTGACCAAAATCAAAGGATAATGGGGAGATAGCTGTGCATTTTTTGAAACTGCGAAATGTTACTTGAAGTAATAGCTTGAGATTGTTTAAATATCTGAACTGTACAAGTGTTAGGGTTATTGGAATTATTTTGCACATTGCCGACTAGAGGCTGTCCCTCTCTAGAAACTTAGAAAATAAATACAATTGTGTTAACCAACTTATTTCAAATTTGTCTCATATTTTTTTTATTTTGTGCTTTTTCCTTGCACAGTGGTGTGTTTCATCACTTGAAGAGGAGCACGAAGGAACTAAAGCTGATTATCTACAAGGGGATGCTGTGCTTGGAACTGACAACCTACCAAGCTTCATTGATGGGCAGATCAACAAGAGTACTTCATAATCTTTCAAAAAAGAGTTGAATTTCATTGTTTGTTAAAAATATGAATTAAAAATCTATAATAGTGCATGGCCTACGACAATGGAAAATTAAGAAATTATCACGTTTTAACTTATTTTCACAGTTGGCTGCACATGCTTTGTGATTTACATAGTAAAAATTTCCACAGAAAAGTTACACAAGATAATTTTCACATAAAAGTTCAACAGAAACAATACCATAGGAATGCATGTACAGTGCATCTTCTTTTAAATGATAGGGCACATGTCTCGCAAAGTTGAGATCAAATTTGAAACTGGTGTGGAGCAGGCCATTTTAAAATGTGTTTAATTTCTTCACAATCACAGTTCTGGATACAACATTTAGTTTTGTCCAGAGTATTTTAATCTTGTCCTGTAATGAATCAGAGTTTGTGGGGAAAACACCATGGGGCACGTGGGGAAAACACCATGGGGCACGTGGGGAAAACACCATGGGGCACGTGGGGAAAACACCATGGGGCACGTGGGGAAAACACCATGGGGCACGTGGGGAAAACACCATGGGGCACGTGGGGAAAACACCATGGGGCACGTGGGGAAAACACCATGGGGCACGTGGGGAAAACACCATGGGGCACGTGGGGAAAACACCATGGGGCACGTGGGGAAAACACCATGGGGCACATGGGGAAAACACCATGGGGCACGTGGGGAAAACACCATGGGGCACATGGGGGAAAACACCATGGGGCACATGGGGAAAAATTTCCCATGGCGAAACACCATGTCCAAAACCCTATGATGAACCCCATGGCGATTTCCAATGGGATCCCATGGCGATATCCCATGTGAAATCGCCATGGGAAAATGCCATGGGAGATTTTTGTAAGGGTAACGTCTTGAACCAAGACTATAAAGGTATAGGAGGCGTTGCATGCGATTAACACTAAAACACGTTTAAATTGGCGTTGGTTTTCATGATTATCAACGCTTGAGGTGTTAATTTAGGTTGATATTAACACTTTAGAATGTTAATAATCATTAACACCAACGCCTATTTAAACGTGTTTTAGTGTTAATCGCGTGCAACGCCTCCAACACCTTTACGTGCAAAGTATTAATATTAGCACGTTGAAGTGTTAAAAAAGTGTTAGCCGTTGGTTTTTACAGTGAAGAGATTCGGACGCAGCCTACAACACCCAGTCGTGCGCATTCTCAAAACTACGCGCGCATGCTCAGAACTAGAAAAGAGGACCGGTATGTCTGCTGCCACCAGCGTCTAAAAAGTATCCCATTGTTTAGGTTTGGTTTGTTTGGGTCCTTTTCCCCCACCCCAAGGAAACGCCCTTGCCTGGGCATGTTAGGTTCAGTCATGTATACACCTCAGCTGATGTTCCGAATTATCAAACACACTTGAGGCACTGAGAATTCGTACCAACATGTACACATTTCGTTTAAAAGTGGCCCCGAGTTTTTTTGGCGTGGCAAAATATTCTCAAAAGCTGGTAGATTCGTGTACAAGTATGCGAATTTAAAATGTAAGGATTCGCTGTACAAACGTCTGTGAATATTCAAAAATATGTGAATTGTGAATGTCACGAGTAACGCCCATATTTGCTGTACACACATGCCAATATCAAATATTTAACTATTTTATTGTCATCGTTTTAAATACCATTCGCATGCTACTAAACCCTTCAAAGGACGAAATCCATTTATTGTTTTGATAAAACACTACATATTATTGCAAACACGTTATTAACAAAGCACTCGGAGATTCAAATATTGGGCGCAAAATGGTAAATTACAAAAACTACAAATGTCTGAACGACAGTGCAATGGGCTACGGTCGCGTTAGTACTACTAATAATGGACATTCAGAAGATGTTGAGATCTTACTGGATGATACCATATCATCATAAACAAAATGTGAACGTGATTTGCATTAGTTTTTATTGTTGGTCCTAGTTAGGTAGAGTCTAAGGAACAAATTATCTAAGGATTAGTCAAATCAGCAAATGGAAGACTTGCATTAGTTTTTATTGTTGGTCCTAGTTAGGTAGAGTCTAAGGAACAAATTATATAAGGATTACTCAAATCAGCAAATGGAAGACTTGTATTAGTTTTTATTGTTGGTCCTAGTTAGGTAGAGTCTATGGAACAAATTATCTAAGGATTACTCAAATCAGCAAATGAAAGACTTGTATTAGTTTTGTATTTAAATGAAGCAATTTTCCTTCTGAAGAATTGTGCGTTTCTGATAAATAATGAAATCATGAAATCAAGGCCTGGATTGATGAAACTGTCATATATTTGGCATTATCTTATTATTTCGTTGGTATAAGTTTCACTATTTGTATTATCACCATCTTCCATTTTCAACTTCATTATAACCAGCATCACCTTCGTCACTCTAATTACAACTACTACAATCATCATGATCCATGATCAGTATCAATTAGCTTCATCATCGCCAATCATCATCACCATTATCACTATCTTCACCAGCATGTGACTCTATATTTATAACTTCTCCTTCCCATTTGTGTCATTCTCGTTCAAATGACCGAGGCAAGCCACTCCTGCGTCTGGGTGGCGCTGTTTTCCATCCATCTAATGTTGACCTTGGTTGACGCAATGGCTGACTCGTACGCATACATCACCGCGTTAAGGTCACGACCCTCGCCAAAGTCCAGCAACTGCAAACGAGTAATTAAAGAGCATTGGAGATTTTTACGTTGTACTCGAAGTGATGAGTTTAAAAGAAGGGCTGTCGGAGAGACAGCGAAAAAAAGTTCCGATGACGCTTTAAATAGTCACGTCGGTGTTTTGATTTTTGTGACGGAATTTGTCCATGTATACCTAGAATAAAAAATGTGTCGGCCCTAATTGAGCAACAGTCTACAGACGCACTTATTCCAAGTATATTTGACTCTTAAATGACACAAAGTTTACCACTTCACGCATTGATGTGTCATTCTGGTGTTAAATATATACTTGGAATTATGGTGCGTCTGCTGCTCATACAATGTGTGTCTATCCTTTCCACATAGAGATTTCCACAACCAGTTGTCACTTAACAATAAGCCAGTTCGGTATCTCGAAGGTTAAAGGTTATTCGGGATAAAATTCTGACGTAATGTCACGCGATGTTACGCTAACGCTCATTCTGATTGAATTTAACACGTGCGCGTTGTGCGACCACCTTGCGCGTTTATACGCGCGTTAGATCACGGGTTATTCGGGATAACAATAGGGACCATTATGCGCCACCAAAAGAGGACGCTGTGCACATAGCAACCGCACTTCCATGGGGAGTACGTAGCTGGTATTACGCACTGCGCTCCTCGTTCATTTGACTCGTATACCAGTGGGATTGCTTTGTCTGTTTGCCGACTCTCGATAATTGCTTTTTCAATAAGAATATCATAGCGGGAACCAGACACTTAAATTGAAGTCAGGTAATAAGATGGCGTCGATATTTACCCCCAACTCGCCTTTTCTTTCCGCTGAGGGGGTAGTTGTGCACGGAGCCCATAGATTTGATACCCGTATGCGGCTCGGAAAATGTCGCCTATTAAATCACCATTTTGCATTGCTATTTCATTTGGTAAACTATCGGAAATTTACTTCTCATATCAAAATATGGAAATGCATAATGTAAGACTGATGAAATTGTAACTCAATATAGGGGTTTAAAAGGCAACTTTTTCCGAGCTGCATACGCATCCCGCACGCATATCAAATCCAATGGTGCTAATGTCATTGTGCACACGCGCAGTTGAAATACCAAACTGGCTTATTGAATTGAATTACCATAATATCGGGGCAAACAAATTGTAATCGAGAATTATTCCTGGGCTCCATTTTCGGGTGGTTTTATGAAGAAGATTTTTAAAAACTAAAACTGATGCTCGCGTCGCGTGCATCATCAAAAACGATCAATGGCTATTAAAACATAATAAAGAATTCTTCCTAATTATAAGACCCCTTACAAACTTGAATACAATCTTATTCGAAACCAGGTAAGATTCTCATATCACTGACCTCTTGAAGTTTCTCCTGGGTGTTAAAGTAAGATGTGATCTCTTCAAAGATGTCACACAATGACTGGCGATTTTGTTTAAGCCTAGAATATAAACGAAAGCTACAAATGTAAGAATTCAGTTCAATCAAATAAAATATGACATTTCAGCTGTTAAAGGTAGTTAGAACATTTCCAAACAAAACTACTGAATTATTACGAAATATCGTACTAGACTGTAAGTATTATAGCACTCTCAAGCATTCTGTGAAATCATGGCAGTGCTGTCGTTTTCAAGAAAAGTGGACATTTATATTGTTTTCCAACGATTGTCGGTGGACAATCGTTGGAAATAGTCTAGTTCCCCGACCTGATAATTCCCTGACACTATGTAATTGCTCCGTTTTGTCTAAACTAGGGTCAGGGAACCAGACTACTAGAGCATTTCAACTTTCAACAGGTCGGTATTACAGGATTTGCTAGCACACTATAAAATACTAACCCCAAATCAATTTATTTCTGAAAATTACTGCAAAAGCAAATGTTGTCTACTACAGCTGTAGGTACATTCCTTTTGACCAACAACGGATAAAACATCATGATTGAATCACAACGGGGAACTTAACAGAATAAGGTACCAGGTTAATAATGTTAAAAAGACAGATCTTACATTGCTCTGACTGCATCCCAGTTGTTGCGTAAAAAGTCCCAGGCAACCTCGTACCCATCGGGGTTTTCAGCCACACCCATAAGGATAACCTCAACATCCCTTCTAGAGAAAATGGTTGAATCCAACATCGACTGCAGATAACTGTATGACAAAAAAAGAAAAACAATAAAACTGAAATTGCCATAAATGATTCATAGTCAAAATTTTACCGCTAACCAACTACCTGCATTAATAGGAAAATACCAATTTTCTAACATACGTTTAAAAAGTGTAGGCCTACTTAATGCACATATTAAAGCTTTGAAATGTTTTACCGGCCTTTGGCTTTACAAAATATCTTAGACTGGTTCCTCCCCCAAATATTGATACCCTGCACGATATGGGGGAAAAGGGTACCCCCTTTTATCCCTATACCCTAAGCACACTCCAGGTTATTGTTATCTAACACATCCCCCTAGATTTCTGAATAGAATTCCTGAGATTCCGGGAACACAATGACCAACACAAAAGAGGGGAGGGGGGGGGGGTCCCTTTTCCCGCCATATCGTGCTTCATATGCAAATATTGTATACCCAGCAGGATATGGGGCGAGGGTACCGCCTTTTGTCCCTATACCCGATACACTCTCCAGACTATTGTTACCTAACACATCCCCCTATAGACATCGCAAAAGAATTCCTGAGATTCCGAGAACACAATAACCAACACAAAAGAGGGGGGGGGGGGGGGGTGGGGTTCCCTCTGCCTCATATCGTGCATCATATGAAATATTGGGACCAGAATACGGATATGGCGATTTTGATTGGCTTTCGTGTGTTCATGTGCAGTATAAATTTCTCATTTCTATGTTGTTTTCTCCTGAATATATAAATTTAAATCTAAAATTGTTAGAAATACGTGTGTTTTAGTAGAATAGCGCAATGCATTTCTGATGAAACCGTCGGAATTTCGCCAGGTTTATGCCATTACCAGCTGCCGGCTTCAACAGTCGAAGCGTATATGGAAGAACCGGGAACCAGTCTAAACAGATACCTTTGAAGATGGGAGTTGTCCGTAGAACACGTGAGGGCGCTAACCCATCGTAATCGTTCCCAGGAGTTTTCACTCATCTGCAGCATATTCAATGCAAAGTCCCATTCTGACTTGTCACCGAAACGGATGCCGTTACAATACACAACACTCCGGAAGTTCTCAGGAATTCTGTGGAAATAGAATTAGGGCGTACAATACGATACTACTGTATGCAGGGAAGAGGGGTCGATCAAGTTGTGGATGGAATACAAAAGTTTTTTTGAAAAGATATCACATCAGTGTACAAATCTCGGATTAAGATTTCTATTTCACTCGAGTTGCGGGCTACAGAAGAATATATTACATAAAGAGAAGATATCTATTCAAATTTTTTTTAACATGGAGAGCTTATAAGTTTGCTCAGTCATCATTAAAGGTACATGTAGTGTACATGTAGTGTACACGATTGGTAATCCTCCAATTATTTTTACTGAATTATTACGAAATACCTTACTAGACTGTAAGTTAATAGTAGTCTCAATCATCCTGTGAAATGATGGCACCAGGTGTGCTGTCGTTGTCAAAAAAAGTGGAAATTTATATCGTCTTCTAACGATTTCTAGCTGGAAATCGTTGGAAAACTGCCCTGTATAGCCTTTAGTCAAGGCTCGTGGCTACCTGGACGAGTGGCGCGCCCCGGACATGCTGGCATTCAGGGCGCGTCACGTGTCCAGGTAGCCTCGCGCGCCCTGACTAAAGGCTATCATCCGCCCGACGGTTGAAAACGAGCGCCGTAATAAGTGGGACATGGTGAAATCTGCATATAACGTGTATTAAACCCATGCGTCTCTGCGCATGCGTGGCATTGGGATGTATGATGTAGTAGCCATTTTTGTCAGAGAAATGCATCAATATTTTGTAAAATTAGGATATTCTCACAATAATTGATATGTATTTCATATAGTTCAGTCACTATATGCTAATGCTGCTTATTATTTATGTATTTTATAGAAAATGACGGGACCTCAAAAGAAAACGTGAACTCCAAGTGGGATGCTGAAGCACCTTCAGATGTCTACTGTGGTGGGATGCCGAAGCACCTTCAGATGTCTTCTGTAGTGACAGAGCTGACATAGGAATTGGACAAGCCCTATTACGGCAAGAGGAAAGCCTGTATCTATTGTGTCCAGATTGCACCGACTGTCGAGCAAGTTGGACCATGTTGTCTCATCAGAAGATGACGTTACCATAGATGTACAACCTGGAACTGCTCTAAAGTACTGAACCAACACCCAGTTCAACTGGTCTGCTGCAATTTAAATAATACCTTGCCTTCATTAGGTATTGCTTGTGCTTTTTGACTGATTTAAACATACGTCAAAGAATTTCAAATGACATGGAACTTGAACGGAAACTACACACACACATTTTACAAAAACCGATGCCAGTTTAGGGCCAGTATAGGGCCTACAAGTAAGCAATGTTTGATCTGCATGCTATTTTTGAAGTCATTTGCAATGACAACACAGGAATTTAGAGTCCACACACCCAGATTAAGGAGACAAAGTTACTTTGCATTTCATTGTATGGTATGTGAAGGAAAACATCGGAAAAATATGACTGCAGAACATTCATATTTTGGAAGAAAATGTCTTAATATTACATTTGTAATGTTTTATATCAAAAGTTAATATTAATATTAACAGGAAAATATTTTTAATTAAAGAAAAGTAATTTAATGCATTTAATGAGTTGTTGTTTGACTTATTTTCATGTATTATGTATGTGTCCCACTTACCCCATTTGACTGTCCCACTTAATTACCCCATGCTCCTAAATAAATGGAAAAAAATTCTCTTGTCACATGTTCTCCACTCATGAAGGGAATGATCCTTGTATGAATGTCAATCTGATCAAAATATATTTTGGAAATATTTCCAGTGTGAAAAAACACAAAAGTTGAAGAAATTGAGCCTTTTTAGTTTAATATGAAATGCCAAAATATGCTTAAGTGTCCTAGTTACCCCACTTTACCCCTAAATAAATAGAAACCCAAAATCCGCCAATTTTTGAAATTTGCTATTATGACCAATCACGTACACTGGCTTTAAATATAAATATTAAAGGATTTTGTAAGCAATGGAAATTATTACTTGACGATTTCTGGCTCTGCGTTTTTAACTTATTTATTCATTACTTACTTATTTTGGCTAGGATGATCCATATATTCTTTGAACAAATTCGTTGCCCTGGAAACACAGTGCCCGTAGCCATAGCCACAGGCTGTGGAAGTAACATCCAGGTGGCTAACCTTTCTGAAACGTAATTAAGAGCACCGGTCACAAATGAAAACGAAAATAAGAAATGGCGTACGATACTATCGTGGCCCTGAAGGGACATAACACATCGCAGATTTATGCGCAGATATTTGCAATGTCGCACATTTTATCGCACATTTCTTTACAGATTTCGGCGGCGGATTTAGCCGTGGATTCAGCCGCAGATTCAAAATCTCAAACGCATCCAGTAAAAGGTGATCAATAAAGTGTTGACAATACTGCCGCTTTAAAAGTAAAATATAACTCACATACTTTACCAAAAGTGGATTTTTATTGCGGATTCTATCTTACCAATGTACTGGGCAGCGCCCATTTTTTGGAAGGTGCACATTCGGCCAACTAATCAGTTGCTATTAATGAGCTAGTGACGAGTCGTTTTAAGAGTTTAAGAAACTGCGTTTTATGAACAAAACTGCCACTTTAAAAATGTCCTCAAAGTGGAATTATATTTAAATTTCAATTACAATCGATAAATAATTTATGAGTCTACTGTTCGGGGATTTGGAACCAAAACATAATTTACTCTAAGGGGTTTGAACTCTGTGGAGTTCTCCTGGATACTTTTTTCTTAAAAGTTTAGTTACCTCGCTCCTGGTAAGTCTCGTACGAAGCTTTCATCCCAACCAGACTCTGTGTACAGTGGTTCCACTAACTGCTGCATGTAAGTCTAAATAATAACCACAACCAATATAATGTGGGAGGCATTCGAAGTGATTATAAGAAGTAATAATTTAAATACCCAGACAGAGGGGGGAGTACTACTGACGGTGATTGAATAACTGTTTATTAAAGCATATTCGATGTCATGAGCCGTGTGCAAAACTCGGTTTATTTTGGTATGTGTGCAGATAGAATGGGGTATTGCTTGTGGTAGACGGAGAACGCCCTGTGATTTGTTTTCTTACAAGTCTGAATGAATCACTGAAACAAAATTTCATCAATGTTATTATTTTTTAATGAATTCGTCATTGATTTAAGACCATTAACAGCATTTGTTCTTAATTTGATTTCTGTGAACTCATAGGTCATAATGACAACCTTGTTCAACCATCAGACACTTTACAGACTTTACAGTTTAAAAAAGATGTCCGGACTGCTACCTGAACAGCAGAAGAGCTACTTGAACGCCGTTTTATGCCGTGATGTCTTCCCAGGAGCATTCGGGAAAAATATGATGAGGTGCGCAGCACAGCTCGTCGAGTTAAAATGGTGTGGTTTGTAAGACTTTTGACGAAGCCCTGGTAAATGTCTTGGCTGATGATCTCTGCATCGGCCAGGTTCTGTGTGTCGTACAGCAGCCCAATTTTGTTTTCTTCGCTAAAAACCTAAACATTATGTGATAAAGAACACGATTTCATGTATCAAATATTCAAATAGTTAAGCAATACAAAACAAAAATTGAAGGTTTTCAGGGACGATCGGGAAGTACCATAATATAAGTAATTCTATTTTAGACAAAATGATGATTACATTAGGGTCGTCTTTAGACTGTTGTAAAAGACTTAGCCAATTGGCGTTGTCGTAATTGACTCGATAGTAACCAGTCATCTTGGCATTAGCAAGGTACCAGTCGGTTTGTGGTGTCCCAGCCGGCAGATCGATGTTTTCTAAAAAAAAAATTGAAAAGAATTTTAAAAAGTAATAATTACCATTAATTGGTCATCGATAATTCAAAGTTTTACAAACTAGTCGTATGAACAAGGCGACAACAAATATGAATATATCAACGACAGTAGAATAATAAGGTGCATCAGAAGTAGAAACAATAGAGGCAATATTAGTGGTGACTCCATTGTCGTCGTCACCGTCGCCGTTGTCATGATCGACGCCATCAACATTTCCCTTATCATCGTCGTCGTCGTCATCATCATCGTATAGTAATCATCGCCTTCGTTGTTGTCATCATTATCATCGTCGCCTTTTGGTCATCGTAGTCTTTTTTTCATCATAGTAATCTTCGTTGTCGTCGCCATAGTCGCCATTATCGTCATTGTCATTATCTCCATTATCGTAGTATCATCTGAACCAACAGCACCATCTGAATACCATTATGTATTGTAATCATCCTAATTGTCATCAACATCATCAATTACACTTGTATTACTCTAAAGCGAGCATTGATACTTACTTTTCTCCTCTGATGGATCCAACCATATCAAAGTTGGATTGTCATATTGATCAGTGCTTCCCGATTTGTACATCAATGTAAGGGGCACCCACCACTTGTAGCTGAGAAATAAAATGTAAAAGACAGACATTATTTTGATGAAAAAATGTTATCATTGTTACCTAACTTTCAGTTGTTTTAGCTCGATGTATAAAATACTGTGTTGCAATTGATATCGTGTTCAACAAAACAAGTGCTGAAATAGATCAGCATTTTTCCGTCCAATTATAAATGTCAGTTAGGGCCTACATTGCTTTGAACTGGATTACGTACAAACATATGCTACTAATTCAAAGATATGTACTCAACACCCATAAAAGACCTTGCATCCGACATTTATGTGGAAAAAGTCTCTTCTTTTCTAATGAGACATGCACAATTAGTATCTGCTGTGTATTTGATATTGGTTCACATAGTTAAGGTGTTTGCGTCAAACACCTCGAATTATGGCGTGACTCCGCCGATTGGCTGGGAAATTATTACGCGTTTTTTTCACGATAACTACCAACCATAGTTCGCATGTACGTTGTTTTAGTGTTCACATAAAATATAGTAAACAAGATAATATCACTGTTTGAAACGCAGACAAAACGACGATACTTGCGCCACGATCGATTGTTGTTATGGGATCGTGATTATTGATGCGCATAACAATGTGGATGTCTTTTGATCGATACAAATTATCTCAACAAAATTATCCGCTGCTGCTGGACTTTTTAGACAAAAGACCACAAAACTGATGAATTTTCTCGCTCGGTATGTGTAAACTCCTGCAGTTTGTATATTCAGGGGCGGATCCAGAGGGGCTTTGGGGGTCAAACACCCCCCTCCCCCCCGCTCATTGGCAATTTTTTTTACACATTTGTTTACGCCTGAAGTTAACATCGGAACACCAAAAACCCTTTTTTTGTGTTATTAAACCTAGAGCCTAATGGCGCCACTAACGTCTAGAAAAAGTAACTTGCCACCCCCCCTGTAAAATTTAGTTTTTTTTTTTTTGGGGGGGGGGAGTAAACAAAAAATTCGACCCCCTCCCTTGCAAAATATCCCGAATCCGCCCCCAATGTTGATATTTTGTATTGCATTTTGATTGCATATTTAACACTTAAAGAGGGGATTTTCAACTTAAGTTTAAACTTCCGACTCTGCTAGCTGTAAACGCGGGAGACGAACGCGTATACGCGCCTGCTTACATACGCTCTGTTCGCCCGCCTTGAGACCGACACTTGCACGGTCAATTTTTATGTTTGCTTCGTGAAATTGGCTTAAGACCTTACCCAAGATCTCCAAATTCCTCCTTCTCGGGTGATGCTCCAAGCTGGAGGAATATCTTCTGTGTCGCCTCAATCTGATTCCCTGTTGAAGATCTCGTCATGGTTATGAGTGGGTAGCCACGCTGAAGGGTCCAAGTGTCAATTATTTTCTTGACATCGATGTTTCCCTTGCCCTTATCTGCCTGTGGATGCATTTTCATAAAAACATTCAGGACTACGCAAGAGGTTACTATGGTTCTTAAGTCAATTCCATTGATTCAAATCTTCAGTTGTGTCGCCTCAGATGCCTCAAACACCAGCGGCCAATTTTATGGATCTGCTCAGCACATTAATTTGTTCAGCAAGAAAACTTCATTGTTTTTTATATGGGTAGGGCCACTCAAGGTGTGGGCTACATGACCAGAAAAGACAAATCACATTGATAGAAGGTATCTATTCATATTTCGTGTGAATTGTGAATCATTATAGGTGGACTGGAAGTAGGTTTACAGGCAAAGAGTTCCAAAAAAAGGCAGTATGAGGGAAAACACTTGAAGAGTATCTAACAGTACTATAGCCTTCAGAACAACAAAAGTTTGGACAGGGGAACCCGTTTCCTGTTTCATAAAACACAGATAACTGTGGTAGATTCAACCTGATATCCCTGTCCCTCTATTTGTTTGGACTATACCTGAACTGTATAAAATAGGGGACATCACTACAGTAAAAATCAACAGTATCGGATGAGTACACTATTTTTTAGGATTTACATGCACTCGTACTAACCTCAGAGGATATTTTGACTCAATTATCTTTCGACAAACTATGATGGTCTTTAGAGAGGGATAGTCTAATCATTTAAACATTTTCATTGTAATTTCTATGAGAACTGTGGAAGCCGCTTCTGTTATTCTTGATGCGAGACAATGTCCACAATACTAGTTGTGTCAGTAGTTTGGGAGTATTTAAGTCGATACAATGTATAAATAAGGCAGTCTTATGACCTTGTGCTCCTTGCTCGTACACACATTCAGTGTTGCATGGGATACTGAAGCCTGCTCTGAATCCCACAGAATCCAACAGAAAGTAGAAATCTGTTTTTATTTTGTTCAGTGTGAGGTCAACAAAATCCAGCCGAAGTATCCCATTGTTGAATCTTACTCGATTCAGAATCTTACTCGAATTATGACAGCTGTTGAATATGGTTGGGTTTAGTAAACTGTTAGTGAAATAATGGTATGGATATTATTTTCTTTTCAATAAAGGCCCTTCACTGTTGAAAATTACATAAAGAAGGGAAATATGATTTGTAGATTTTGCCCAGTACCTGTTATTGATTGATGCGCTACCCTTTTTTAAAAGATATGTTTATAAGAGGAAACGATGAAGGTACTACTTACAGCAGTCAGTTGTTGCCACAGATGTTCGGCAATGGCGTTTTTGTAGGAACGCTTCTTAAGGTAGTTCTGGATACCTTTATTAAACACCTCACGTGTCAAGAAATGCTCCAACATCCAGAGAATTGAGCCTCCCTTTGGAAACAAAATAACAAGTGCGGCTTTATAGCCATCTCTATTTATACGTATTTATAGAAACCATGCTTTGTCACCTTCAGGATGTCTTTTCAAAAGGTCATCATGTTTAGTGCAGCGTCAATTATATTCAGGCAGGATGTCAAATCTGCTCTATACATAATAAGTAAAACTTTTGCGAAAGTTGTGTTGCATTTTTGTTTGTTTTCAAAAGTTAAAAACAAAATATGGTTGTACATGGCTTGTTTGCTTGCTTGCTTGCTCGCTCCCCGTTTCTTGCATGCTTTCTTGGCTCCATGATATATAGCTTCCCTCTGCTTGCTACGCTCCCGACGCCTGTCATCTCGAATTTTGCCTAATACATTTCAAGATGTATTTCGTATTCTGTTGACAATGAAAGTCTTTCAACTCTTAAAGGTTACTTGCTTTTGGGTGTAGCACCTCGAAAAATAGATTTCTAAATTGAATTGATAATTTTCTAGAATTACATACCGGTAAGTATAAGCTGTCTAGTTAGACATCGACCGAAAAACTCGGCCCACGATCGATTGCAGTTAATGTGCTGGAGTTTATGGCTCACACCTTACAAAGTGCATGGTATAGGCTGGATGTTACACACATGTCTATGGTAGTGGCTGCAGCCACACTTCCCATAGACTCGTGTGCAATTTCAAGCCACAGCCAAGTAATTCGGACAGGGCCTTAGCTCCGAAAACAAATTGAGGGCAACTTTCGGAAATATCTCACAGGTAAACCTGCAGCGGATGATCATTTTATTACTCTCTGAAATAATCTAGTGAATTTAGTAAATGATTTGAGCAACTAACGGCTCTACTATGCTCACGCTCAGCTAGCTAAGTCATCATTTCGGTGTTTGTGCGGACAACTTTAGCCACCTAAAACGAGTGCGTAAGTTACGCTATAATTTGTTGCGCAAGTCAGCGACTTACGCACTGCGTACCTTTCGTGAATAAATTGTGGCGTAAACATATAGTTACGCAATTGCACAAGGTTTCGTGAAATCGGCTGCTGGTCATAATATTACAGAGAGTGTCCAGACCGGGTCTTAAATATAATCAAATATCATAACATTCTGCTGAACACTTGCAACTATTGGTTATAGCCCGATTAATTCTAAATACGCGGCCTCACCAAAACAATGTACATGTATTATTATTGACATACTGGTGAGGACAAAAAGGAGGGTTCAACAAAGCGAACAATACTGTCCTCACGTTTATTTCTTTGTTCCGGAAAAGTGAGGACAGGCAAACTAGTGCTTAGTCTATGGGGATGGGTTGGTGTGTAGGACAATAGAAAGTCCTGACCAGGATGGTGGAAAAAGTACTCCTGTATAGGGCCTATATGCATTGGTCCGCAGAGCTGTATGGGGCCCGTGCACATTGTACAAGCATGTGCACAAACTGTTCTATTTCGAACAGAGGGTGTGTGCGTTACATTTAGTCAAAAAAGTAGGATTTTTACTTGTCCACTTTTGGAGCGTCAAAGTGCTAAAAACCTAAAATTGAGAAGCAGAAAATGAGAAAATGGGGTTGTCCACTTTGGGGGCTTCTTAGCAATTGTTACATGCGGAATACTTGAAAAACGCGCTTCATAACTATATAGACTGCTTTTCGACTCCCTAAATGGCATAGAGTTAGAAGGTGTCGTCACGTGCAAAGGGTCTAGCCCCCAAAAAACATTGACTCGAGAACCGCGCCTGCCAACTGGTTCCCCAGCTTATACGTATAGGCCTACTTACTTACACGTTGTTTGGTGTGTGTTTGTTTCACAATGTTTGTTAGCTTAATTGCATAGGCTATTGGGTGTGTGTTTTTAAATTTGTAAATATATAAATAATTTTAAGAATTGCTTTTACATTAATGATAGACTTCATACCTTGTCATACGTGATACTTGAGAATTGGGAACTTATGTCGGAGTCTGTGGCGAAGACTGGTGCCCGTATGGCAGGTTGGGTACCAAGACTGTCTGATCTTAACGCGATGTCCGTTGTATCTACGTAGAATTTTTCATACTTGAAATGAAAGAAAACAAACATCGGTCATAATCGAATTCCCAAGGCATGTACTTTAAAGGAATGATTGCAACATGTGCCAACCATGGGTTGGCAATAGAATGGTCTATTGGCTCTCGTTGCTACAGAGTCTAGATTGAGTTGTGAACTTGTGACAAAATAGGTCCCAAACGTTGGACCAAATATGGCCGATTACGCGTTAGTGCACATGGACGCATACTGAGCGGCCATCTTTGGTCCAAAATCAGAAGTTGTCGTCACTCTATCTATGAGCAAGTTCGGGTGCTGCTGACCTAGTCCCTTTTGTGAATTTGCGATTTAAATGGGTAAGCACTAATATCCAGAACCACCAAAATGACATCGTCGCGCGCATCGCGTCTTGTGCCTATTCAATGAAGCCTTGTGCCTATTCAGTAAGGCCTAGTGCATTTTTAGTAATACATGACGATGTCATTTTGGTGGTTCGGGACAGTGGCATAGCCAATGGGGGGGGGGGGGGGGGAAGGGGGAAAATCCGTGGGAACTCTTGGGATTTTTTTTTTTGGGGGGGGGGGGGGGGTGTCGCCATCTGTGGTGTGTAGATATGCGTTACTATAGCGTGGACCTATTTAACAAAGTCGAATTTCCCCCCTTGAAAATAGCCATGCCCCTAGTTTGCCCCCCCCCCCCCCCCCCCCCCCCCCCGGAAGAGCCTGGCTACGCCACTGTTGTGCTTACTATTTAAATCACGCATGCGTGGTCTGTTTTTCACTTGAACGCGTCTAGGCGATCGACTACGTCAAATCTAGTTAGTGTGTAGCAACAACAAACTGCTAAAATGTAATCTGCTAGTTGTTAAAACCCCCTGAGCACGGTATTTTACGGGAGACGTCGGGGTGTTGCGGCGGAAGGCAGAAGGCAGCCAAGCGAACCGGTACAATGTGTTTGTGCAGTCAAGCTTGACATACACAACAATCCAACAATATATTGAAACTGCACTAACGTGGAAATGACGTCATCCGGCCTGGTGACACTGTTTGTTTGCGCCATATGGCGTCATCCGTACGCAGGGGGTTAATTAATTAACGAGCAAATATTGGCATGGCATTTTTATTTGTTATTATTTATTTTTATTATTTTCTCTACCTAACTTTAGTGTAATAAATAATTAATTATTATTGCAGAGTTATTTTCATTGGACAAATCCTACAATTTATCGCAAACGTTTGCAAAACTTGCCCCAGTTTACCTATCCTCCATCTTGAAATCGTGACGTAACTCGCGAATTTGACTAGAGAACAGTGCTCTGGGGCTAGGTTGATCCAATTGGATTAGCTAGTCAAATCGAGTGACATCTATGAGCAAGTTCGATCAAGGACCAATTGTTAAAGAGGAACTAAAACGGCAATTTTGTTTTTGACTTTTTGGACTTTTCCGACAGTTTAAATACTCTTTTAACTGATGGAGATTAGTTTGCAGACGAGAAAAAAAATTTTATTAAAAAAAAAGGGTTGTTATTCTGAACCATTTATTCTGTTTCGCGAAAGCTCATTATGTATGTTAAATGTATATACGTGACCCCGTGACGTACACGTGTAGAGTCGGTTGATGCTACAGCCAAACACTAGGCATGTACGTAAGTGGAGTTGATGCTGCTGAAGAGTTTTTGTCGACCTAACTCCTCCGTTTTCCCGTCTATTTTGTCTAATTTTGATATTATTTCAGTATGAGCATGGATCTGAGATAATCATTATGCCTTAATCGTGTGTAGTTGGGGGTTGCACGAGGAACAGCGACAAAAACCCTGACCCAACCTTACTGCGATTCCCAGTGCTGAATGGAGCTCAAAGGCGACAGTGGGTCCGCTTTGTAGACAATACAATATCTGATTTTGGGCTGTCGAAATGGTCGAAAATATGTGCAGAACATTTCGCCAAAGACTGTATAGATGATAGTGTTAGTATGAAAACTCAGCTGGGTTTGAAGACACAATTCCGTTTGAGATCCCCGGTCGTCTCCCTGTCCACGCTCGCTTGACTCAACATGCATTGTACACGCACGGTACCGCATGTATACCCTGCCGGATATGAGGCAGCTTTTTTCACTCCGTATGTTTTGTAGGATCCTACACTTCCTACAGTCCTACACCATTGAAATGTGCACAAAGTAAAAAGCAAAGACGGATGCAGTGAACCAGTTTTGTGTAGGACTGTATAGGAAGTTGTAGGTCCTGCAGATGATGCATGGTGAAAAAAGCTGCCCCATATCGTGCTGCATAATGACCGCATGCGCTGCATGCGATTGAGTCTGGTACCTTATTACAGAAATTGTGTGTATAGTTCTGAGAAGGTGCGGGTCCTTATGAGGGCTGCATATACAAAGTCGCCAGACTAGAGCATAGCATTAGCTCACACACAACTCACCGCGCAGGTCCCAATAAAAGCCGACTGCAAACAAAGGAAAGTATGACTCATAACTAGCTTTTCAGCAAGAACAAGCCTACAACCCTCAATTCTTAATGTGTCTCACAAAGATGTCAACACTTTAAAATATGTTTATCGTAGTGTTACTCCTGAATCATGAGCAAAAAGCACAGCAAGTAATACTAGCCTTAGACAAAAAAAATACGTACAGACTCTACGTAAAACTTTGTCGTATAATACAGTGACGTCATATGTTTCTACACGTGTACGTCAATACTCGCGCGATACGGCACGCAGTTGACCTCGGCCTTTTCTGAATCGAGTCAAAGTGGCTCAGAAAGAAAAGGCTCAAAAACATTTTTTTTGATTTTTCAGAATCATGAAATTTGTTACATTAGTTTTGGGGAGGCATAAACTATCAGATAAGTCAAAAATGTCAAAATTTGTTTTGGCGTTTTAGTTCCTCTTTAACTATTGTGGTTGGTTCGTGACGTACGTAGCGCATGAGCATTGATATTGAAGTGCGAACGACTCCAGTCGAACTATTGTCATGTCAACGCGACCATGTGAAAATGGCGGTGGCTAGTTTGTTTACGTTTTTGGACGAGTTCATATATAAGCGAGATGGACGATATTGCTCAGTATATCAACAATGTCACAATTGATAACGTGTGTATTATTTCAACATGTTTAAAGAAAGATAAAGTAACAAAAAACGATCGTTACTGCTGCTGAATATTTACGTTTTTTCGCCATTTTTCTGATAACTGTTCCTCACTGCACTTTGCTATTAAAACGGCTATTGGTAACCAGCGATGCGACCAACCTCGGTAGGCTGGTCGCGAATCGTCGACAAGACTAGTCCAACCATCGTTGACTAGCGTGCGTTCGATCAGAGTTAGTCGAACTATGGTTAACTATAGTACTTAATCGAACTTGCTCTAGATTGACTATACAGTGTGAGTCAAAAAATAATATGCACTTTTAGAAATGGTCATAGTTTTATTCTGTAGCAATATAGATAAGATATTTTCATATGTACTTTTGAAGTAACTCTTCCTGCTTCTTTTGGTGATATTTTTACTGGATTAGTTTTCATGCAGACTGCACAGGAGACAATTAAGGGGGTCGGGGGAAATCTGAGATGCGCCAACTGGTCATTTTAATTGCCTTAAATCAACCGGTGGAGTGGCCCCAATATCTCCTAATCTGACCCCTCTTGACTACTTTTTATGGGGATATCTGAAAGCTCTGGTTTTTACCACTCCTCCAGCAAATCTGGATGACCTCCAGGAAAGGATAACACGTGAAATTGACATTCTCAGACAGGACAGGGAGATGATTCGCCGTGCTGTTGCAGGAATGATTCGCCGAGCCACAGCTGTGCATTGAACGAGATGGTGGCCATGTTGAGGACGAAGACACCGTGGAATTTAATTGTCTTTTTAATTTAATTTAAATGTTTTAAATAAACACGAAGTTTAAAAGCTAATGAAATTCTTGTTTGTCCCTGTGTTCTTTTAAATTGTCTCTTTCTTATCCAGCCCTGACCAGTTGGCGCAACTAAAATTTCACCCGACCCCCTTAATTGTCTCCTGTGCAGTCTGCATGAAAACTAATCCAGTAAAAATGTCACCAAAAGAAGCAGGAAGAGTTACTCTAAAAGTACATATACAAATATCTTATCTATATTGCTACAGAATAAAACTATGGCCAATTTTTTAAGTGTATAGTTTTTTTTACTCACACTGCAGTTATTAAGTCTAGTCGACTCTAGTCGCCCAACAGAACTTGCTCTGCTAACGAGACAGCGCCCTCAACAGTTAGGCACGCGACAGATATCCATTGCAGCCAAACTAACCCTTTGAAATTCAGGGTGTACGTGGTTGACACCTATGTGTTCCATGTAAGTAGCGAATCCTTCGTTAAGCCACAGGTCATTCCACCACTCCATGGTTACTAGGTTACCGAACCACTGCAACAGAGCATAACAAAGATAAATATTCTCTTAATTTGTTTTAACCAGATTATTACAAACCTGTATTAGTCAATACGTGTGCCCAATGCTGCTTCTTTAAACTTCACTTCTGTTTCGATGACATCATCATTGTTAATTTGACGATTTTTAAGTCATCAAATTTAATATTGATGATGCCATAAAAAGGTGTCCTTTGCAATATAAACAATGACAATTACAAATGAATTAGGCCTAATCTGCTGCAAACTGCTTACTGACTGGATTGACCTGAAAATCGTCAAAATTAGATGGTTTAGGCAAAAGTCATTTGGCTTTGAGAAAGAACTTGCTTCAGTTCAAAACGTTAGGCCAACTAATTTAGTTCATTTAACAATTAAATTGTTTATATCAAATAGGGCACGTTTCTGAGGTAGTTATGCGATTGTTGACATCAATAAGCCATACGGTATGACTATTTTGTATTTGTTAGTCCTTTTTGTGCTACACCATCAGCACCTTTGTTAATATACGCCCAAATACCATTCACGTGCACATTTAATATCAGGTTAAGCAAACGTGTCACAAGTAAAACAAGTACAAAGTACATTGTGTACTTTGCTATTATTCTTAGTTTATGTATTTGTTATCTTTTCTGAATAAATAAATAAATAAACGTCGACCAATTATTAAACGGTAATCATCAGTACCAGGCACAGCCAGCCGGGGTAGACAAACGTTTAGGGGTTTGATGTTTGTTTTTATCTTGAGCCTCGCAATTTTTTTACCCTTCCCTGGCCCTATACGAAACTCAAATATTTACCTGATGTGCCAACTCGTGAGTAATAATCGATGAATAGAATTCATTATAATTGTAACCAAAAAGTCCCTTCAGCAGGTAGACATCCTGGTAGGTGATCAGTCCCCAGTTCTCCATTGCACCTGCCCCGAAGTCCTGGATCGCTATGTGATCTATTGACAAAACAAGTTACAGATTCACTATAATCACTGAAGCTTTTCTGGGAGTGGTGGTGTTTCGATTGAATCTGAAAGAGCCTGAAGATTTCTTTGGACCGACTTGTCAGAATTTGAAAATCGAATGGCAAAAAATATTTACATGTATTTTTACGACCAAACGTCACATATCCTGACAAGTCCTCTTTTATGGTGATCTTCAAAGTTCACTTCATGTCAAAGAAACATTAATGTTAATTTTGAGGTCAATGAGTGTAACGTCAAAGAGGCCTTTTCTTACCTTGTTTGGCCAGTGGGTACTGATTATCCAAGTAGGTGTCGAAATACGTCTGAACCCAGTCTGAGATATTCAGAGCGTAGGGAGCGTATTGGATTTGGTGAGACGGGCACCACACCCGTATCTGCAAAAACATTGTGGGCCAACATTTATCAGAATACATAGATTGATTACTTGAATGTTGATTTTGTTTTCCGTTAACTTGCCTTCTTGCTTGCTTGCTTGCTTGCTTGCTTTGCCGTGTATTTGGTTTGGTTGAAACACCTTGTACTTGGTCAGTTAATTTTTTTTCTTGATTGTATTGGTTTATACCTGGTGGATCGATCGTTGACATTTGAATCGCGTGGTCACTACGTTGACTTGTGGATTTCATCGGTAGTTTGGTTTGTATTTTGTTTGTATATTTAAATGTATTTACTTTTAAATAATGTCACTTACCAAGCATCCATTGGCGTTGGCTACATCGATGCTTGAAAAATCATGTACTATGAATGCCAGGAGATACGTAGGCACGAAAGGGACGCTCGTAAATGTCGTCCTTGACCAACGGGTATCAATCGCCTCCGTCCCCATTTCCATGCCATTTGCCAGTGCCTTCATGTTGGTTCGATGTTCCAGCTGAACTTCGAATGTAGCTTTGAAACTTGGTTCGTCAAAACACGGTAGAACGCGTCGCGCGTGCGGCCCTTCCATCTGTGTCGTTGCAATGTACCTGCGAGGTTTATAGTTGAAACGGATTTCTTCTGTACATTTCCGAGAAGCATGGTTTTTATAACTTTTGCTAAAGTCCTGTTATCCATATCGACTGTTAATGTGCTATCTACCTTTCAACCCTCTCTGTTTTATGGAATGCCCCACCCCGCCTACCTTCCGGCATGATTGACTTCTTGATAGTCTATATACTGTTTTAAAAATAGCGCATATCACGCACGTGTATTGACCATGTTGAAGCGTATGAGGTGCAGTACATGTAAAGTTAGGTGTGGGGTACACCTCGGGTGATTTTTACATATGCACTCAGGGGCGGAGGAACACTTTTGAAAGTGGGGAGGGGGACAAAAGCAGCGCCGGTGCTATGTTTTTCTTTATGCTGAACTGCCAAAAGTGGGGGGGGGGGAGGCGCAATTGCCCCAAATGGAAAAAGTGGGGGGGGGGGGGGGGAGGAGGGGGAGGTGGGGGGGGGGGGGGGGGGCGGGCCGGGCCGCGGCCAGTGGCCCCCCTGTTCCGCCGCCAGTGTATGCACTCGAGGCACCAGAAATTATTTGTTAATCTCACTGTTGCATCACCATCAGACCTTGAAGTACAGGCCCGTGTGTAAGATTTTCAGAGGAAAATATATATGCAGAGTTTTCGGGACAAAGTTTTTCGGGTAAAATTGACAAAGAATTTTTTGTAACCTGACAAAATATTTTGAAAAGCAAGGAGATACCACACCTTTTAGGGGGTGTTTTCAGTAACTTGTACATGTCAAAACAGATCGCACGAAAGATAAACGTCGTGTGTTCATCTTTATCTTTTAGAAAAAAAGGTAGACTTGATTAGGTGGGGGCAGCATTTGAGTTACAATAATAAGACTTAATGACGTACCGGTAATGGCTTTGTTTACATGTACGCTTTTCTATGGGAGCCAGGTGGGGACGCCAGACAATCGTCCCCACCTAGCTCCAATAGGAAAGCGCACATGTAAACAAAACGTGACGTCATTACGTCTTTGGTCTATTTGAAAATGATATCGCTTGAAACCAACCTTGTGTTGTTTGCTGCATCCAAATACTTGCTAGGGTAGAATCCTGAAACATCATCCCCGAGTATACCAGAGTACTCCATGTAGATGTTGTATTCTTGGTGCGGACTCATCTTTTGTTTCAACTTGAGGACCATGAACGCGTACTCCTCCAACATCTCATAGCTCTCGAAGATATCCATGTTGTCTGGCGAACTGGCACTTATGATGGTTGGATTTTTGTGGAATTGGATGTACTTGGTGTGAAGAGTTATCTCATCCGTTGGTTCCATGCACTCAACTTTTATCGTCACCTGGCCATCGAAGGTGAACCTCTTACCGAGCTTGGAGTCGGCCACGTCGTCCTCGTACAGGAACGGGCGTAGTGTGACTTGGTACAACCGGGGCAGGACCGTTTTTGGCAGACGACCATCCATGAGGGAGTTGTGGGGTTCCTGTGGGGTCGATTCCAAGGCACGAGGGATGTAGTACGTCATCAATGCTGTGGCTGCGATGAGGACACAAACCGTTAGGGTGGTGAAGACAATCATAGGGGTAGTACATCGGAGACCCTTCCCCTTGCTTGCGGAAATATCGTCTCCCACTGCGTCCTCCTCTGAGCCGTGCGTCTTCCGTTTCTTGAACGCAACTTCGTCTGCGAAGGTTTTCCTACAAATAATGATAGTCAGGTTAGACCCAAGTTAGAATCTCTTCCCGGCCAGCACGTGGATTTGGTTTTCCGCCAATATCTGATTGCTTGGGTTCCTACAATTTCCCGAGTGGTTCCATAACTTAAAGTCAAATTTCTTCTTCCTCTGCGCTCAACATAATTTTCAGAGTTGCAAGATAAGGTGCGATATGGGCAGTGAGGAATCCTTGGTTTCATTAACAGAAATAAATATTTAAATCGTGGTGTTAATATACGATACATTTCTGATGTACAGTGTAGTTCAAAAATACCTACACACTTTTTAAATAGAAAATATCTCGGAATTGGGGAATCATGGTCAAATTGTTTTAACATTCGTAAACTGCAACGTCTTTGTTGTATATAGGTGCAAATTTTGTTAAGAATAAAGCTTAAATAAAGAAATGTCGTCGATATTTTAAAAAAAGATCAAAAACCAGTTTGTCCACACACAAGTCAATGGAATCTGGTAAATTAATACATTTTAGCACCGCGTGCACAAACTCAAACTCCAATAAATGTAATTAGGCATGCATTGATCACAGTCATCCCCTCTGTCAATACAAATATAAGTGTTTACAGTGAATAGAACTTGACACAATAGAACCGTTAAAGTGTTTATGTTGTGCTTTTGTTTTTCCAGGGTTAGTGAATACTTCCATCCCGGGTGGGCCTATGAGTATTGATCTTTTTAGCATGCATGACTCCTATAGACTTTCGTGTTGACAATGTGTCTTTTTGCCATTTTTCTTTAAACTAATGCTATTTTTCAATTTGAGTTTTCTTTTTAACACAATTTTCACCATATACCACTAAGATGGTGTAGTTAATAAATAAGTTAAAACAATTGGGCCATATTTCCCCAATTTCGAAAAATGTTCCTCTAAAAAGTGTGTAGGTTTCTTAAACGGTGGTATACAGGGAATAAAAGAACCTGTGTAAACAAATCATATAAGGGATTTAATTTGTTCGTGCATCTGATAGTTTTCAATTAATGAAGCTTACAAGTCTCGCAACTTCACGACCACTATTTACGTGGTTGTATTGGTACTTGTCTAGCAACGGACTCTACTGTCCTTACCAATGTGAATGATAGGAGGGGCCGGAAGTTGAGGTTTTCATTTTGGTCGTGAATTTGCAAAATTTGAATACATTTAATTTCCCTTTTCCTTACCAAGACCAGTCTGTATAGTCCGTTTCATGCACAAAAACTGAAATTTGGTATTGAGGTATTTAAAGGTATTCAAATGAGCACATGTCCTCATTTCTATCGTCTCAAGTGCTTAAAGTGCCAGATCTTTTTTACCTGCTGTACATTGGTTAAAGTGTGAAATTCGAAAATTGGCGAAAAGCCCGCGCGTGCAAGATTTCTGACTTTAAGACGTGAATTTTCATCAGCAGTACTCGCCCTGCTTTAGTCTCTTCTTCCCCCATGATGACCAGATGTTTTTCCGCAGTCCAAATTATTTATTGCCAAGGAATTCGAAGTTTCAAAGACCGTCAAGTGATTTGTTTGGCTCACGTCACGATGAAACACTGGAGTGATTCTGCGTGTGTGTATTTTGTTAACTGTGCTAGGGTCAATGTGCACATGATACGCCCATTTCGGGTCGTGGGAAGTTTGTCCTCGTTAAAGGGACACATTGCCTTCAAATGTCATGAAATTTTGCTGTATGGAAGTGTTCCTTATCTTTTATAAGAGTTGTTCATGCAAAAGAAACATTTATAATGTGTTGTAATTAGTGAGTATTGATTATAAAACAAAAAATTGGCCTCTGACTCCTGACATCTGACTCGCGAAACATAGACTTATTTCCAGTAGTAAATACCACCGTCTAAATAATGCGCAAAATAAATCTAATGCCTTGTAAATCTATCAGATAATCGCCAGGTACCATTCTCTACCTCGCGACACATATCGCCGGTGCTGCGCGCCGTGCCACAGTACTTCAAAATGGATCAACAGAACGTACTTCAACCAGCTGCGACTGGAAATACGACTGGTGAACACGGTCCGCCATTTTGTGGAGTCAAAAACTTGGTTCTACAAAATGGCGGACCGTTATTTGTCACGAAATTAAACAAAAACCACGCAATTCGAAGGTATAGTTATGTGAATCTTTATATTCCACTTTTAAAAAAGCTTCCCAACCATATCCATTTCAGTTTTATAGCCCAAATCGCAAAATCCAAAGCAATGTGTCCCTTTAATGCGATAGATATAAAGTCCAACTATATCGCAAGCTGCTCAGCGCGTAATGAATAAATCAGGCACCAGGGACGCCAGGGTGGTGTTGATACGGGCGTACACAAGAGCTATCGTTTTGGTTGAAACCGACAGCGACCGAGTCATTCATGTCCGCATGATAAAATTTGTCATCGTGCCGTCGCATCGTGCCGTCGCTTCTTCCCCATTACTTTTGTATACATTCTGGCGTCGCGTCGTACGTCGCGTACGTGCCGTCGTGCCGTCGCGTCGTTTTTTCCAGCTTGCATTTTTTTTTACCTTATCGTCGCCCCTTCCGTCGCCCTTCTTATAATAGCAAAGTAACTTTCTTTGTGTTGATTACTGAATTTTGTTTATTGCCAAGCGCGCAGTCATTAAGGATTTATGCATAACACAAAACCCTTGCCAGCATCCGTACCCTTTCGCGCATTTTTAAAGTGCCCATTGCACGGTACCGCTATTGATTCTGATCCACGAAAACCGCAAAAATACAAACAGAATTCGAAAAATGATATAGCAAAATTTTCTTTATACAGCGCTCAGGCTTTTTGTTCCACCGCGCGCTTATGCGCATGCGCGCATGAATTTGAATGTATTAGCGGATTAGTTTGTGAGCCATTCGGTATTTCAACTGTGCATGTTCACATAATGGCGTGGCTACTCGACGCAAACCACAACGCGACGCACGACGATGAAACACGACGCGACACACGACGCGACACACGACGCTCAAAAGTTTCGCAACTTCACGACCACTATTTACGTGGTTGTATTGGTACCAAACACTAGTCTAGCAACGGACTCTACTGTCCTTACCAATGTGAATGATACGAGGGGCCGGAAGTTGAGGGTTTTATTTTATTCGTGAATTTGCAAAATTTGAATAAATTAAATTGCCCTTTTCCTTAAATATTGTCCGTTTCATGCACAAAAACTGAAACTTTGTATTTATTGTGGTATTTGAATGTATTCAAATGAGCAAATGTCCTCATTTCTATCGTCTTAAGTGCTTAAAGTGCCAGATCTTTTTTACTGCTGTACATTGTTTAGAAAATTTGCGAAATACCCGCGCGTGCCAGATTTCTGACTTTAAGACGTGAATATTCATCAGCAGTACTCACCCTGCTTTAGTCTCTTCTTCCCCCATGATGACCAGATGTTTTTTTCGCAGTCCAAATGATTTATTGCCAAGGAATTCAAAGTTTCAAAGACCGTATAGTAATTTGTTTGGCTCACGTCACGATGAAACACTGGAGTGATTCTGCGTGTGTGTATTTTGTTAACTGTGCTAGGGTCAATGTGCACATGATACGCCCATTTCGGGTCGCGGGAAGTTTGTCCTCGTTAATGCGATCGATATAAAGTCCAACTATAGTCACGAGCTGCTCAGCGTGTGATGGATAAATCATGTACCAGGGACGCCAGGGTGGTGTTGATACGGACCTACACAAAAGTTATCGTTTTGGTGAACCCGACAGCGACCGATTTGATACGGTCAACCATGAACTATTGCTCACCTAGTCTTGGTTAAAGACGTTGTTACGTATATACGCAATAACCGGCCGCCGCGAGAGGGCGTTATCACGACAAACTATTAATAGCCTCGAACCGCCAGTAACAACGTCTTGGGAACTCTCTAAACCCCAAAGCGTGAAATTAGGGACTAGACGATTTAGAGCGAAAATCACTATGTTTTTAGATTGAATACTCTAAAAAAAAAGCGCACATACGAAAAAGAGCTGCCATGAAGTTGCACAATAGTCTGGTAGCTATATACATGTATACTACTGGCCGAAGGGGCGCTGGTAAGTTCGCGATCGAAGCTGCTAGCTCTGCTTTGCATTAATTGCAGGCAGCCGGCCGGCCGGCCAGCTATGCGATAGCGGCTGCAGTGTTTACCGCTCGTGTTCGCATGCGACGTCTTGCAACTGTGACGATCGAAGCAAGGGAGATACGACGGGGAAGGTGGCGGGCGGGACCGGGCAGGCAACCTGGGTGATGGTGTGTGATCTGCGGGAAATTACTTGTTACATGCAAGAAATACCTCTCGATCCATTATATTGAACCGTCGGGGCTCGGACAACTCGACCGTTGGCCGACTCGACTCGAGACAACTTGACCGTTGAGACAACTCGACCGTCTTTGCGTCAAATGGGAAGACACTAACAAGATCTGATCCTCAGCACCATTATAATAATTTATATCATATTCAGCCCCGTTAAGATTTTCTGTTTATTATATTTCTATCATTCCGGAACTTTTTAGTTCATTCCCCTCGGCCCTATACCAAACAATCTAAATAGCACGGACCTTGTACCTGCTGTACCTTTATCTTCATACGTATAACACTCGGGTGGTAGTAGTCAGGGGGTTAGATCTATGCATAATGCATTTATTTATGTATTCATAATGCGCGCTGCAATCATTAGGCTAAGCAGGTGCGTGCGCACAACAAGGCTTCTACAAGATTCCCAAGACGTTGTTACTGGCGGTTCGAGGCTATTAATAGTTTGTCGTGATAACGCCCTTTCGCGGCGGCCGGTTATCGCGTATAAATGACCCGCTCTGCAAAAAGGGCACATAAGTCGCTGTATGCTTTTACGAGTTATGGGCCGTTCAATGTGAAGAGGGTAAAAAATTCTTCAAACAAGTGATTTTGAAGGGAGGGAATTTTTTGCATCTTTGATACCTATATTATTCTATTTCATAACCAAAATCTTTTATTTCAGTGAATAAAGTTGGAAAAAGAATGTGTTTTTGTCGAGTGCTTCCATCTATTGCTTTGCTTTTTGTTTTTTAAATGGCTTGTTTCTCCTTAAGTGATTTCAAGAAATTTCCAAATATCTCGTGATTGCAAAATGCTAGAGACCTCAGACATATACCATATGAAAGCTTATAAAATGGCCTTTCCAGCTATATATAAAACACTATTTTCAAATTTTGCAACATAAGTGCCCTTTTTGCAGAGCGGGTCAGATATACGTAACAACGTCTTGAACCAAGACTATTGCTCACCAAGCTAGGAACCCTATATAGGATGTTCCGAAATGTCTTTAAAGTGGTTTCAATCGTGCCTAGATGACCGCACGCAGAGCGTTTTCTTTAAAGGTGCTACTTCACAAGCTATGAACGTGAAAACAGGAGTTCCGCAAGGCTCTATTTTAGGTCCCCTGCTTTTTTATATTTTTATATGCCTAACTCAGTTAATGTAGGAATTATTGATATGTATGCAGATGACGCCACACTTACAGTAATTGGAACGCATGTGAATGAAATTGAAGAAAAACTAACCAATAGTGTGTGTCAAGTGATGGATTGGATAAATGCAAATCGTCTGGTACTTAACTTGGATAAAACCACTGTAATGATAATTGGGTCTCGGGCTAAACTAAACAGTATTGAGAATTTCAATGTAATTGCTAATGATAATGTTTTAAAACGCGTGAAGGTCGCTAAATGTCTTGGGGTTCTAATTGACGAAGAGTTGCATTGGGCAGAACAAGTAGATAAAGTTGGCAAAACTGTTCAATCAAAGCTAGGTATGCTTCGAAGGGTCAAACCGTATGTTCCCACTGAATGCTTGACCCTACTTTACAACTCATTTGTTCAGCCACATTTTGATTATTGTTCCCAAATTTGGTCTGACAGATTCCGAATGCATACTAGCAAACTCGGAAAACTCCAAAAACGGGCAGCAAGAATTATTTTGAACATGAATTTTTATACTCCGTCTGCTGAACTTTTTCAAGGGCATAAATGGATGCCTTTAAATCAGAGATTGTTATACCACCGTGCAGTTTTAATGTTTAAATGTTTGAACGATTTGGCACCGGCTTATTTGACAGATGATTTTATTCAAACTAACAAGATTCACAATTACAACAATGAGTTCACTTGTCACACCAAAATTAAATACAGAATGCTTGAAACACTGCCCGTTCGTCACTGGAATTTCTGTTTGGAATAGCCTTGATCAGTCGGTGAAAGCAGCTCCATCTCTTGCCAGTTTTAAATCATCCATGAAAGCGTTCCTCATGTAAATTCAGTACGAATGCACCGGTATTTTATAACAACAATTTTAGTACTTTTTTATTTTTGTAGTAGTGTTATTTGTACTTCAGTTGTTTGAACGTATATTGTTTTATGTTTAAATTTATATAAGTTTGTGTACATTTTTTATGTTTTAATGTGTTTTAGTTGTTATCATTTTAATCCACCTTTCAGTTTTATTAGTGTTTTACTACATTTTAAGATCATAGCCCTCAAACCCAGTCGTGCGCATTCTCAAAACTACGCGCGCATGCTCAGAACTATAAAAGAGAACCGGAAGTATCCCATTATTTAGGTTTGTTTTTTGGGGGTCCATGACTCCTTTGCCCCCCACCCCAAAGAAACGCCCTTGCCTGGGCATGTTAGGTGTAGCCCCTGATTTCTAAAACCCTTCAAAAGACAAAATCCATTTTGTTGTTTTGATAAAACACTCCCTACAAGTATTATTGCAAACACGTTATTAACACAGCACTAGGAGATTCAAATAATGGGCGCAAAATGGTAAATTACAAAAACTAATGTCTGAACGACAGTGCAATGGGCTACGGTCGCGTTAGTACTACTAATAATGAACATTCAGAAGATGTTGAGATCTTACTGGATGATACTATATAATCATAAAATTGTGAACATGATTAATTTTGCATTAGTTTGTATTGTTGGTCCTAGTTAGGTAGAGTCTATGCAACAAATTATATAAGGATTACTCAAATCAGCAAATGGAAGACTTGTATTAGTTTTGTATTTAAATGAAGCACTTTTCCTTTTGAAGAATTGTGCGTAATAATGAAATCATGAAATCAAGGCCCAGATTGATGAAACGGTCATATATTTGGCATTCTCTCATTATTTGGTTGGTATAAGTTTCACTATTTGTATTATCACCATCTTCCACTTTTAACTTCATTATCACCAGCATCACCTTCGTCACTCTAATCACAACTACTACCATCACCATGATCCATGATCAGTATCAATTAGCTTCATCATCGCAAATCACCATCACCATCATCACTATCTTCACCAGCACGTGACTCTATGATTATAACTTCTCCTTCCCATTTGTGTTATTCTCGTTCAAATAACCGAGGCAAGCCACTCCTGCGTCTGGGTGGCGCTGTTTCCCATCCATCTAATGTTGACCTTGGTTGACGCAATGGCTGACTCGTACGCATACACCAACGCGCTAAGATCACGACCCTCGCCAAAGTCCAGCAACTGCAAACAGTAATTGAAGAGCATGGAGATTTTTACCGGTTGTACTCGAAGTGATGAGTTTAAAAGAGGGGCTGTCGGAGAGACAGCGAAAAAGAGAAGTTCCGATGACGCTTTAAATAGTCACGTCGGTGTTTTGATTTTTTTGTTACATTTTGACGGAATTTGTCCATGCATACCTAGACAAACATTATTTGTAATTGAGCAACAGTCTACAGACGCAGTAATTCCAAGTATATTTGACTCGAAAATTACACAAAGTTTACCACTTCACGCATTGATGTTTCATTCTGGTGTTAAATGTATACTTGGAATTATAGTGCGTTTGTTGCTCATACAATGTGCGTCTATCCTTTCCACGTTGCGATTTCCGCAACCAGTTGACACATCGGGGCAAACAAATTGTTATCGAGAATTAATCCTGGGCTCCATTTCCGTGTGGTTTTATGAAGCAGATTTTTGAAAACTAAAACTGATGCTCGCGTGCATCATCAAAAACGATCAATGGCTATTAAAACATAATCAATAATTCTTCCCAATTAAGACCCCTTCCAAATTTAAATACAATCTTATTCAGAACGAGGTAAGATTTTCATATCACTGACCTCTTGGAGTTTCTCCTTTGTGTTAAAGTAAAATGTGATCTCTTCAAAGATATCACACAATGACTGGCGATTTTGTTTAAACCTAGAATATAAACGAAAGCTACAAATGTAAGAATTCAGTTCAATCAAATATGATATGACATTTCAGCTATATATATAGCACGCTATAAAATACTAACTCCAAATCCATTTATTTCTGAAAATAACAGCAAAAGCAAATGTTGTCTACTACAGCTGTAAGTTACAGTCCTTTGACCAACAACGGATAAAACATCATGATTGAATCACAACGGGGGAACTTAACAGAATAAGGTACGAGGTTAATAATGTTAAAAAGACAGATCTTACATTGCTCTGACTGCATCCCAGTTGTTGCTTAAAAAGTCCCAGGCAACCTCGTACCCATCGGGGTTTTCAGCCACGCCCATAAGGATAAGCTCAACATCCCTTCTAGAGAAAAGGGTTGAATCCAACATCGACTGCAGATAACTGTATGACAAAAAGGAAAAACTGTGAAAAACTGTGAAATTTCCATAAATGATTCATAGTCCAAGTGTTACTGCCAACCAACGACCTGCATTCATAGAAAAAAAGCTTTAAAATGTTTTACCGGCCTTTGGCTTAACAAAATATCTTAGACTGGTTCCTCCCCCAAATATTGGGACCAGAATACGAATATGGCGCTTTTTATTGGCTTTCGTGTGTGCATGTGCAGTATCAATTTCTCATTTTTAAGAGTTTGATGTTGTTTTCATTCTCCTGAATATAGATTTGAATCTTAAATTGTTAGAAATACGTGTGTTTTATTATGTTTTTCAAGAGGTAAAGAATACCGCAATGCATTTCTGATATATTAAACCGTAGCTACAGCTTAAACCTGTCGGAATTTCGCCAGGTTTATGCCATTACCAGCTGCCGGCTTCAACAGTCGAAGCGTTTATAGAAGAACCGGGAACCAGTCTAAAAAATACCTTTGAAGATGGGAGTTGTCCGTAGAACACGTGAGGGCGCTAACCCATCGTGATCGTTCCCGGGAGTTTTCACTCGTCTGCAGCATATTCAATGCAAAGTCCCATTCTGACTTGCCACCGAAACGGATGCCGTTACAATACACAACACTCCGGAAGTTCTCAGGAATTCTGTGGAAATAGAATTAGGGCGTACAATACGATACCACTGTATGCAGGGAAGAGGGGTCGATCAAGTTGTGGATGGAATACACAATTGTTTTGAAAAGATATCACGTCACTGTACATGGTTATGCATTTTGTTCAACGATTTGATGCATTTTCTGAGATCTCGGATTAAGATTTTCATTTCACTCGAGGGGCGGGCTACAGAAGAATGTATTACAGAAAGAGAATATATCTATTCACATTTCTTTTGAACAGGAAGAGCTTATACGTTTGCTCAGTCATCATTAAATATAAATATTAAAGGATTTTGTAAGCAGTGGAAATTATTACGTGACATTTTCTGGCTCTGCGTTTTTAACTTATTTATTTATTACTTACGTATTTTGGCTCGGATAATCCATATATTCTTTGAACAGATTATTTGCCTTGGAAACACAGTGCCCGTAGCCATAGCGACAGGCTGTGGAAGTAACATCCAGGTGGCTAATCTTTCTGAAACGTAATTAAGAGCACCGGTCACAAATGAAAACGAAAATAAGAAATGGCTTACGATACTATCGTGGCTCTGAAGGGACACAACACATCGCAGATTTATGCGCAGATATTTGCAATGTCGCACATTTCTTTGCAGATTTCTGGGCAGATAGTTGCAATGTTGCACATTTTATCCAATGCTGCGCAGATTCAAAATCTCAAACGCATCAAGTAAAAGGTGGTCAATAAAGTGTGCCTTTTAACAGTTTTTGGGGGTTCCATCCACAAAATGTAAAGGTTTTAGCAAAATTACATGTTTTTTAAGCATAGTCTAAATAACGAATATATTCTGCATGCTCAAAATATAGTGAAGACCGAATACGATCACTAATAATACGGGCTAATGAGATACTGCCGTTTTAAAAGTAAAATATACCTCACTTACTTTCCGCAAAGTGGATTTTTATTGCGGATTTTATCTTACCGATGTACTTGGCAGCGCCCAATTTTTGGGAGGGGCACATTCGGCCAACTAATTAGTTGCTATTAATGAGCTAGTGACGAGTCGTTTTAAGAGTTTAAGAAACTGCGTTTTATGAACAAAACTGCCACTTTAAAAATGTCCTGAAAGTGGAATTGTATTTAAATTTTTTATTACAATTACAACCTTAAATAATTATATATGAGTCTACTGTTCTACATAACTCTGTGGAGTTCTCCAGTATACTTTTTTTCTTAAAAGTTTAGTTACCTCGCTCCTGGTAAATCTCGTACGAAGCTTTCATCCCAACCAGACTCTGTGTACAGTGGTTCCACTAACTGCTGCATGTAAGTCTGAATATTGGAAGAATTCAAAGTGATTATAGAAGTAATAATTATACCCAAACAGAGGGAGAATTCGTTCTACAGACGGTGATTGAATAACTGTTTAAGCATATTCGATGTCATGAGCCGTGTGCAAAATTCGGTTCGGTTTATTTTGGTATGTGTGCAGATAGAATGGGGTATTGCTTGTGGTGGACGGAGAACGCCCTGTGAATTTTTTCTCACAAGTCTGAATGAATAACTAAAACACAATATTTCATCAATGTTATTATTTGTTATGAATTCGTCATAAATTCAGGACCATTAACAGCATTTTTTCTTAATTTGATTTCTGTGAACTCATTATCGGTCATAATGACAACCTTGTTCAACCGTCAGCCACTTTACAGATTTTACAGTTTAAAAAAGATGTCAGGACTGCTACCTGAACAACAGAAGGGGTACTTGAACGCCGTTTGATGCTGTGATGTCTTCCCAGGAGCATTCGGGCAAAATATGATGAGGTGCGCAGCACAGCTCGTCGAGTTAAAATAGTGTGGTTTGTAAGACTTTTGACGAAGCCCTGGTAAATGTCTTGGCTGATGATCTCTGCATCGGCCAGGTTCTGTGTGTCGTACAGCAGCCCAATTTTGTTTTCTTCGCTAAAAACCTAAACATTATATGATAAAGAACACGGTTTCATGTATTAAATATTCAAATAAGCAATAAAAAACAAAAATGTAAGGTTTCTAGGTACAATCGGGAAGTACCATAAGATATGTAATATTATTTCAGACAATGATGATTACATTAGGGTCATCCTCAGCCTGTTGTAAAAGACGTTGCCAATTGGTGTTGTCGTAATTGACTCGATAGTAACCAGTCATCTTGGCATTAGCAAGGTACCAGTCGGTCTGTGGTGTCCCAGCCGGCAGATCGATGTTTTCTAAAAAAAACATTTGAAAAGAATTTTAGAAAGTAATAATTACCATTAATTGGTCATCGATAATTCAAAGTTTTACAAACTAGTCGTATGAACAAGGCGACAACGAATATGAATATATCAACGACAGTAGAATAATAAGGTGCATCAGAAGTAGAAACAATAGAAGCAATATTATTAGTGGTGACTCCTTTGTCGTCGTCACCGTCGCCGTTGTCATGATCGACGCCATCAACATTTCCCTTATCATCGTCGTCGTCGTCGTCGTCGTCATCGTCATCATCGTATAGGCCTAGTAATCGTCGCCTTCGTTGTCGTTGCCATTTTGGTCATCGTAGTCTTTTTCACCATCGTCGTCATCATCATAGTAATCTTCGTTGTCGTTGCCATTGTCGCCATTATCGTCATTGTCATTATCTCCATTATCGTAGTATCATCTGAACCAACAACACCATCTGAATACCGTTATGTATTGTAATGATCATAATTGTCATCAACATCATCAATTACACTTGTATTACTCTAAAGCGAGCATTGATACTTACTTTTCTCCTAGATAACTACAATTTTTTCTCCCTCTCTCGATTTATCCCTACAGGTTTGCAATTATCTACCTCTCCCTGCTTGGGTACCCTCTCACCGCCTCTTCAAAGGAGATGGAACCAAATTCTACATGGTACCTCCATTAAACTCATCAATGTCCTCTCTCAACAGTGTCAAACTACACTTCAGAACCTCCATCAGAATATTGCCCACCTCGACTCGGAACTTAGATCCAGTTGTTCTGACACCAGATACAGTAAATTTCATGATGAGATTGATAAGAGCGTATCTAACCTTGACTCTGTTCTGCTTAACAGGAGAAACAAGAAGATTGGTGGCTTGCTTACCAAGCAACATCAACGCAGACAGAGACGCTTTAGACGCCCCAGGCCCCAGTCTACACCACCACCCCCTTCCAATACTGTAGTTAACCTTTCTTCATCATCCATATCTGACGCTGAACATAAACTTCTCTCAAAGGGTCTTAATTTTTGTCCTACTCCCCACACTGTGAACCAGGTAGAGCTCAGCCAAGATCTCACGGAATACTACCGTAGGATCCGTCTCCGAGAGTTTTTCCTTGATTCTGACCGATGTGACCCAGAACCGTTCCGTGTCAAAAGTACCTGGGTACCCCCCAAGAATCGTGTACCAGCCCTCGAGACTTATGTTCAAGTTGTCAGTTCTCAAGTCACTAACCCTGATAACTTTGTCCACAGAACTCATGACAATCTCCGCAGAGAGGAGCGCTTGGCGTTGAATGCCTTGCGCTCCCGTACTGATATCATCATCAAGCCGGCCGACAAAGGTTCAGCTGTGGTCATCATGGATCGTCATCAGTACATTGACGAGGCCCACCGCCAGTTGAACAATCATACTAACTACATCTGCCTTGACTCTGACCCCACAGGTACATTCTCTCAAGAGATACAACAGGTGCTGGACGATATGCGATCACGTGACCAGCTGTCTAAGAAAGCTCATAAATTTCTCTCTCCCTCTGACTGTAGGACTGCCAGATTTTATCTCCTTCCAAAGATTCACAAGGCTGGCAACCCCGGTAGGCCCATTGTCTCTGGTAATGGTTCACCTACGGAACGTATCTCCCTGTTTATTGACAGTTTTCTCAAACCCCTCGTTCCACAGATGCCATCATACATCCATGACACCCCAGACTTTCTGCGCAAGCTGGATGGAATCAAGAACAAGATTCCCAGCACAGCCATCATTGGGACTTTTGACGTTTCATCCCTGTACACCAACATCCCCCACGAGGAGGGTATTCGTGCTTGTTCCTCGTCCCTGGCCAAGGCAGGACACACAACCCCACCCATCAGTGATATTGGCACCCTCATGAGACTTGTACTAACCAAGAACAATTTTTCCTTCCTAGGCAAACACTATCTACAGGTACACGGTACAGCCATGGGCACTCGCATGGCCCCCTCCTTTGCATGCCTCTTCATGGGCGACCTCGAAGAGCGCATGCTTGCCTCAGCACCATGTCGCCCCTGGGTATGGTGGAGATATATTGACGATGTATTTTTCATCTGGACCAGTGATCAGGACAGTCTGGAGACTTTCATTAATCACATTAATTCCTTCCACAGGACCATCAAGTTTACATCAGAGTATTCAGTGCATCAGACCAACTTCCTGGATGTCACCATCCGCAAGGAAGACAACTCGGTAACCACTGATCTGTATTCTAAACCCACAGACACCCACCAGTACCTCCACTCCTCCAGCTGTCACCCCAGGCATTGCAAGACAGGCATAGCATTCAGTCAGGCACTTAGACTCAGAAGGATTTGTTCTAATAATTCTGACTTTTCCCATCATGTACAGGTACTGAAGAATAACTTGGTTGCCAGGGGCCACAGCTCCCGCCAAGTTCAACGTGCTATCGCCAGAGCCAAATCTATCACCAGAGATTTTGCGCTCAAGAAAAAGACACCTAGCACTAATGCCGACCCCAAGATTCCCTTGGTCACCACCTTTCATCCTAGTCTCCCTCCCCTTCGTAAAATAACTAATGACAACCATCATATCCTTCATACTTCAGATCGCCTTGCCCGTGCCGCCCCTGACAACCCAATATTGGCTTATAGGCGCCCCCGCAATCTACGAGACCTGATTGTTCGAGCCGAGGTCCCCACCTTGGCTGCATCCCCTCCCATACAGCATGGTACTTTTAAGTGCGATTCCAGGTGTGTTGTTTGCCAGACTCACATGCAGGAGTCTGACTCCTTTTCTGGCCATTCATCTGGAACTACTCACAGAACCAATGGCAACATTACTTGCAACACCTCTAATGTCATATATCTCATTTCTTGCAGGGTTTGTGGTATCCAGTATGTCGGGGAGACCAAGAACACGCTCAAGAAGCGTTTCTATGGCCATCGATCGACTGTAAACACCAAGAAAATTGACACCCCTGTTGGTCATCACTTCAACTTGCCTAACCATTCCATTTCTGATATGATTCTACAGGGCATAGAATCACTTTTCCACCGCAAGGACTCAGTTCGCCTCAGCCGAGAGAAAGTTTGGATGAAACGTCTTCGGACTATTCAACCACATGGTCTAAACATCCAGGAAGGGAATGATTAACTTTTAATTTTTCCCCCATTGTCATTTGTTTACAGATTATCCTCCTGGCAAACCCTCTTGGGGTCTCTTGGCCAAATGGGGTTGTCTTACCATTTCCTGTTTATCTTTGCCACTAACCACATTCCTTTGTCCAATTCCCCAGCTTCAACCTTCATCCTAATCCCTCCCCACATTCATCCTTACCCAAACCTCTCTCTTTGATGTTTACCCACTGCCATGCTCCCTTGCATCCCTCTTTTGTGTTTCTCCACCCACCCCCTCATGCATGTGTGTTCCCTACATGTTTGTTTCTTGTACTCTGTCATTTGCCTTTGAGAAAGAACTTGCTTAAGTTCGAAACGTCAGGCCAGCTAATTTTTTGATTTGTATATTTCAGGTCCATTCAGTCAGTCAGCAGTTTGCAGCAGTTTTATTCATTTTCATATCAAAGTTGGATTGTCATATTGATCAGCGCTTCCCGATTTGTACATCAATGTAAGGGGCACCCACCACTTGTAGCTGAGAAAAGTTGTAAAAGACAGACATTATTTTGATGTTTGAAATAAATGTTATCATTGTTACCAGTGTTGGAGGTCTCGAGGCCGGCCTCGAGGCCGGCCTCGAGGCCGATTTTTATGGCCCGGCCTCGGCCTTGGCCTCGGAGTGCAAGGCCAAGGCCGAGGCCATAAAAATCACAAATAAATGTCTCTTCCGGGAATAAAACTCAGCTCTAACTGTCTCCAGACGCTCCTACACAGCTGACGACAGGTCACAGGTCCGAATAAAAATACATCGATTAATTCGATGACCAAACTCCCAACGAAATTCTCCGTCCGTCAAAAATAATCTCCACTCCACCGTCGTAAATCAAGTCCCCCGTCTAAAATCAAGTCCTGGTTTTATTCACGAACTAGCCCGTATATAAAGGATTTCAGTCATTCCAGAGATTACTAGAAATTCTAGAGAATCGTACAAATTACGTCACATCTAAAAAAAATCCTCTACACAGGTTCTCGAAACGCCTAGCGGGCTAGCGTACACGAGATTGACCTGGCGTATGCGAGATAGACCCATTACTATGGGCGGCCATTAGGGCAAAAAAGACAACCGCAAAATTAAAGTAAAGCAAAAATAAAACAAAAATAGAATTCGAAAAAATAAACAATAAAGCTACAATTAACAATGAGAATGCAGCAAAATAATTAACGCCATAATTAGAGGTGTTTGACGCAATTATATTGATAAGGTGAACCAATATCAAATACACAGCAGATACTAATCGTGCATGTCTCATTAGAAAAAAGGAGACTTTTTCGACATAAATGTCGGATGCAAGGTCTCTTATAGGTGTTGAGTACATATCTTTGATTCAGTAGCATGTGTTTGTACATGATTCTGTTATGTACACAAGTAAATGTCGTCAGTGTTATGAAATTCCCCTCACGGAATGTATATACGCCCTCATTCAGTGGTATGTAGTACAACCGGCGAGGCCACACGCCACTTATTTGCATACACGTGCGGCCTCGGCTGACCCTAATTTCTTTATGAATGGTCAGAGTTGTTTACGCGAAGCATGTGTTCCAGAAGTTTCTGTATAGTATGGGCGGCCATTAGGGCAAAAAAGACAACCGCAAAATTAAAGCAAAGCAAAAATAAAACAAAAATATGATTCGAAAAAATAAACAATAAAGCTACAATTAACAATGAGAATGCAGCAAAATAAAATCAAGAACCCCAAAACAAAATTAAAACGCCCAAAAAAATACAAAAAACAACAAATAACACGTTTGTGTTAAATGTACAATAAAACACAAAACTAACAAAATGCAGTGGAAATTAACAAATACCCGCTACAAATAAAAAATCCGCCACGGCAATAATACCCCCGCGACTAACGGAAACCCCGCGCGCATCATTGAAGCCACGCACGGAACATTATAAACCCCTCAACGAATGAAAGCCACGCAACGAATATAAGTCACACAACGAATGTAAGTCACGCAACGAATGAAAGCCATGCAACGAATACAAGTCCGGCGCGCGATACGAGTGCCAACAAATTACCAGAAGTCCCGCAACGAATATAAAGCCTAAAAAATTACTAAAAGCAGGGAACCAGTCTGCACGGACTGGTACCCTACGGTCTATCACTTCATATGTCGCGTTAGCCTCCCTATCATCGACATCCCGGCCCATCGGCGCGGCCCGGGATGCCGTTGGAGTAGGGCTGTAATGGTGACAGTAAAAATCCAGAAGTTAAAAAAGGAACCATTTACAGCCCTAGCTTGAAAATTCCAGGTCTAGCCTAGTCTTGGCTCATGACATGTGAGATTCGCCATTTAGAGCTGGAAACACTCCTATTGGGTTGGCAAGCTAGGGTCGGTTTTTTTATTGCCGATATCTTCCGTTTCCCTGAATATATCAACCAAACACTCACCTAAAATGCAGAGTAGTAATTCATGCAGCTAATTTCATCAAAACTAAAGAGGGGCCCTACGCTACATAATCGCCCAGGCATGCCCTGATGCCAGTGCAGGGGGGAGGGGGGGGGGGGGGGGGGGGGGGGGGGGGGGGGGGGGGGGGGGGGGGGGGGGGGGGGGGGGGCGGGGAGAGTTTGACCTGATTACTGTCTCATGACATCGTATGGAGGATAAACCTCATTTAAATACAAATACAAATTTTTCACTTGCCTAAAAGTTGCACGTGTTGCAGCTATTAAACGTAGTGGTACCACTGGGTACTGCCACTATTTTTTGGCAGAAATCTTTGATTTACCAAATCTTCCTCACGCACGGTGTAGCTCTAGACCTCCTATCTCCATTCCCGCCTAATGTCAGTCAAACATGGCCGCGGGCCGGGTCGCGCCGATGGGCTGGGATGTCGATGATAGGGAGGCTAACGCGACATATCGTCACAGTTTTCACGAACAGACGAATTTTGCCTCTCCGCACTAAACTAAAGTTACAAGAAAATCAGGTTTTAAGCTGCTCACTTTTTAAATTGAAGATATTACCTGCGTTCATACCACATGTTGAATCAATGATGACACTATGTTAAAGTTCAGTTCTCGGTCTTTCACAAGTAATTGGCAGCTAAGCGATAAGTCAATTAATTACAGAGTTATTAATTGATTATTAAATTTGTCTGTTCGTGAAAACTCAGAAGCGAGAAATGGCCCGTTTTGCCCCACAGAGTGTCAATTGTCTCTTCGTGAAAACCCAAAATCCATTTTCTGGCAATGTTGCCCTTCATAGCCCTATTGTATTAACACGGAGTTCAAATTCGTTTCTTCGTGAAAACCCAAAATCCATTTTCTGGCAATTTTGCCCTTCACAGCCATACTGTATTAACACGGAGTTCAAATTCGTCTCTTCGTGAAAACCTAAAATCCATTTTCTGGCAATTTTGCCCTTCTCGGCCATATATACGCTATGGCTGAGAAGGGCAAAATTGCCAGAAAATGGATTCTGGGTTTTCACGAAGAGCCAATTCAGAACTCTATGTTACAATAGGGCTGTGAAGGACAAAATTGCCAGAAAATGGATTTTGGGTTTTCACGAAGAGCCAATTCGGAACTCCGTGTTAATACAATAGGGCTGTGAAGGGCAAAATTGGCAGAAAATGGATTTTAGGTTTTCACGAAGAAACGAATTTGATCTCCGTGTTAATACAGTATGGCTGTGAAGGGCAAAATTGCCAGAAAATGGATTTTGGGTTTTCACGAAGAGACAATTGACACTCTGTGGGGCAAAACGGGCCATTTCTCGCTTCTGAGTTTCCACGAACAGACAAATTTATTAATCAATTAATAACTCTGTAATTAATTGACTTAGCTTAGCTGCCAATTACTTGTGAAAGACCGAGAACTGAACTTTAACATAGTGTCAACACTGAATCAACATGTGGTATGGACGCAGATAACATCTTTAATTTAAAAAGTGAGCAGCTTAAAACCTGATTTTCTTGTAACTTTAGTTTAGTGCGGAGAGGCAAAATTCGTCTGTTCGTGAAAACTGTGACGATATGGAGTGATAGAGCGTAGGGTACCAGTCCGTGCAGACTGGTTCCCTGCTTTTAGTAATTTTTTAGGCTTTATATTCGTTGCGGGACTTCTGGTAATTTGTTGGCACTCGTATCGCGCGCCGGACTTGTATTCGTTGCATGGCTTTCATTCGTTGCGTGACTTACATTCGTTGTGTGACTTATATTCGTTGCGTGGCTTTCATTCGTTGAGGGGTTTATAATGTTCCGTGCGTTAGTCGCGGGGGTATTATTGCCGTGGCGGATTTTTTATTTGTCGCGGGTATTTGTTAATTTCCACTGCATTTTGTTAGTTTTGTGTTTTATTGTACATTTAACACAAACGTGTTATTTGTTGTTTTTTGTATTTTTTTGGGCGTTTGAATTTTGTTTTTGGGTTCTTGATTTTATTTTGCTGCATTCTCATTGTTAATTGTAGCTTTATTGTTTATTTTTTCGAATTATATTTTTGTTTTGCTTTAATTTTGCGGTTGTCTTTTTTGCCCTAATGGCCGCCCATACTATACAGAAACTTCTGGAACACATGCTTCGCGTAAACAACTCTGACCATTCATAAAGAAATTAGGGTCAGCCGAGGCCGCACGTGTATGCAAATAAGTGGCGTGTGGCCTCGCCGGTTGTACTACATACCACTGAATGAGGGCGTATATACATTCCGTGAGGGGAATTTCATAACACTGACGACATTTACTTGTGTACATAACAGAATCATGTACAAACACATGCTACTGAATCAAAGATATGTACTCAACACCTATAAGAGACCTTGCATCCGACATTTATGTCGAAAAAGTCTCCTTTTTTCTAATGAGACATGCACGATTAGTATCTGCTGTGTATTTGATATTGGTTCACCTTATCAATATAATTGCGTCAAACACCTCTAATTATGGCGTGACTCCGCCGATTGGCTGTGAAATTATTACGCGGTTTTTTTCACGATAACTACCAACCATAGTGTCGCAATGCAGTTGGCCAGTTCGCAGGTACGTTGTTTCAGGGTTCACATAAAATATAGTAAACAAGGTAATACCACTGTTTGAAACGCAGACAAAACGACTATACCTGCGCCACGATCGATTGTTGTTGCGATTGGGATCGTAATTATTGATGCGCATAACAATGTGGATGTCTTTTGATCGATAAAAATTATCTCAAAAAAAAGTATCCGCCGCTGATGGACTTTTTTGACAAAGGACCACAAAACTGATGAATTTGGTACTAATGTGAACTCCTGCAGTTTGTATATTCAGGCGCGGATCCACAGGGGGGGTTGTGGGTCAAACACCCCCCCCCCCCCCCCCCCTGGCAATTTGTTTACGCCTGAAGTTACACATCGGAAAACCAGAAACCTTTTTGTGTGTTATTAAACAGGTTAATGGCGCCACTAACGTCGAGAAAAAGTACTTGCCTCCCCCCTGTAAAATTTCGTTTGCAAGCGAACAAAATTGGGGTAATTTTTGTTTTTTGGGGGGGGGGGTGTAAACAAAATATTCGACCCCCTCCTCCTGCAAAACATCCCGAATCCGCCCCCAATATTGATATTTTGTATTGCATTTTGATTGCATATTTAACACTTAAAGAGGGGAGTTTCAACTTAAGTTTAAACTTCCGACTCTGCTAGCTGTAAACGCGGGAGACGAACGCGTATACGCGCCTGCTTACATACGCTCTGTTCGCCCGCCTTGAGGACCGACACTTGCACGGTAAATGTTTATGTTTGCTTCGTAAAATTAGCTCAAGACCTTACCCAAGATCTCCAAATTCCTCCTTCTCGAGTGATGCTCCAAGCTGGAGGAATATCTTCTGTGTCGCCTCAAGCTGATTCCTTGTTGAAGATCTCGTCATGGTTATGAGCGGGTAGCCGCGCTGAAGGGACCAAGTGTCCATTATTTTTTTGACATCGATGTCTCTCTTGCCCTTATCTGCCTGTGGATGCATTTTCATAAAAACATTCAGCCCTACGCAAGAGGTTACTAAAATGAGGTTAAGTCAATTCCATTGATTCAACTCTTCAGTTGCGTCCCCTCAGATGCAACGGCGGATCCGGGGGCGGCTAAAGGGGGCCATACCCCCACCAACCCCCCCCCCCCCCCCAAAAAAAAAAAAAAAAAAAAAAAAAAAAAAAAAAATGTTCTATTTTGTTTAACTCACGTCGCAAAAAGACACCCACATACAAAATAAAACAAAGCAAAAGAAAGGGAAGCAAGAACCCCTCCGTTTTATCTGTAATTTGTGCAGGTTTTTTTGGGGGAAATTTTGTTGGCCCCAAAACAATTTTGTTCTGGATACGCCCTTGCTCAGATGCCTCAAACACCAGCGGCCAATTTTATGGATCTGCTCAGCAAATTAATTTGTTTAGCAAGAAAACGCTTAATTTGTTTGTTATTTTTATGGGTATCGCCCAACACAAGGCCAAAAGGCCACTCAAAGTGTGGGCTACATGACAAGAAAAGACAAATCACAGGGATAGAAGGTATCTATTCACATTTCGTGTGAATTGTGAATGATTATAGGCGGACTGGAATTAAGTAGGTTAAAGGCAAGGAGTTCCAAAGAAAGGCAGTATGAGGGGACAATTTAATAGTATCTCACAGTACTATAGCCTTTGGAACAACAAAAGTGAAAGGATGTGATGAGACAGCCAGGCGAGTAGAGTGCCTGAAAGTTTGGACAGGGGAACCCGTTTCTTGTTTATGATAAAAAACAGATAACTGTGATAGATTCAACCTGATATCCCTGTCCCTCTATTTTTTGGACTACCTGAATTGTATAAAATAGGGGACATCACTACAGTAAAAATCAACAGTATCGGATAAGTACACTTTATTAGGATTAACATGCACGCGTTACTAACCTCAGAGGATATTTTGACTCCATTATCTTTCGACAAACTATGATGGTCTTTACAGAAGGATAGTCTAATTATTTAAACATTTTCATTGTAATTTCTATGAAAACTGTGGAAGCCGCTTCTGTTATTCTTGATGCGAGACAATGTCCACAATACTAGTTGTGTCAGTAGTTTGGGAGTATTATAAGTCGATACAATGTATAAATAAGGCAGTCTTATGACCTTGTGCTCCTTGTTCGTACACACATTCAGTGTTGCATGGGATACTGAAACCTGCTCTGAATCCCACAGAATCCAACAGCAAGTAGAAATCTGTTTCTATTTTGTTCAGTGTGAGGTCAACAAAATCCAACCCATTGTTGAATCTTACTCGATTCAGAATCGTACTCGATTTATGACAGCTGTTAAATATGGTTGGTTCAGTAGACTGTTAGTGAAATAATGGTATGAATATTATTTTATTATTATTATTATAATTATTATTATTATTATTATTTATTATTATTATTTATTCGGCCAAATTACAATGAACAACAAAACAACTTTAAACAAGTAAACCAGAAAAATATAAAATTAAGAAAAAATACATGAGGGGGAGGAGAGAGTGGTATTGGAGCGGGAGGGAATGGTATAGGTGGGGGGATGGTTGGGGAGGAGATTGGTGGGGGGGGGGGGGGGGGGGGGGTGGGTATACAAAAACAATTCATTTAAAGCCGGCCAGGATAGACATAAGTGTCCTGAAACACTGTGGTCCGAAGGCCTGTCTATCCAATTTTTTTTCTCAATAAGGGCCCTTCACGGTTGAAAACTACATAAAGAATCCAACAGAAAGTAGAAATCTATTTCTATTTTGTTCAGTGTGAGGTCAACAAAATCCAACCGAAGTATCCCATTGTTGAATCTTACTCGATTCAGAATCGTACCCGATTTATGACAGCTGTTGAATATGGTTGGGTTCAGTAGACTGTTAGTGAAATAATGGTATAAATATTGTTTTCTTTTCAATAAAGGCCCTTCACTGTTGAAAATTACATAAAGAAGGGAAACTAATTTGTAGATTTGGCCGAGTACCTGTTAATGATTGGTGCGCTACCCTTTTAAAAAAAAAGATGTGTTTATAAGAGGAAACGATGAAGGTAATACGTACAGCAGTCAGTTGTCGCCACAGATGTTCGGCAATGGCGTTTTTGTAGGAACGCTCCTTAAGGTAGTTCTGGATACCTTCATTAAACACCTCACGTGTCAAGAAATGCTCCAACATCCAGAGAATTGAGCATCCCTTTGGAAACAAAATAACAAATGCGGCTTTAAATCCATCTTTATTTATACGTATTTATATAAACCATGCTTTGTCACCCTCAGGATGTCTTGTCAAAAGGTCATCATGTTTGGGGCAGCGTCAATTATATTCAGGCAGGATGTCAAATCTGCTCTATACATATAAGTAAACTTTTGCGAAAGTTGTGTTGCATTTTTGTTTGTTTTCAAAAGTTGAAAAAAAAAATGGTTGTACATGGCTTCCCGTTTCCTGCATGCTTTCTTGGTTCCATGATATATAGCTTCCCTCTGCTTGCTACGCCCCCGACGCCTGTCATCTTAAATTTTGCCTAATAAATTTCAAGAGGTATTTCGTATTCTGTTGACAATGAAAAAGTCTTTCAACTCTTACTTGCTTTTGGGTGTAGCACCTCGAAAAATAGATTTCTAAATTGAATTGATAATTTTCTAGAATGACATAAGTATTAACTGTCTAGTGAGATATCGACCGAAAAACTCGGCCCACGATCGATTGCAGTTAATGTGCTGATGGAGTTTATGGCTTACACCGTTCAAAGGGCATGGTAGAATGTTATGAAATGTGATTATATTTAAGACCTGAATACAGAAACTGTCTAGACCAGGTCTTAAATATAATCAAATTTCATAACATTCTGCTGAAGACTTGCAACTATTGATTTATAGCCCGATTAATTCTTACCTAACTTCAAAATACGCGGCCGCACCAAAACAAAATGTATGTATATGCATTTGGCTCCGCAGAGCTAGGGGCAAGCATGCGCACAAACTGTTCTACATTGTATTTCGAACAGAGGGGTGTGTGCGTTACATCTAGTCAAAAAAGTAGGATTTTGTCCACTTGGGCGTCAAAGTAAAACCAACATTTCCGCTAGCAGAAAATTGAGTTAAAAAGAAAAACATGTGCCACGTCTTGTAAAAACCTAAAATTCTGCTCGCAGAAAATGAGAAAATGGGGTTGTCCACTTTTGGGGGGTAAGCACTTAAAAAGACCAACCAAAGTGACATCGTCACGCCTTGTGCCTATTCAATAAAGCCTTGTGCCTATTCAGTAAGGCCCAGTGCGCTTTCAGTAATACATGACGATGTCGTTTTGGTGGTTCTGAAACAGTGCGTTCCCTTTTGGGGCTTCATACCAATTGTTACATGCGAAATACTTAAAAAACGCGCTGCATATATAGGCTGCTTTTCGACTCCCAAAATGGCATAGCGGTAGCAAGAGTTAGAAGGTGACGTCACGTGCAAAGGGTCTAGCCCCCCAAAAACATTGACTCCAGAACCGCGCCTGGCAACTGGTTCCCCAGCGTATACTTATAGGCCTACTTACTTACACGTTGTTTGTTGTGTGTTTGTTTCACAATGTTTGTTAGCTTAAATGCATATTGGGGTGTGTGTTTTTAAATTTGTAAATATATAGATAATTTTAAGAATTGATTTTACCTTCATGATAGACTTCATACCTTGTCATACGTGATACTTGAGAATTGGGAACCTATGTCGGAGTCTGTGGCGAAGACTGGTGCCCGTAAGGCAGGTCGGGTACCAAGACTGTCTGATCTTAACGCGGTGTCCGTCGTATATACGTAGAATTTTTCATACTTGAAATGAAAGAAAACAAACATCGGTCATAATCGAATTCCCAAGGCATGTACTTTAACGGAATGATTGCAAAATGTGCATGGGTTGGCAATAGAATGGTCTATTGGCTCTCGTTGCTACAGAGTCTAGATTGAGTTGTGAACTTGTGACAAAATGGGTCCCAAACGTTGGACCAAATATGGCCGATTACGCGTTAGTGCACATGGACGCATACTGAGCGGCCATCTTTGGTCCAAAGTCAGAAGTTGTCACAACTCTATCTATGAGCAAGTTCGGGTGCTGCTGACCTAGTCCCTTTTGTCAATTTGCAATTTAAATCACGCATGCGTGGTCTGTTTTTCAATCGAACGCGTCTAGTCGACCGACTACGTCAACTCTAGTTAGTGTGTAGCAACAACAAACTGCAAATAATGTCATCTGCTAATTGCAGAAGCAAATTATGGCACTGCATTTATATTTTCTATTATTATTTTCTCTACCTAACTTATAGTGCAATAAATAATTAAATATTATTGCAAAGAGTTATTATCATTGGATAAAACCTACAATTTATCACAAACGTTTGCAAAACTTGCCCCAGTTTACCTATCCTCCATCTTGAAATCGTGACGTAACTCGCGAATTTGACTAGAGAAACAGTTCTCGGGGCTAGGTTGATCCAATTGGACTAGCTAGTCAAACCACGCAGCCAGCGTTCGAGTGACATCTTTTGACTCTACAATAAGTCTAGTCGCCCAACCGAACTTGCTCTGTGGATCTGGTTGCTAGACAAGACAGCGCCCTCAACAGTTATTAAGCACGCGATAGATATCCATTGCAGCCAAACTAACCCTTTGAAATTCAGGGTGTACGTGGTTGATACCTATGTGTTCCATGTAGTTAGCGAATCCTTCGTTAAGCCACAGGTCATTCCACCACTCCATGGTGACTAGGTTACCGAACCACTGCAACAGAGCATAACAAAGATAAATATTCTCTTAATTTTTTTTAACCAGATTATCGCAAACCTGTATTAGTCAGTAAGTGTGCCCAATGCTGCTTCTTTAAACTTCACTTCTGTTTCGATGACATCATCATTGTTAATTTGACGATTTTTAAGTCATCACATTTAACATTGATGATGCCATAAAAAAAGGTGTCCTTTGCAATATAAACAATGACAATTACAAATGAATTAGGACTAAACTGCTGCAAACTGCTTACTGACTGGATTGACCTGAAAATCGTCAAAATTAGCTGGTTTAAGCAAAAGTTATTTGGCTTTGAGAAAGAACTTGCTTCAGTTCAAAACGTTAGGCCAACTAATTTAGTTCATTTAACAATTAAATTGTTTATATCAAATAGGGCACGTTTCTGAAGTAGTTATGCGATTGTTGACATCAATAAGCCATACGGTATGACTATTTTGTATTTGTTCGTCCTTTTTATGCTACATCATCAGCACCTTTGTTAATATACGCCCAAATAATATATCAGTGTGCATTACTAGGTGACTTGCACAGGAAATCCAGCGCCATGGGAATACGTGTGTATATGAATGGTAGCGTGCTAAGGGTTAACCTGATATTAAATGTGCACGTGAATGGTATTTGGGCGTATATTAAGCAAACGTGTCACAAGTGAAACAAGTACAAAGTACATTGTGTACTCTGCTATTATTCTTAGTCATGTATTTGTTATCTTTTCTGAATAAATAAATAAATAAACGTCGACCAATTATTAAACGGTAATCATCAGTACCAGGCACAGCCAGCCGGGGTAGACAAACGTTTAGGAGTTTGATGTGTGTTTTTATCTTGAGCTTCGCAATTGTTTTACCCTTCCCTATACGAAACTCAAATATTTACCTGATGTGCCAACTCGTGAGTAATAATCGATGATTGGAATTCATTAAAATTGTAACCAAAAATTCCATTCAGCAGATAAGGCTCCTGGTAGGTGATCAGTCCCCAGTTCTCCATTGCACCTGCCCCGAAGTCATGGGTCCCTATGTGATCTATTGACAAAACAAGTTACATATTCACTATAATCTGTCCAAATTTGAATCATTGAAGCTTTTCTGGGAGTGGTGGTGTTTCGATTGAATCTGGAAGAGCTTGAAGATTTCTTTGGACCTTCTTTCCAGAATTAGAAAATCGAATCGCAAAAAATATTCACATGTATTTTGACGACCAAACGTCACAAATCTGACAAGTCCTCTTTTATGGGGATCTTCAAAGTTCACTTCGTGTGGAAGGAACATTGACGTTAATTTTAAGGTCAATGAGTGTATTACGTCAAAGAGGCCTTTTCTTACCTTGTTTGGCCAGTGGGTACTGATTATCCAAGTAGGTGTCGAAATATGTCTGAACCCAGTCTGAGATATTCAGAGCGTAGGGAGCGTATTGGATTTGGTGAGACGGCAACCAGATCCGTATCTGCAAAAACATTGTTGGCCAACATTTATCAGAATACATAGATCGATTACTTGTATGTTGATTTTATTTTTCGTTAACTTCCCTTCTTGCTTGCTTGCTTGCTTTGCCGTTTATTTGGTTTAGTTGAAACACCTTGTACTTGGTCATTACATTTTTTTCTTGATTGTATTGGTTTATACCTGGTGGATCGATCGTTGGCATTTGAGTCGCGTGGTCACTGCGTTGACTTGTGGATTTCATCGGTAGTTTTGTTTGTATTTTGTTTGTATATTTAAATGTATTTACTTTTAATTAATGTCACTTACCAAGCATCCATTTGCGTTGGTTACCTCGATGCTTGAATAATCATGTACTATGAATGCCAGGAGATACGTGGGCACGAAAGGGACGCTCGTAAATGTCGTCCTTGACCAACGGGCATCAATCGCCTCCGTCCCCGTTTCCATGCCATTTGAGAGTGCCTTCATGTTGGTTCGATGTTCCAGCTGAACTTCGAATGTAGCTTTGAAACTTGGTTCGTCAAAACACGGTAGAACGCGTCGCGCGTGCGGCCCTTCCATCTGTGTCGTTGCAATGTACCTGCGAGGTTTAGTTGAAACGGATTTCTTCTGTGCATTTCCGAGAAACATGGTTTTTATAACTTTTGATAAAGTCCTGTTATTCATATCGACTGTTAATGTGCTGTGTACCTTTCAACCATCTCCGTTTTCTCGAATGCCCCACCCCGCCTTCCTTCCGGCATGATTGACTTCTCGTTAGTCTATATACTTTTTTGAAAATAGCGCATATCACGCACGTGTATTGACCATGTTGAAGCGTATGAGGTGCAGTACATGTAAAGTTAGGTGTGGGGTACACCTCGGGTGATTTTTACATATGCACTCAGGGGCGGCTGAACACTTTTGAAAGTGGGGAGGGGGACAAAAGCAGCGCCTGTGCTATATTTTTCTTTATGCGGAACTGCCAAAAGTGGGGGGGGGGAGGCGCAATTGCCCCAAATGGAAAAAGTGGGAGGAGCGGAGGGGGGGGGGGGGGGGGGTGGGCGGGGGGCTCTCATAGGAAAGCGCATATTATGTAAACAAAACGTGACGTCAGTACGTCCTGGGGACTATTGGAAAATGATATCGCTTGAAACCAACCTTGTGTTGTTTGCTGCATCCAAATACTTGCTAGGGTAGAATCCTGAAACATCATCCCCGAGTATACCAGAGTACTCCATGTAGATGTTGTATTCTTGGTGCGGACTCATCATTTGTTTCAACTTGAGGACCATGAACGCGTACTCCTCCACCATCTTATAGCTCTCGAAGATATCCATGTTGTCTGGCGAACTGGCACTTATGATGGTTGGATTTTTGTGGAATTGGATGTACTTGGTGTGAAGAGTGATCTCATCCGTTGGTTCCATGCACTCAACTTTTATCGTCACCTGGCCATCGAAGGTGAACCTCTTACCGAGCTTGGAGTCGACCACGTCGTCGTCGTACAGGAACGGGCGTAGTGTGACTTGGTACAACCGGGGCACGACCATTTTTGGCAGACGACCATCCATGAGGGAGTTGTGGGGTTCCGGTGGGGTCGATTCCAAGGCACGAGGGATGTAGTACGTCATCAATGCTGTGGCTGCGATGAGGACACAAACCGTTAGAGTGGTGAAGGCAATCATAGGGGTAGTACATCGGAGACCCTTCCCCTTGCTTGCGGAAATATCGTCTCCCACTGCGTCCTCCTCTGAGCCGTGCGTCTTCCGTTTCTTGAACGCAACTTCGTCTGCGAAGGTTTTCCTACAAATATTGATAGTCAGGTTGGCACATAACTCTCTTCACTTTTCACACGTAAGACCCAAGTTAGAATCCCTCCCCGGCCAGCACATGGATTTGGTTTTCCGCCAATATCTGATTGCTTGGGTTCCCACAATATCCCGAGGGGTTCCATAACTTAAAGACAAATTTCTTCTTCCTCTGCGCTCAACATAATTTTCAGAGTTGCAAGCTAAGGTGCGATATGGGCAGTAAGGAATCCTTGTTTTCATTAACAGAAATAAATCGTGGTGTTAATAATGCGATACATTTCTGATGTACAGTGTAGTTAAAAAAAAACCTACACACTTTTTAAATGGAAAATATCTCGGAATTGGGGAATCATGGTCAAATTGTTTTAACATTAGTAAACTGCAACGTCTTTGTTGTATATGGTGCAAATTTTGTTAAGAATAAAGCTTAAATAAAGAAATGTCGTCGATATTGCAGAGACATGAAGCTTGCATTGAAGACGTCTGAAACTGGATGAGTTCAAACTCTTTGAAACTGAATTACAATAAATGTGAAATGTTACTGTGTGGTTCAAAAGTTCAGCTGGCTAAGATAAATTTACCTTCTATCAACATAGCTAATTCCATTATTAACGTTTCGGATTCTTGTAGAAATCTAGGTGTCATGTTTGATTCATCCATGTCAATGTCTGCTCAAGTATCTGCTATTTGTAAATCTGTACGGTATCATTTGCGAGATCTTGGTTTTATTCGAAAATTCTTTACGCGTTCTGCTACTGAGAAAATTGTTTATGCTCTCATCTCATTCCTGTTTAGATTTCTGTAATTCGCTTCTTTATGAATTACCGCAAAAGCAGCTTGCGCGATTACAGAAACTACATCAGAACGCAGCTGCTCGCATGGTTACTTTGACAAGTCGTAAAACTCACATTACTCCAGTATTGCATGCACTACATTGGCTGCCTGTTCAATTTCGAATAGTTTTCAAGTTACTTCTGCTTATTTTCTATTGCTTACATGGTGCTGCCCCCGAATATAATTCTAATTTGGTAATTTGTTACAAACCTTCAAGTGCTCTGATGAAGACCTACCTCTTTCAAATTGCATTCCAGTAGCTCATTTATTTGATTGTCAAGCTAATTGTGTTGTTGTAATGTCCATGTTTTGATTATTTGTATCTCTGTATCCTTTTGTTTTTGTTCTCTGCGCCTTGAGCATCTCATTAACCCTGCGAGGCACCGACAAAAAATATTTACACGGAGGCACGAAGGGCCTCCATCGGGAGGCGCTTTATGTTGGGGGGTATATAACTGTGTGTGCGGGGGTCCAAATCTGTTTCTAATGGTCTGTACAGATGGATAGAAGTTCCCTGGACACACATACCAAAGAATAGAACATTCTGGCAATTTACACATTGGTTCACCACTGATTTGCCAAAAATAGTACATGTCGGAATCCGCCCACCCAGCCCCATGGGAACTGCTATTCCCAAACCACTCAGCAGGTGTTTATTTACTGTTTGATTAGGCCACACAGCTGTTGACAACACTACAAGGGTAAACCACAACTGTAATACCCCCCCCCCCCCCCCCCCCCCATGCATTGATCACAGTCATCCCCTCTGTCGATATAAAAATAAGTGTTTACAGTGAATAGAATTTGACACAATAGAACCGTTAAAGTGTTTATGTTGTGCTTTTGTTTTTCCAGGGTTAGTGAATACTTCCATCCCGGGTGGACCTATGAGTATCTATCTTTGTAGCGGGCATGACTCCTATAGACTTTCGTGTTGACAATGTGTCTTTTTGCCATTTTTCTTTAAACTAATGCCATTTTTTTATTTGAGTTTTCTTTTTAACACACTTTTCACCATATACCACTGAGATGGTGTAGTTAATAAATAAGTTAAAACAATAGGGCCATATTTCCCCAATTCCGAGAAATTTTCCTCTAAAAAGTGCGTAGGTTTTTTGAACGGTGGTATGTTAATGCGAAAATGTTAGTATACAGGGAATAAAAGAACCAGTGTAAACAAATTATATAAAGGATTTAATTTGTTCGTGCATCTGATAGTTTTCAATAAATGAAGCTTAAACAAGTCTCGCAACTTCACGACCACTATTTACGTGGTTGTATTGGTACCAAACACTAGTCTAGCAACGGACTCTACTGTCCTTACCAATGTGAATGATAGGAGGGGCCGGAAGTTGAGGGTTTTATTTTGGTCGTGAATTTGCAAAATTTGAATAAATTTAATTTCCCTTTTCCTTACCAAGACCAACGTTTCATGCACAAAAACTGAAATTTGGTATTGAGGTATTTAACGGTATTCAAATGAGCAAATGTCCTCATTTCTATCGTCTCAAGTGCTTAAAGTGCCAGATCCTTTTTACCTGCTGTACATTGGTTAAAGTGTGAAATTCGAAAATTGGCGAAACGCCCGCGCGTGCAAGATTTCTGACTTTAAGACGTGAATATTCATCAGCAGTAGGCCTACTCACCCTGCTTCAGTCTCTCCTTCCCCCATGATGACCAGATGTTTTTCCGCGGTCCAAATGATTTATTGCCAAGGAATTCGAAGTTTCAAAGACCGTCAAGTGATTTGTTTGGCTCACGTCACTATGAAACACTGGAGTGATTCTGCGTGTGTGTATTTTGCTAACTGTGCTAGGGTCAATGTGCACATGATACGCCCATTTCGGGTGGTGGGAAGTTTGTTCTCGTTAATGCGATAGATATAAAGTCCAACTATATCACAAGCTGCTCAGCGCGTGATGAATACATCAGGCACCAGAGACGCCAGGGTGGTGTTGATACGGACCTACACAAGAGCTATCGTTTTGGTTGGAACCGATAGCGACCGAGTCATTCATGTCCGCATAATAAAATTTGTCATCGTGCCGTCGCATCGTGCCGTCGCTTCTTTCCCATTACTTTTGTATACATTCTGGCGTCGCGTCGTACGTCGCGTACGTGCCGTCGCGTCGTTTTTTCCAGCTTGCATTTTGTTTACCTTAACGTTGCCCCTTCCGTCGCCCCTTCCGTCGCCCCTTCCGCCGCCCCTTCCGTCGCCCCTTCCGTCGCCGCTTCCGTCGCCCCTTCCGTCGCCCCTTCCGTCGCCCCTTCCGTCGCCCCTTCCGCCGCCCCTTCCGTCGCCCCTTCTGTCGCCGCTTCCGTCGCCCCTTCCGTCGCCCCTTCTGTCGCCCCTTCCGTCGTCCTCCTCATAATAGCAAAGTAACTTTCTTTTGTTATAGTGTTGATTACTGAATTTTGTTTATTGCCAAGCGCGCAGTCAGTAAGGATTTATGCGTAACACAAAACCCTTGCCAGCATCCGTACCCTATCGCGCATTTTTAAAGAGCCATTACACGGTACCGTTGTTTATTCTGATCCACGAAAACCGCAAAAATACAAACAGAATTCGAGAAATTCTATAGCAAAATCGTCTTTTTACCCATTTCAAATACAGCGCTCAGGCGTTTTGTTCCACCGCGCGCTTTGCTTATGCGCATGCGCGCATGAATTTGAATGTATTAGCGGATTAGTCTGCGAGCCAGTTCGGTATTTCAACTGCGCATGTTCACAATGGCGTGGCTACTCGACGCAAACCACGACGCGACACACGACGCGACACACGACGCGACACACGACGCGACACACGACGCGACACACGACGCGACACACGACGCGACACACGACGCGACGCACCAGTGTAAAACAATTAATATAAGGAATTAAATTTGTTCGTACTGCTGATAAAAGCAGGTAGTTTGTCAATAAATAAAGCTCACAAGTTTCGCAACTTCACGACCACTATTTACGTGGTTGAATTGGTACCAAACACTAGTCTAGCAACGGACTCTACTGTCCTTACCAATGTGAATGATAGGAGGGGCCGGAAGTTGAGGTTGTTATTTTATTCGTGATTTTGCAAAATTTGAATAAATTAAATTGCCCTTTTCCTCAAATATTGTCCGTTTCATGCACACAAACTGAAACTAGGTATTTATTGTTGTTCTTAAAGGTATTCAAATGAGCAAATGTCCTCATTTCTATCGTCTCAAGTGCTTAAAGTGCCAGATCTGTTTTACTGCTGTACATTGTTTAGAAAATTGGCGAAATACCCGCGCGTGCCAGATTTCTGACTTTAAGACGTGAATATTCATCAGCAGTACTCACCCTGCTTTATTAGTCTCTTCTTCCCCCATGATGACCAGATGTTTTTCCGCTGTCCAAATTATTTATTAACAAGGAATTCGAAGTTTCAAAGACCGTCAAGTGATTTGTTTGGCTCACGTCACGATGAAACACTGTGTGATTCTGCGTGTGTATATTTTTGTTAGCTGTGCTAGGGTCATTGTGCGCATGATACGCCCATTTCGGGTCGTGGGAAGTTTGTCATTGTTAATGTGATCGATATAAAATCCAACTATACTATTTGTGTTTCCCATCTCGAGCTTCTCAGCGCGTGATGAATAAATCAGGCACCATGCAGGGACGCCAGGGTGGTGTTGATATACGGACCTACACAAAAGCTATCGTTTTGGTTGAACCCGACAGCGACCGAGTCATTGTCATGTCTGCCTGATGAATTGTCATGACTGCATTTGCCCTCAATCACCGTAACGATTTTAAAGTGTCAACACTAGTAGAAAAAATGAAAAATAAAAGGACTGGTGTAAGTCTACTACTTCCCGGGGCGCCACGAGGCGGCCTGAAGCTGCGAATGGAATCGAGATTTGGAGTTCCGTGCATCACATGTAGCAAAACCAGGTCAATAAATATGACGCTCTCAATAGGGAACAGTCTCTCTCGTCGCAAAAACTTATTTCTAGATTCATATAGGCCTGTCACTGGAAAGAACACATCACCAGCTGTAAAATGATGAAAGAATGATTAAAATCGGAGCAGTATTAAAAAAGTTATGATAATTTTAGTTTTATTAGATGATCCAGCACTATTATAGAAATCAAGTGATAAAGTTTGTCCTTCATTTTCGCATCGCTGAACGGCTCACGATTAGGGGGTAGCCTTGGTATCTCCAAAACGTGTCTCTCATTGGTTTGTTTGTGGAAATATCAGTCAGATCGGCTAATCAATGAAGAGTGTAGATCACAAGCTTTAAATTGATACCAAGTTTGTTATGATTGCATTAAAAGGGGTGATGTACACGAATCGAAAATTAACGAATCTTATGAAGAAAACGTATTTCGGTGATTATCAATGAGTTACCTTACTAAAATCTCTTTTTACACATTTTATTGTACTAAAAAAACAAAAACGAAAACATAGTATGATTGTATTTTACATAAAATAGCATTTTAAGCAATACAACGAAAATCGAAAATTTCGACCCACAATGGATTTTTGCCTGTAGCTCAAAACGGAGGAATGCAACATTCGACTGGTCCCTTGTAAGAATGGCACAAATGATCAAAGCCCTTAAACTTGATATAAGGCCGTGTCCGAAATTGGCATCTAGAGCTACAGCTACGTCTACGTCACGCGTAGTTGTAATGGGCGGACAACTAGACAATTGACCTATCGCGGTCGAATCGCGTCAACGGAGCTTGTGAATTATTGTCCAATCACATCAATTATAATTCCACGTGGAACGCGCAAAATCTGAGACAAACAAAAATTACCACACAAAATTCCCACAGGGTTGTCTAAGGGGCGTGGTTAACTCGTAAACGGCGATAGGTCAATAGCCCTAGACAACACTGTAAAAACCAACGGCTAACACTTTTTTTAACACTTCAACGCGTTAATATTAATACACGTATTATTACACATGGGCCCTAAAGGTATTAGTCTTGGTTCCAAGACCTTCGTGTTCCTTTGTTTCCTTCCGAACGAGGGCGTTGTTTCTCAGTAAATCGATTCGGATTGTATTCGATAATGTTTGATATATTACGCGCTCTGACAAGAATCGATTATACTGTTCTTTGCTCGGTTCTTCATTTGCTGTACATCCGTGATTGATCGCAAGCACGCCTGCCGGTGACAGCCTGTAAATTGCGCCCTCTGTTGATGACAAGAATCAGACAGTAACGTCTTGAACCAAGACTATAAAGGTATAGGAGGCGTTGCATGCGATTAACACTAAAACACGTTTAAATTGGCGTTGGTTTTCATGATTATCAACGCTTGAGGTGTTAATTTAGGTTGATATTAACACTTTAGAATGTTAATAATCATTAACACCAACGCCTATTTAAACGTGTTTTAGTGTTAATCGCGTGCAACGCCTCCAACACCTTTACGTGCAAAGTATTAATATTAGCACGTTGAAGTGTTAAAAAAGTGTTAGCCGTTGGTTTTTACAGTGAAGAGATTCGGACGCAGCCTACAACACCCAGTCGTGCGCATTCTCAAAACTACGCGCGCATGCTCAGAACTAGAAAAGAGGACCGGTATGTCTGCTGCCACCAGCGTCTAAAAAGTATCCCATTGTTTAGGTTTGGTTTGTTTGGGTCCTTTTCCCCCACCCCAAGGAAACGCCCTTGCCTGGGCATGTTAGGTTCAGTCATGTATACACCTCAGCTGATGTTCCGAATTATCAAACACACTTGAGGCACTGAGAATTCGTACCAACATGTACACATTTCGTTTAAAAGTGGCCCCGAGTTTTTTTGGCGTGGCAAAATATTCTCAAAAGCTGGTAGATTCGTGTACAAGTATGCGAATTTAAAATGTAAGGATTCGCTGTACAAACGTCTGTGAATATTCAAAAATATGTGAATTGTGAATTTCACGAGTAACGCCCATATTTGCTGTACACACATGCCAATATCAAATATTTAACTATTTTATTGTCATCGTTTTAAATACCCTTCGCATGCTACTGAACCCTTCAAAGGACGAAATCCATTTATTGTTTTGATAAAACACTACATATTATTGCAAACACGTTATTAACAAAGCACTCGGAGATTTAAATAATGGGCGCAAAATGGTAAATTACAAAAACTACAAAAATGTCTGAACGACAGTGCAATGGGCTACGGTCGCGTTAGTACTACTAATAATGGACATTCAAAAGATGTTGAGATCTTACTGGATGATACTATATCATCATAAACAAAATGTGAATGTGATTTGCATTAGTTTTTATTGTTGGTCCTAGTTAGGTAGAGTCTAAGGAACAAATTATCTAAGGATTACTCAAATCAGCAAATGAAAGACTTGTATTAGTTTTGTATTTAAATGAAGCACATTTCCTTCTGAAGAGTTGTGCGTTTCTGATCAATAATAGAATCATGAAATCAAGGCCCGGATTGATGAAACGGACATTATATTTGGCATTATCTCATTATTTGGTTGGTATGAGTTTCACTATTTGTATTATCACCATCTTCCATTTTCAACTTCATTATAACCAGCATCACCTTCGTCACTCTAATCACAACTACTACAATCAACATGATCCATGATCAGTATCAATTAGCTTCATCATCGCCAATCATCATCACCATTATCACTATCTTCACCAGCACGTGACTCTATATTTATTACTTCTCCTTCCCATTTGTGTCATTCTCGTTCAAATAACCGAGGCAAACCACTCCTGCGTCTGGGTGGCGCTGTTTTCCATCCATCTAATGTTGACCTTTGTTGACGCAATGGCTGACTCATACGCATACATCAACGCGCTAAGATCACGACCCTCGCCAAAATCCAGCAACTGCAAACAGTAATTGAAGAGCATGGAGATTTTTACATGTTGTACTGGAAGTGATGAGTTTAAAAGAGGGGCTGTCGGAGAGACAGCGAAAAAGGAAGAAGTTCCGATGATTTATTAGTCACGTCGGTGTTTTGATTTTTGTTGTTAAATTTTGACGGAATTTGTCCATGCATACCTAGAAAAATATGTATTTGTAATTGAGCAACAGTCTACAGACGCACTAATTCCAAGTATATTTGACTCGAAAATTACACAAAGTTTACCACTTCACGCATTGATGTTTCATTCTGGTGTTAAATGTATACTTGGAATTATAGTGCGTTTGTTGCTCATACAATGTGCGTCTATCCTTTCCACGTTGCGATTTCCGCAACCAGTTGACACATTGGGGCAAACAAATTGTTATCGAGAATTAATCCTGGGCTGCATTTTCGTGTGGTTTTATAAAGATGATTTTTGAAAACTAAAACTGATGCTCGCGTGCATCATCAAAAACGATCAATGGCTATTAAAACATAATCAATAATTCTTCCCAATTAAGACCCCTTTCAAACTTGAATACAATCTTATTCAGAACGAGGTAAAATTCTCATATCACTGACCTCTTGGAGTTTCTCCTGGGTGTTAAAGTAAGATGTGATCTCTTCAAAGATATCACACAATGACTGGCGATTTTGTTTAAACCTAGAATATAAACGAAAGCTACAAATGTAAGAATTCAGTTCAATCAAATATAAATAAATACGAAATTTCAGCTCTTAAATGTAGTATATAACATTTGCAAACAAAACTACTGAATTATTCCGAAATACCGTACTAGACTGTAAGTATTATAGCAGTTTCAAGCATCCTGTGAAATCATGGCACCTGGTGTGCTGTCGTTTTCCAACGATTGTCGTCCGACAATCGTTGGAAATAGTCTAGTTCCCCGACCTGATAATTCCCTTTCACTATGTAATTGCTCCGTTCTGTCTAAAGTACGGTCAGGGAACCAGACTACTAGAACAATTTGTTTCCTTTTTTTCCAGCATCTGTGCACACAAAACTTTAAACAGGTCAGTATTACAGTATTTGCTAGCACGCTATAAAATACTAACCCCAAATCCATTTATTTCTGAAAATTACAGCAAAAGCAAATGTTGTCTACTTCAGCTTTAAGTTACAGTCCTTTGACCAACAACGGATAAAACATCATGATTGAATCACTACGGGGGAACTTAACAGAATAAGGTACGAGGTTAATAATGTTAAAAAGACTGATCTTACATTGCTCTGACTGCGTCCCAGTTGTTGCGTAAAAAGTCCCAGGCAACCTCGTACCCATCGGGGTTTTCAGCCACGCCCATAAGGATAAGCTCAACATCCCTTCTAGAGAAAGTGGTTGAATCCAGCATGGACTGCAGATAACTGCGTCAACAGTGAGAAGGATAACAACTTGAAATTGCCATAAAATTCCAGTGAAAATTCTGCTTAAAAACAATTATCTAAATACAAAACAAGCATTAACAGAAACATATTTTAGACATTGCATTTGTACATGTTCTTGTCAAATATCTTTGTATCCGCGTGTACCTCTGAAGACGGGAGTTGTCCGTAGAACACGTGAGGGCGCCAACCCATCGTGATCGTTCCCGAGAGTTTTGACTCATCTGCAGCGTATTCAATGCAAAGTCCCATTCTGACTTTCCACCGAAACGGATGCCGTTACAGTACACAACACTGCGGAAGTTCTCAGGAATTCTGTGGAAAAGGCGAAATACGATACAAATTGTATGCAGGGGTTGATAAAGTTGGATTAAGATGTCGGTTTCGATTGAAATTACGGATTAAGATTTTTTCTTTATAGTTGATCAATCCTGAAAATGTGTAGTTTTAGTCAATTCAATGTAAAAGATTAATAAAGAATTATAACGGATTTATCATTTTCCAACAAGGGAAGCAATACATCGCATATTTCCGGCTGTCTGAGTTTTTTCAACTTACGTATTTTTGCTAGGACCATACATATATTCTTTGAAAAGCTTCGTTGCCTTGGAAACACAGTGGTCGTAGCCATAGCGACAGGCTGTTGAAGTAACATCCAAGTGGCTAATCTTTCTTTGTAAGCCACTGGAGAGGAAAAACAAAATTGAAAACATAGCTAAACAATTAAATAGGTTTGCCTCACCCATACATCTCACAAATTCAGAACACTGCCCTCTCTTCTATTTAAGGCAGACATCTGGCTTACAAAGTGCTACCAGTTAAAAATTCTAAACGTTCCAGATAACAATCAAATCATCATTATTTCCACTTAATGTTTAAGAACTCATGCTGAATTGATAAGCATTACCTTATAACCAGGCGTTGGGGTGGGTGGGAACTGTAACCCCAACAAACATATCCTGAATTCTTTTAAGAATGTCATATTTGTTGGTGTTTTTTTGCAAGGCCTTAACAATTGTAAAACAAATCGTGTTCTTAAAAATGTCAACCTCCAAAAAATCATTTAAACCTCCTTCTCCCCCGCAATTGGAACATGGCTTGAGAAATATGTCTGTTTACAAATGATTTGACTGTTTACAAATGTTTTGACTGCGATAAATTGCATACGCTGATATCGCAATCGATAATTGTTAATTGTTAGGGGATTTTTCAGCCAGAACGTCAATCACCCCACGGATAAGAACTTTTTCGAGTTCTGGTTCCTGAAGGTTTAGTTACCTCGCTCCTGGTAAGTCTCGTACGAAGCTTTCATCCCAACCAGACTCTGTGTACAGTGGTTCCACTAACTGCTGCATGTAAGTCTGAAAACAAACACAACCATCATTTTGGAAGATTAGACCTACCGGTACCAAATATGACGTCACACTTGTATTTACCATATTTGCCAAGGGCGACATGCGGAAACATTGCCACGTCGTTGTATAAAGGTAAATTTCTCAGACGAAATGTATATGTGTATATGTGTATGTGTATTTGCCCGGAAATTGTTTGGCTCCGTTAAAATATTTCTTTAAATGGGGGCGGGGTGTCCACTTTTTAAGGGGCCCTCATAGCCTTAGACTAAAGCCGTGTCCGAATTACCTGGCAACGGCTGGATGTTACACACATGTCTATGGTAGTGGCTGCATCCACTTCCCATAGACTCGTGCGTAGTTTCAAGCCGAATAGCCAAGTACTGCCATACTGCCATGCAAGACACACTATCAACGTACAAGATGGATGGGCCAGCCACCTTCATGGGTCATATTGATTATATTGGAAAGAAGTGGATCTTTTGGGGAATAAGGGGCGCGTTTAGCACCCCTGCACCCCCTGTAGGCACGGCCTTGTGTCGTGTTACTACAGCGATATGTTCAATCATTAGGCCCTATAGTTGTAAGGCTATTCGAAGTGATTACAGAAATATTGCCTGCGAGCAGAACAAGGCCAGATCCGGGCCATTCCGGGGGGAACCTACGGGGCCATTTTTTAAACGTCAACTAGGCTACTGTTCGTACACCGACGTTGGGGGAACTTTTTTGCGGACCCCCCCCCCCCCCCCCCCCCCCCAAAAAAGGTGTGGATCCGCAACTAGAGCAGAAGGAGAGTTCATACTGCAAACGATTATTTAAAAACGTATTCAAGCAACGCTGATACCTGGACCTTTGTACAAAATACACTGTATGTCTGCAAGGCCGTGGCAAGCATTTGTTTTACTGCCGATGACGTCACAGATAAAAATGGAATTTTTATGTGTGAGAACGCCCATATTTTTTCTCTCCTATAAGTTCTGATGAATTATTAAAACACAAAAATGCATCGATATTATTGTTTTGAATTCATCATTAATTCACAGCCGTTTATAGCATTTTTGTTGATTTGGATTTCTAGAGGCCCTGACTGTAGCCTTGTTCCACTAACCAGGAAAAGATCACATTAGGACCAGGCGCGGTTCTAGAGCCAATGCTCTTTCACTTTAGGAGTCGAAAAACAACCTATATACAGCGCGTTTTTCAAGTAATTGGCGCGTAATAAGTAGTCTATGTAATAGACCTTAGCGAAAGCCAGGGTCTAACAGATTTGAACACATTTTCTGATTAATTATGTAAAAAGACTGCTTATTGACCTCGAAATTCTGACCAAAACGCGGACGCTCATCGTCGCGTCACAGACTTTTTAAATAAAGCCTAGACACAACACCACGCGCTCTATATCATGTTAAGCCTGGTTTCCATATAGTCGTTACAATCGCCGACAGCGTCGCCGAAGAGTCCCTGATGCAACGCCGATAAATAGAAACGCTTCATCGGGGACTTTCCCAACATGGACGGCGACAGTCGGCAAAGATCAACCAAGTTCAACTTTGCCGACTGTCGTCGTCGCGTCGTGAGAGTAGGCCCATTCAAATACACGTACTGGCATGTCGTGCATTCAACGATGTCTTTCATCGCTTGAGTGCCACAAATTTGACCCATTTTATCCTTTGACCAAGAAATATGAGCATAAAATATGTAAGTAAAATAGCTGCCCGTAGCCTAATTGAAATCTATCGAAATTATAATATCAGTTCAGCTTTCAGAAAAGTGTGAAGTACCAAAAAACGCCGATTCATTGAGACATTTTCAAGCATTCGGACGCCATTTTGTTGAAAATTCGGAGCCGAATGACGTCCAGAACCGTCTCTGCTCGGACGTCTGCGACTTGCCATCTTGCGTGCTATCGGCGTTGATTGCGATTATATGGAAACCAGGCTTTACGCGACGCCAAGCTTACAGCCAGCAATGTCGCGTATCATACCCCTTTGCCCGGCCACGCAGCTGTTGTTGATGCTGATTCGATTTGACCAATCAGAATTTGTTTGGGGGGGGGGGGGGGGGGGGGGGGGCTAGACAGAAGTGTATGGGGCTAAAGCCCCCCCCCCTTCCCCCAGCTCCCCCCCCCCCCCCCCCCCTTAGAACCACGCCTGTTGAAGACTTTGAAAACAAAATGAGATCATGTCGAAACTGCTACCTGAACTACAGAAGGGGTACTTGAACGCCGTTTGATGCTGTGATGTCTTCCCAGGAGCATTCGGGAAAAATATGATGAGGTGCGCAGCACAGCTCGTCGGGTTGAAATGGTGTGGTTTGTAAGACTTTTGACGAAGCCCTGGTAAATGTCTTGGCTGATGATCTCGGCTTTGGCCAGACTGTCCGTGTCGTACAGCAGCCCAAGTTTGTTTTCTTCACTAAATACCTACACAATTAAAATTATAAACAACACGCGTTCATGTCACCAGTATTGAATCAAATAATTGGTAAGTAATAATCTTAAATAAAATGCTCAGAAAATTTGTGAACTCGAATTTTCTCTTACGTCTGATGCGCGTATACTTTTTTTTAGGGGGGATGGGCAGCGGCGTAGCCAATATCGTCGCTCCCATTCGTCCCCCCCCCCCCACACTGAAAATTTCGCAAACGCAGAAAATAATAGTAGGCCTATTATTAAGAAAAAAACTGTGCACGCTCCCCTTCCCACTACTGTAACATCCAGCCCCCCGCCGACTCGCCCCCTATGGAGAGAGCCCTAGCTACGCCGCTGGGGATGGGTGATGTAAAGTACACTTGCATACTAAGTGTATAAGTTTGGAAGTAAATCAAGTCTAGAAGATAAAATTACCCTTAGGCATATTCATAAATTTCTGTGGACGTTTCCGTGTGCAGACACGTGACCTCATTAAGTAACATTAACAATATAATTGGAGACTTTTAGGGCTAAGCAGGAAGTGACGTAACATAATTTTGTTTTAAACAAATGACAGTTACGTTAGGGTCGTCCACAGCCTGTTGTAAAAGACGTTGCCAATTAATGCTGTCGTAATTGACTCGATAGTAACCAGTCATCTTGGCATTAGCAAGGTACCAGTCGGTCTGTTGTGCCCCATCCAGATCGAAGGTTGCTACAAGAGAATGTGAGCCGAATTAACCGAAAATAGCATGAATCGATAATTCAGTCTTACCCACTATTTGAATAAACAAAGGGACTTTGCCAAAGATGACGTCACCTACAGCACTATCATCAGCTGCATTTAACAAGAAACAATTGAATCAATATCAATTATTGTAATCATTATGAGTCGTAATCATCATAGTCACTGTCGTTAATGTTGTCACGATCGGCGTCATCATCATCATCATCATCAACATCATCCCATCAGAACCGCCATCATGGCGCCTTCGTCACCATTATTGTCACCATTATCAACAACATCCCCGAAATCATACTCATTGTAATCATTATTATCACAACTACCATCAGCGTCACAAACCTTTACTACTCTAAAATAAATATAACTCAGCAACTGTACTTACTTTTCTCAATTGACGGATCCAACCATTTCAAAGACGGATTGTCATATTGGTCAACATTTCCTGATTTGTGCATGTATGTGAGGGGAACCCACCACGTGTATCTGTTAAGTACAAATATAAAAAGAGACATTATTTTCATAATTTGCAAGTCTGAAAAGCATGTCAGCATACTCCATACCTATTGTGTCACTTAGAATTTTGGGTGAAGCTTTCCTAAACTATCAATGAATTGAACCGTTGCCTTGACTCGATTTGAAAAAAAATATGTTGCGGTTGACGTATTTTCTTCCACTACTAATATTTTCGCAATTCTGTAGATTCGTGACAAAGATTTCACCGCTTTTCAACGAGGGGTGAGACTTTATCACTTGCTCTTGTTTTATCATTGTTATACGGAAGTGTGTTTGAACATCAGTTAAAAATCGCATGCATGCGCGTGCGATTCAATTTATACTGTTTAAAAATTGAACTTGAGAATTTTTCGTTCAATGTCTCACTGGAAAGCTAAAAACTTTGGAGATTATATTTCAGCCCGCCACGCCAGAAAAGAAGGGACATTGTAACATAAGGGAAACTGTAAAGAGTTTGCTAATTTCTTTTCCACGGTACCGCTCGGCTGCAAACGCCGATACGACCGTTGTATGCCAGCCGACAAGACAAGTTGGAAGTGTGGCTAGCCCATGGACTCCGTCTGCGTACAATGCGACGGAGTACCCCGTAGTACGCGCAGTACACGTATCCGAAAGGACACCTCGGACAGTGTTTGAGTTTTATAATAATAATAATAATAATAATAGCAAGTTTTTATAAAGCGCATTTCAGATCCAAAGGATCTCTCAATGCGCTTTACAGTCAAAAATTAAGAGAAAACAAAAAAGTAGGTAAATAACAGTCATGGAAAAGCCAATTTAAACAAATGGGTCTTTAGATGTTTCTTAAAGCGTTGTAGTTCGCTTTCGGAGCGGAGAGATTGTGGAAGTGAGTTCCAAAGGTGTGGGCCTCCAATTTAAAAGGCCTTATGTCCATAATTCTTGGTTCTGCAGGTGTTAATGGTGAGTAGCTGCTGTGTGGATGACCTGAGGGATCTAGATGGCGCGTAAGGGGTGATAAGTTGTGAGATAAAATCCGGGCACAGACCATGAATGGCTTTGAAAATGATGAGCATAACTTTGTATTGGATTCTATAGTGTAATGGTAACCAGTGTAGATTCTTTAGAACAGGTGTTATGTGGTTCCGCTTCTTGGTCCGCGATACTAATCGTGCAGCAGAATTTTGTACCCGTTGGAGCTTGGCGATGTCTTTTTCCAGAGAACCTAGCAGAAGACTATTACAGTTGTCAAGTACAGAGGTGACGAGGGCATGGACAAGCACCTCTGTTGTGTGGCTGTTTAGGAAGGGACGGATGCTTCCAATCCTTCTAAGTGCCAAGGAAGCTTTGCTGCAGACTGCATTCACATGACGACGCATGGTGAGGCAACTGTCAAAGTAAACACCAAGGTCACGTACCGAAGCAGAGGGCTCAACTGGAAAGGTGTCTAGAATGATGGAAGTAAGCTTTAGACAAGGCCTGAAGCGCGAGAACACATGCAGTACTTCCATCTTACTATCATTGAGTACGAGGTGGTTGTTCTCCATCCAGTTGCGAATGTCCTGAAGACAGGCATCTAGTTTCTCAAGCATTTGATTTCTTTCCGTTGGTTTCAGAGACAGATACAGTTGAGTGTCATCTGCATACATCATGGCAGAGAAGCCATGAGATTGTATAACATCTTGGAGAGGGGTCGTATAACAAATGAAAAGGAGTGGGCCAATAACAGATTCCTGCGGCACACCCCAACGGAGGCGAGTGGGTGTAGATGTTGCATCTTGAATTGTCACGCTCTGTTCTCTCTCAGAGAGGTATGAAGCAAGCCATTTCAATGCAACACCAATCACCCGAAACCTTTCCTTGAGTCTGGAAAGTAGGATTTGATGATCGACAGTGTCAAATGCAGATGTTAGATCCAGCAAGACAAGAACTGCTTCATTTCCGTTATCCAGAGACTGCAAAAGGTCATACCCTAACCATCCCTAACCTGCCAAAATCAAACACCCCATTTGTGTTGAATTTTGTGTGATTGGGTACTGTAGAGCCTTGGCACCATCACTTTGCATGGGACTTGATGCTCTGATTTTGTCTAAGTACAAAGAATGTGCCATTGGTTTACTACACAGTGTTGGAGTTTGTGTGGTTAGGGAAGGATTCTAGTAAAAAACCTTGGGCTGTTAGGGATTTATTGTCAGCTTAAGGAATTCTGCAACCTCCAAAAAGTGGAAAATATCACTGATATTTGCTAGATAAGCGAAGAGGATCATCAGTGAGGCTTTTTGTGTAACAAGAGTTAAAATTATTATTTTGTTTTTTTCCTATCTTACTAAAGCCAGGACCTCATGAAATAAGAAATGGATTGTAATAAATTTAGAGACTTAGGCCGTGCCCGAGATGTGTGATTTCACGGCCTACCGCTCCCCCGTGCGTGTGGCGCACGAATGGCAAAACCGAAGCCGTAGCCACAAAATAACCGGTTCGGATACGGCATTACTTTCACATGTCTAATCATAGTCAATGTTTTTAATGTTTATTTTATGTTTTGAAAAATCCAATCATGCCACAATTAAACCTTACCCAAGATCTCCAAATTCCTCCTCCCCGAGTGATGTTCCAAGCTGGAGGAATATCTTCTGTGTCGCCTCAATCTGATTCCCTGTTTGAGATCTCGTCATGGTTATGAGCGGGTAACCACGCTGAAGGGTCCAAGTGTCCATGATTTTCTTGACGTCATTGTCACCTTTACCCTTATCTGCCTGTGAGTTGATAAAACAGCCATACAGAAATAAATGTCTATTCGGCTGACATTTTTTCTTTTGAATGTTTATGTACTGAGACTCAATCAAAAAAGGTCAATTATAGGGAATGATTTTCAAAAACATCGGCCGCTAAAAGCTGATCTGATTTTGGCGCTGTACATGTGAATAGATACCTTTTATCCCTGTGATTTCTGTCTTTTTTGTCTTTTGTAGCCCACACCTTGAGTGCATGGCCATTGCTGGCCTTGTTTTGGGAAATACCAATAATAAAATACCATCAAACCGTCCTCATAAACTATTATGAAAAGAAATGGCTTGAAAAGAAACCAAGTGTGTTTGTCAGCCCAGGTTTTAGGCCACAATCCGTTTACTTGGTTAATTTTCCTTTATTGTAAATCATTCTGGTAATAAATCCAAGGCACCCTCAACGTTGCACACGGCACTATAGTTCGAAAACATGATGAAATCTTTGGAGAGAAAACGATGAAGAAATGTTAAGTTTTTGAGGTGGGAGAAAAACCTCCAGAATGAAATTCCCAGGAAACCCCAGGGACTTGAATGCCGAATTCACATGCAAATTGACCCAAACAGCAAAATGTAATGCTCTTTAGTAATGCTCTTTAGTAAAGTTAAAGCTTTAATTTAACTTGACAAAAAATGACATTTCATTAAATATTACAGAAGCCTCTGTAATTTCTGATGCCAGACAACGAGCACATTTCTTTTCCTCAAAAGTGGTTACTGTCCGAGGGCTAAAGCACGAAATTACGTATCATAGTTAAGGGAGCTAGGTTGGCCAAGTGGTACTCTCCTTGCAGAGGCAAATATGTGGATTGGGTTTTCAGTCTCTGCTGTTTGGGTTTTTTGCCTGTAACCTTACCAGAAAACATTTATGGGGTCTTATTTTCCGTCTGCAGAAATGGCGTCACCATCTTAAATGGCGCCACCAAGGTTGAGAAAAAGTACCTGCCAACACTTAGGCTGGGATCTGGGGGGCGGGGGTCTGTGGGTCTGGGGTCTGGGGTCTCGTGTCTCGTGTCTCGTGAGTTCTGCTTTGCTTTTATTCATGACTTATCTTTTATGAAACTAGAAAGAAACTATCAAGGTAGGCCTACTACATACAGCAGTCAATTGTCGCCATAGATGTTCGGCATTGGCGTTTTTGTACGAACGCTCCTTGAGGTAGTTTTTGATTCCGTCATTGAACACTTCAAGTGTCAATAAATGCTCCAACATCCAGAGAATTGAGCCTCCCTGGGGAAAAAAGAAGGAATCATTTCAAAAGTTGTTTTATAGCCATCTTTATCTTTAAAACTGCCAAGAAAATGTATTTATTACAATGAGTTCATGCATGTCACCCCACAATTAAAGCTTACCAAGAGGTTATCGAAATGTTAGGTGTATTAAACTTTCAAAGCAAACAAAGAAAACTGGCAGGAGCGGGATTCGAACCTGCGACCTCCGGAGTACCACACTGGTGCTCTATCAATTGAGCCATATTGTCCTACGTTTGCGGTTTCCGTTTTTCTTTGTTCGGGGCGCTAGTCATAAACCCAGAATGTATTAAACTTAAATTATATTAAAACGGAATATCAAATCTAAAGGAAGTACGGTCCCATATGCATAGGTTTAAAAGAAATGTTTTACTGTTGATTATTTTGGGGTTTGTTTATTTGTTTGTTTCTCTGTTGTAATCAGTTTGTTGATCTTCAGTACCGTTCGACATTCACGGATATTACATTTGTGTTGAACATTTCTGACAGTCATTTTGTTTGTTTGTTTGTTTGTTTGTTTGTTTGTTTGTTTGTTTGTTCGAGACTGGTGATTGGTTGTCTGTTGGCGTGATTTTTAGGGTGCTTGTTGGGGTGGGTTTGCATTTATTAAAACTGAGGACCGGAGAACAACAATAGAGTTATTGTTGTCCTCGAAGGGAAGTCTTTTGAAAATGGTTCTGTGATGTACAATTGTGTACTTAGTGTTTAGGTAGAATGTTACCGTGAGGCGACAGTAAAGAAGACAAAGCTTTGACCTCGGTCATTTTGTTCAGCACATCGGGGTGTTTGTTGGGGGTTTTTGTGAATTGTTTGTCAGTGTGTTTGTTTGTCCATTTTAAAACTTGTAAACAGTTCGATGATTTTCAGAATTGATTTCACCTTATTAATCGACCCCATACCTTCCGATACGTGATTCTAGAGAACTGGGAGCCTATGTGGGAGTCTGTGGCGTAGACTGGCGCCCTTATGGCAGGTGCGGTACCAAGACTGTCAGGTTTTAACGCCGTGTCCGTGACATCGACGTAGAAAGTTTCATACTGAAATTAAAAGGAAATATAATATCGAGTATAATTTGATTTCCGGAGGGTGTGCACTTTAAAGAAGGGATTCCGACTAACGTGTTGTTTTGTAATAATTTCTTTTTGCTAAATATCTGGGTGTGTTTACATTTAATACAAGATTAAACGCTCTTTGTATGAATTGCTGGCCTCTGTTAGCGAACCAGCGGAAATAACTGTACGGTACGGCTTGTTTGGTTGTGCACTCTGTGAACTCTTAAATGTACACTGCGTTTTTCAGTAATGCTGTATAATAGTTAATAACGCCCCGCCAAGAGATTCTGTGTCTTGATTGGCCGAGGGCGAGTCAAATGGCATTCGGTATTTGGGCTATTTTTCTATGCACGGCCAAAAGTACTATACTCCTAGCAACCAAAGTGCTATACGCATAGCACCGGTATTGTGTGCAAATACATACGGGTGTGGGCATAGTTCGTTATTGTTACAAAGCGCCATGCAGCCCTACAGAATTGGGCTCAAACGTTTGGTGTAGGGGTGGTTTAGAAAAGAGAAAGTACATTTTCCACAATTTCCATATTGAAATAGAAGTACCTTTTAACTGTATTAATATTCAATGAATCAATTATGTTAAAGTGAAGCAGAATTTGTGGGTGAGGTGTTATAAAACAAATATTGACTGCTTTATCTCGTGCTGTCGTAAAACCAGACTCCCTTGGTGATCCATGCATGGAGCGTTCTATTTCCCCCCGGCTTCGCATCGGGGAAAATATAATGCTTCATGGATCACCGAGGGAGGCTAGTACTGCACCATTAATTCGAAGTAGTTGGTAAAAATGACGCGTGCGCACGAAATGTGCCGCGTGTCCGAATCGGGAATATACATGTAGTTTGTAATTACGGTGTCATATGAAATATTCGACTCCCATGAAAATGTGGCTTCTCTTCCCTATATTATTGGTTAAACCCTCTCACGTGACAGGTCACTGTCCTAATTATCTTCACTTAAGCCTGGTTTCCATATAATCGCAATGAACGCCGATAGCACGCAAGATGGCAAGTCGCAGACGTCCGGGCAGAGACGGTTCTTGACGTCATTTGGCTGAACATTTTAAACAAAATGGCGTCCGAATGCTTGAAAATGTCTCACTGAAATGGCGTTTTTTAGTACTTTACACTTTTCTGAAAGGTGAACTGATATTTCATTTCGATAGATTTCAATTACGGGCAGCTATTTTACTTACATTTAAGCTCATATTTCTTGGTCAAAGGATAAAATGGGTCAAATTTGTGGCACTCAAACGGTGAGAGACATCGTTAAATGCACGGCATGCCAGTACGTGTATTTGAATGGGCCTACTCTCACGACGCGACGGCGACATTCGGCAAAGTTGAACTTGGTTGATCTTTGCCGACCGTCGCCGTCCATGTTGGGAAAGTCCCCGGTGGGGCGTTTCCATTTATCGGCGTTGCATCGGGGACTCTTCGGTGAAGCTGTCGGCGATTATAACGACTATATGGAAACCAGGCTTTAGTCATGCGCAGTAGAACCACTAAGTCGGCTTTTCAGGGAGACGGATATTCATGCGACAATGGCTTCAGTTTTTGCAAATGGCGGGCTGTCAGTACAGACGTGGACAAAAGCACCAATGCGGACAGGGCCTGAAATTCTCGGTCTCTTTTTCCCCTTAAATTAAAAATATCCCAAAGATATCACAGTAAAGAAAAATGGGTACAAGTGGATTCGAACTAGGGACTTTTTAACCCATAGCCCATCCCACTATCTACTAGACTAGTCTGTAGCAGCTCGACAACAGCCGTTCTTTAAAATGACTGAATGTAACTAGTTGACTAAATAATAACAATGCTGTGACGTTCATTTCTATTATATTGAATAAACATAACTTTCTCATCAAAACTACTGAATAGACGAGTTTGATAATGCTCAGGTCAAAGGTCAGCTGTACTTAATTCCGCCTCGTCGTATCGGCCTTTTTACGCTGTTTTGGTACAGCTGACCTGTGACCTTTTACCCACATTGCATTGCAAAAGTCAATTATCAAACTCGCTTATTATTCATGATTATTGCTTCACCCGCCCACGGAAAAGAAATAAGCGAGCGGCTGTCGTTGTTAGAAGATAGCGCCCTCAACAGTTCTGCACGCAGCAAATAGCTATTGCAACCAAACCAACCCTTCGGTATTCGGGGTGTATAAGGTTCATCCCGATGTGTTCCATGTACGTAGCGAATCCTTCGTTAAGCCAAAGGTCATTCCACCACTCCATCGTCACGAGGTTACCGAACCACTGCAAGAGAGCACAAGAAAGTGTAGTGTATAAAGCACTGTGTGCTAAGTAGTTAATTAAGAGCATAGGACAAATCCACAGGCGTACTCGGGCAGAACTGGAGCCCACGATCTTTAGCATACAAGTGCTGACGTTAAACCACTTGTCGGGGTCAGCTGGCCATTATTTTCGAATCCAATGTAGCAACGGGTACTGCGCAATTCAATGTAGAAATGGAATTTGCGTCAGGGGGGTAAATTGGCAGACATCATTTTTGCCCTTTTCAGCATGTTGTTAGCTCTCTATTGTCAGTGCTAGGCTTTCTCGGGCGGGATTCGAACCCACAACCTCCCGCCTACAAGTGCAGATGTCTTATAACCACTTGCCCATCGAACTTGCCGTGGTAAACTGACCGATCCGAAGCCCATGGATCATGTCAAAAGCGCGAAACGTATGACCAAATGCTATTAAAGGAATTAGGTTTCAGGGCTCTGAGGTTTCAGTCCATTGTTGCGCAACAAAAACAAAGTATTTGCGAAAAATGAAATAACAATCGTTGCATGCTTTTCCTATGTTGAAATGAGTCTTTAAATCTGGCTCAGTCAAGCGGATGGAAAAGACTTGTGTGGGCCGTATTGATTGTAAACATGTTCTGTTTATGGTAGCACCGACAATATTTTAAATTGTGACAAAATATGCTAAAGCAACAATACTTCCATCACTTACGCTTAAAAGTCTATAATATGCGCGTGACTGTTTAAATTTCTGCCCAAAAATGGGCCATTGTGTTGAACCACCCTGTGTATAATGCACTGTTGGTGTTAAGCATCCGATCAAAGTTCGCGTGTTAATTCATTATCAGGTTTGAGTAAACATGACACAGGTAAAACTCGAACAAAGTATTTGATGTTATTGCTTAATCACGTATTCGGTTTTTTTCTAAATAAATAGAAGTTGAATCGAACTTTTATCTGATACGCACTTTGAATAAACGCGTGGTACCAGGCACACTTGGGTTAAACAAATATTATGCTATTCAGAAAGCCTCGTAATCTGTACCCCGCCTAATCTGTAAACAGAGTGTTCAAGTTGACCTAAAACCCAGAAAGATTAGAATCCGACTGACTTACCTGATGTGCTAACTCGTGAGCAATAACCAACGAATGGAACTTATCGTTCCCAAAATCTTCCAGCCCTCTTAGCAGGTAGAAATCCTGGTAGGTGATCAGTCCCCAGTTCTCCATTGCACCTGCCCCGTAGTCCTGGATCGCTATGTGATCTGTTGATTCATAATTTTGATGTTAGCTGTGTTTTTATATGAATTTTATTGTAAGGCGCACTTGATCATTTTTACAATGGAAAGTGCGCGGTATAAATTATAACTGGATTATAACTGTCAATGATCCCTTAAGGAGACATGTTTGAGTTATTTCTGTACCTTAGGGAGACAAGTGACATTAGGGAGACATTTCATCCGGGAACAGTGCAAGGTAGATGTTAACCATTATCTCCACCACCTTGATTACTTTCAGTCCATTTTTATTTTAACCGATTTGGGGTTTTGGGGGAGTAGTTTTTAGTATAAGAGGGTTAAACCTCCGGTAAGGAGATAAAGATCTTCTTTGGGAATAATTTCTGACACAGAAGTGTGCGTATAAAAGAGAGATTATTCATCTCTGGAGAGAACTTGTTGACTTGTATGTTTCTGGTAAAACCTGAATTGGCATGTTTAAAAAGTAACCATTCAAGTCAAAACTGGAAGGAAAAAAAGATGATAAAATGGGATCTTGCCTTACCATGTATGCGTCTTGTATTCGTTTTGTATGGCTAAAGTCTCGAAACTCATCACCGTTACCAAATTCCCAAAAATATAGGCGGAGGGGTGGAGCGCGGAGTGGAAGGGACCAAAAAAAACACGTGCATAATAGTTTCATTCCGTATTTTGCCCGTTGCGTATGAAGCTGGACAATTTGTTAAAGAGTGTATACGGGAAAGACGGAGGATTTCAGCTTCCCAACACTTCTTTTCACATATTCACTAAATTAACCTTTTCTCACCTTGTTTGGCCAGAGGATATTGATAATCCAAGTAGGTGTCGAAATACGTCTGTATCACGTCCGAGGCATTCAGAGCGTAGGGGGCGTATTGGATTTGGTGAGTCGGGCACCAGATCCGTATCTGCAAAAACAGTGTGGGCCAACGTTCATCTATATTCATAGTTTGATTGTGTTTAGTTGATTTGATCTTCGTTAAGGCCCAAAAAAAATGTTTTGGTTGTCCTGGACCGCCCGCCCCTATTTTTAGGCCCGCGCCTATTCTTTTTCTTTTCAAATTTGTTTTCTTCAATTTTATCCCAAAAGTCGAATTGATTTCGCTGGTTGATTCGTTCCAATCTCGTTTCCATCTCTATTTTGTTATTTGTAATGCACAAACACGACCCTACCTTTTACTCAAGAGTTTGAAAGTTCATATTCTAGTATCAGTTTGTGACTTCGCACAATAAATATCTCGATGGAAATACACGCTGTAGAAAACACAAATGCAGCGTGGCCACTCATCAAATTTCAAATTCCCAAGATTCATCCAGTAAAATTCCCAAGAATTCCCAAGGCGATGGGAAAACATTGTGCAAAGAGCATCGGAATGTAAGACCCCCTAAAAATTACTTTTTGTGGAACAGTTACTCCAATGTCCATTCCCCCCTAGACGCCCCTCATTATTATTCCAAGGTAACCCACCCTGGTCAGACATGGTTATTTATTGCCGAGTAAGGGAATTCGGGTTGGCCAGCCTCGTGTTTCGAGTGGTTGTGGTGATGTGGCATTCCGTTTACTGCTATTGGTGTAGAACAGACCGTTCTCCAAGCTCTTTACGGGATCGCCACTTTTCACGAATTTTGCCCCACCACTCTCAACACAGGTGAGTTTTCCTTGTATTCTTTCATCTCTATATACAAGAATAGGATATATTACCTAAATTATAGTTATTAAGTTGTTAAACTTAAGAGGCATTATATTATGCAGGATAGTGTTCATTTCTTCTTATAAATTCGTCATGTTGTATAGAGCAATTGTATTGATCATTTTTCCTTTCAACCGGCATGGTTGACGATGAGCCGATGAGATATTTCTCACATTTAGTCGAGTATCAATTGGATTGATTCCAAACTTGAGATTTTATTGCGAATTGTTCTATTTGATTCTTCCACGATAACCTTTTGTTGCATTCAAGTCTAACGAGGAGTTTGACATTATTCCACTGATCAATTTCATTGGTCACCATATCGTCTTATCCACTTATTAGATTTATTATGATTCCTATGCAATTTCCTCCAAATTGTATAGAAGTTGGAAATGTGTGTTTGAAAGTTAGGGTTGATGGATATTGATATTGTTCGGAAATGTTTGATTTTAAAGTCAAAGACGATTATGATTTCACGTCATAATATATTGCTCGGACATAATCTTGCGCCCAACGACATTCACTAGATTGCTTGATATTTAATTTGTTTAGTTTAGCATTCCATTTATCTGTTATATTATTTGAATGTCTGATGAGGTTTCGTGAACATTAATTTGCTAGTTATATTCAGGTCAAACTTATAGAGTTCTGTTTCATATATATCGTTTCAGTTAAAATCTTTAGAGTAGTTATTCCTGTTCTAGACGACGAGCCATATTCGATTTCACCTTTAATTCTATAACCAATCCATTCACATTATTTTCTGTGTGGCAACTTCAGCACTGACCCTTTAACTTAGCTGTGACCACTTGTAAGAATGGCCTTGTAAGTTCAGTGGTAGCACTGACTGTGTGGTCATAAATCGGTCGTTCATTATGCACAAGGCATACGTGCGCCGGGCTATAGCCCAGGCCAGCTCTTTCCAGAAGTTATTTGACCTCCTATGAGCCAGCACTAACGTTTCACCATTCACTTTGTTTTTGTAAACAAGACTGCAATTTGGCTCATGTTAGGAAAGCGGGTTTAAAATTATTAATTATGTCATCTTGTTTTATTATTTAGTGAAGGATAATTTGAGTTGTTATTATTTAGGCTTGTGTTAATTTTTGGGTTACTGATTTTGTTATTTAGGATTAATAATTAAATAATCCTAGTAGAAATAAATTCCGTTTACTGCTATTGGTGTAGAACAGACCGTTCTCCAAGCTCTTTACGGGATCGCCACTTTTCACGAATTTTGCCCCACCACTCTCAACACAGGTTGTTGTTCTACTCTGTGTTAGCTGCCCGTTGGAGAGTGTCTTCCTCGGGACAAGCCCAACCGCTAACCTGTGTCAGACGTGTTGCTGTGCCATTTGTTTTGCTGTGATGTGCTCTTCCCCAAGTTCTTCCAGTTCTTCTCGCCCCTACTTCTTCAAGTTCATCTAGTTTCTTCAATTCGTCATTCTTCTCCTTGGATACTCCAGACTTCATCTCCCTCTTCCTTGAACTATTTGTGTTCACCGATTGGACTGTGTACTCGTGTGTACTATATAGCTGTTCAGTTTTCCCGCGGATCGCGTTGGTTCGAATTATTTTCCATTTGTTATGTTTGTATATTAATCAGTGTTATTGTTGATTTTGAAGTTCAATGTGTTGTCCTTTGCACTTGAGGTTTCGAGGCATTAAATTGAACTGACTGTATAATCGGCCTGAAATTCGTAATTCTATATTTTTTAATTTTGTCGACCGTGAACCGGTATCAAATTATAACGGGGACCCAAAAGGGAAAACCCGTGACAAAATTTGGAGGCACCACCCGGATAAGGTCAATGCGGTGAAATCGTGGCCAGTCCCCGCAAACGCCAGGGAGCTGAAGTCCTTCTTGGGTTTCACGGGTTACTACCGGAGGTTTGTGGCCAATTATTCCTCGATAGCCCGACCTCTCAATCAGCTTACCGCCGGTTGTGACCTGTCCAAGAAGAGGTTCAAGCGGGGGAAAAAGCAGAAGATCAACTATCGAAGTGCCACTGAACCTTTCGGTACCCTTTGGACACGACAATGCCGGCTGCTTTTGATGACCTGATCGAGAAGTTGACAACGGCCCCAGTTCTTGGTTTTGTGGACTACAATGCCCCCTTTCTCCTTCACACCGATGCAAGCGTGACTGGTCTTGGGGCAGCACTTTACCAAGAGCAGGAGGGGAAGATGAAGGTCATTGCTTATGCTAGCAGGGGTCTGTCACGAAGTGAAGCCAACTACCCTGCCCACAAGCTCGAGTTTTTGGCACTGAAATGGTCAGTAACTGAGAAGTTCCATGATTACCTTTACGGTGGTCACTTCAAAGTTTTGACGGACAACAATCCTCTGACCTACATTCTGACATCTGCCAAACTCGATGCGACTGGACAGCGGTGGTTGGCAGCTCTTGCCAACTACCACTTTGGCATCCAGTATCGACCTGGTAAAAAGAATGGAGATGCTGATGGTCTGTCGAGACGTCCACAAGGCATGATATCTATGGACGAGGAGTCCATCGACCACGACCAGAAGATCCAGCTGCTCCGTGACAGGGTCTTGGGAAGTGCCGACGTGAGGCTGGAGGAACCAACAGTGGCCACCCTTTGTCAACAGGTTGCCGATGTGGTAAAAAATGACCAGACCTATGCCCTGTTGGAGACAATCACCGACTGCTCAAGTGCGGTACCTGAAGATCTTGCCGGCATCGACCCACCAGGCCATGACTCATTCCCTGGTCTGACGAACGACGATTGGGCCGACCTACAGCAGGCAGATGAGGAAATAAGGTATATCACTTATTGCCTTAAGAAAGGAGGTCAGCCTGCAGCAGAGGAGCGGATGGAGCAACCAGATGGTGTGAGGATTTTCTTGCGGCAGTGGAAGCATCTGGTTATCAGGTACGGGGTGTTATATCGTGAGTGCGCCAGTCCAGATGAACCACCAAGACAGCAGTTGGTTCTACCCAAGAGCCAACGTTATACTGCTTTTGATGGTGTCCACGACCAGATTGGACACCTTGGCTATGAGAGGACCCTGGACCTGGCACGAGCTCGATTCTACTGGCCACGAATGGCCGAAGATATCGAGAGGCTGTGCAGAATCTGCCCTCGGTGTCTTCGTCGCAAGCAGAAGGTAACAAGAAGAGCCCCACTAGTCTCCATCACCACTACCCACCCTATGGAATTGGTGTGTATGGACTTCCTCTCACTAGAACCTGACAGCAAGAACACAACCAACATTCTGGTGATTACAGATCACTTTACTCGTTACTCACAAGCGTATCCCACGAAGGATCAGAAGGCGAGGACGGTGGCAAGGGTACTCTGGGAGGAATTTTTTTATTCATTACGGCTTCCCAGAGCGACTCCATTCAGATCAGGGCCGAGACTTCGAGGCTGGCTTAATTAAGGAGCTATGCCAGTTAGCCGGCATCAAGAAGTCAAGGACCACGCCGTACCATCCCCAGGGAAACGGGCAAGTTGAGAGGTTTAATCAAACTCTCATCAGCATGCTCGGGACCCTGGATGCAGAGAAGAAGAAGAATTGGCGACTTCATGTTCGACCCCTGGTCCACGCTTATAATTGCACAAGAAACAACGCAACAGGGATGTCGCCATATTCACTGATGTTTGGTCGCGAACCTCGCCTGCCCATCGACCTGCAGTTTGGTATTAATGTCGCACCAAAGAAGGTAGTCTCTCATCATAAATATGTCCAGGACCTGAAGGATCGATTGAAACGTGCCCATGAGGTGGCAGGTGCACAAGCTGCCAAAGCGGCAAGATATAACAAGGAGCGTTATGACAGGAGAGTCCGCGATCAGGCCTTGGAAGTCGGCGATAGGGTGCTTGTGAGAAATGTAGGCCTTACTGGTAAGCACAAGCTAGCTGACCGCTGGACAAACACTTCCTACCAAGTCATAAGGAGGATCGCTGATGACATGCCGGTATATGTGGTAAGGCCAGAGGATGGTGGTCCAGATAGGACACTACACCGCAACATGCTTCTACCTTGTGGGCATCTTCCCGATGCCCATCCAGAGATGCAGATACCTCCACCTAAACCCCCTCCAAGGGCCTCACCACGCCGACCCCCGAGAAGTAAGGACTCGACACCTGTCGATCACCCTCGCAATGTACCACCATGTCCAGAGCAGAGCACGGAGTCAGACTCCTCCATGTCCGTTGTAATAATTCAGAGAAAGACTCGTCCGACGCCGGCGGCAAGGAAACTACCTGAACATGCAGGTACCAGTGATGAAAGTCACATTTCTGGCGAGCCATTAAATCCGGACGCTCCTGAATTCATACCAGCAGAACCAGTATCTCCATCTGATGAACCTATGGATTCCGCAGAAAATATAGAGACAGAAGTCACCGAAGCTCCAGGAACATCCGGAGGTTCACCCCATGTCTCCCTCCCAGAGACAAAGGCTCCTTCAGACTCCAGTATCTCATCTTCAGAAGAAACAGACGATAACCCCACAGCCCCAGTGAGACGTAGATGGCCATCCCGCCGCAGGCAACCTCCAGATCGCCTTGGGTTTGGCCGACTGGGATTGTCAGAGACCAAACTGATACAGGAGCACATGGCTATTCAAAAACAAAGTTTAGCTTTGCTCCAGTCTTGCCTTTTACCTGTATAATTATACTATTATTATAAATTATGGATGTCATGTCGGGACGCCATGGTTTTAAAGGGGGAGAGTGTAAGACCCCCTAAAAATTACTTTTTGTGGAACAGTTACTCCAATGTCCATTCCCCCCTAGACGCCCCTCATTATTATTCCAAGGTAACCCACCCTGGTCAGACATGGTTATTTATTGCCGAGTAAGGGAATTCGGGTTGGCCAGCCTCGTGTTTCGAGTGGTTGTGGTGATGTGGCATTCCGTTTACTGCTATTGGTGTAGAACAGACCGTTCTCCAAGCTCTTTACGGGATCGCCACTTTTCACGAATTTTGCCCCACCACTCTCAACACAGGTGAGTTTTCCTTGTATTCTTTCATCTCTATATACAAGAATAGGATATATTACCTAAATTATAGTTATTAAGTTGTTAAACTTAAGAGGCATTATATTATGCAGGATAGTGTTCATTTCTTCTTATAAATTCGTCATGTTGTATAGAGCAGTTGTATTGATCATTTTTCCTTTCAACCGGCATGGTTGACGATGAGCCGATGAGATATTTCTCACATTTAGTCGAGTATCAATTGGATTGATTCCAAACTTGAGATTTTATTGCGAATTGTTCTATTTGATTCTTCCACGATAACCTTTTGTTGCATTCAAGTCTAACGAGGAGTTTGACATTATTCCACTGATCAATTTCATTGGTCACCATATCGTCTTATCCACTTATTAGATTTATTATGATTCCTATGCAATTTCCTCCAAATTGTATAGAAGTTGGAAATGTGTGTTTGAAAGTTAGGGTTGATGGATATTGATATTGTTCGGAAATGTTTGATTTTAAAGTCAAAGACGATTATGATTTCACGTCATAATATATTGCTCGGACATAATCTTGCGCCCAACGACATTCACTAGATTGCTTGATATTTAATTTGTTTAGTTTAGCATTCCATTTATCTGTTATATTATTTGAATGTCTGATGAGGTTTCGTGAACATTAATTTGCTAGTTATATTCAGGTCAAACTTATAGAGTTCTGTTTCATATATATCGTTTCAGTTAAAATCTTTAGAGTAGTTATTCCTGTTCTAGACGACGAGCCATATTCGATTTCACCTTTAATTCTATAACCAATCCATTCACATTATTTTCTGTGTGGCAACTTCAGCACTGACCCTTTAACTTAGCTGTGACCACTTGTAAGAATGGCCTTGTAAGTTCAGTGGTAGCACTGACTGTGTGGTCATAAATCGGTCGTTCATTATGCACAAGGCATACGTGCGCCGGGCTATAGCCCAGGCCAGCTCTTTCCAGAAGTTATTTGACCTCCTATGAGCCAGCACTAATCGTTTCACCATTCACTTTGTTTTTGTAAACAAGACTGCAATTTGGCTCATGTTAGGAAAGCGGGTTTAAAATTATTAATTATGTCATCTTGTTTTATTATTTAGTGAAGGATAATCCAAAAGGGAAAACCCGTGACAAAATTTGGAGGCACAAATTTTGTCACGGGTTTTCCCTTTTGGGTCCCCGTTATAATTTGATACCGGTTCACGGTCGACAAAATTAAAAAATATAGAATTACGAATTTCAGGCCGATTATACAGTCAGTTCAATTTAATGCCTCGAAACCTCAAGTGCAAAGGACAACACATTGAACTTCAAAATCAACAATAACACTGATTAATATACAAACATAACAAATGGAAAATAATTCGAACCAACGCGATCCGCGGGAAAACTGAACAGCTATATAGTACACACGAGTACACAGTCCAATCGGTGAACACGAATAGTTCAAGGAAGAGGGAGATGAAGTCTGGAGTATCCAAGGAGAAGAATGACGAATTGAAGAAACTAGATGAACTTGAAGAAGTAGGGGCGAGAAGAACTGGAAGAACTTGGGGAAGAGCACATCACAGCAAAACAAATGGCACAGCAACACGTCTGACACAGGTTAGCGGTTGGGCTTGTCTCGAGGAAGACACTCTCCAACGGGCAGCTAACACAGAGTAGAACAACAACCTGTGTTGAGAGTGGTGGGGCAAAATTCGTGAAAAGTGGCGATCCCGTAAAGAGCTTGGAGAACGGTCTGTTCTACACCAATAGCAGTAAACGGAATTTATTTCTACTAGGATTATTTAATTATTAATCCTAAATAACAAAATCAGTAACCCAAAAATTAACACAAGCCTAAATAATAACAACTCAAATTATCCTTCACTAAATAATAAAACAAGATGACATAATTAATAATTTTAAACCCGCTTTCCTAACATGAGCCAAATTGCAGTCTTGTTTACAAAAACAAAGTGAATGGTGAAACGTTAGTGCTGGCTCATAGGAGGTCAAATAACTTCTGGAAAGAGCTGGCCTGGGCTATAGCCCGGCGCACGTATGCCTTGTGCATAATGAACGACCGATTTATGACCACACAGTCAGTGCTACCACTGAACTTACAAGGCCATTCTTACAAGTGGTCACAGCTAAGTTAAAGGGTCAGTGCTGAAGTTGCCACACAGAAAATAATGTGAATGGATTGGTTATAGAATTAAAGGTGAAATCGAATATGGCTCGTCGTCTAGAACAGGAATAACTACTCTAAAGATTTTAACTGAAACGATATATATGAAACAGAACTCTATAAGTTTGACCTGAATATAACTAGCAAATTAATGTTCACGAAACCTCATCAGACATTCAAATAATATAACAGATAAATGGAATGCTAAACTAAACAAATTAAATATCAAGCAATCTAGTGAATGTCGTTGGGCGCAAGATTATGTCCGAGCAATATATTATGACGTGAAATCATAATCGTCTTTGACTTTAAAATCAAACATTTCCGAACAATATCAATATCCATCAACCCTAACTTTCAAACACACATTTCCAACTTCTATACAATTTGGAGGAAATTGCATAGGAATCATAATAAATCTAATAAGTGGATAAGACGATATGGTGACCAATGAAATTGATCAGTGGAATAATGTCAAACTCCTCGTTAGACTTGAATGCAACAAAAGGTTATCGTGGAAGAATCAAATAGAACAATTCGCAATAAAATCTCAAGTTTGGAATCAATCCAATTGATACTCGACTAAATGTGAGAAATATCTCATCGGCTCATCGTCAACCATGCCGGTTGAAAGGAAAAATGATCAATACAACTGCTCTATACAACATGACGAATTTATAAGAAGAAATGAACACTATCCTGCATAATATAATGCCTCTTAAGTTTAACAACTTAATAACTATAATTTAGGTAATATATCCTATTCTTGTATATGGAGATGAAAGAATACAAGGAAAACTCACCTGTGTTGAGAGTGGTGGGGCAAAATTCGTGAAAAGTGGCGATCCCGTAAAGAGCTTGGAGAACGGTCTGTTCTACACCAATAGCAGTAAACGGAATGCCACATCACCACAACCACTCGAAACACGAGGCTGGCCAACCCGAATTCCCTTACTCGGCAATAAATAACCATGTCTGACCAGGGTGGGTTACCTTGGAATAATAATGAGGGGCGTCTAGGGGGGAATGGACATTGGAGTAACTGTTCCACAAAAAGTAATTTTTAGGGGGTCTTACAGGAATAAGCACTTTGCGCATGTGCAATCCATATTTTTCCTACACAAATTCCCAAGATCTTGGGAAAAATCCCAAGGAGTGGCCACAGTGCACACATGTATAACGCACGAGGCTAAAATGTTATGAAAATCGCATTTTGAGAAATAAACTGATGAATTATATTCTTTAATCACTATATATTTTAATATTTAGTTTGGAATTTTGTGTTGTATATTTACACAAACTATTAAATAATAAATATTCAAAAAAAAATGCATCAACTGAACGTGTATATGTACAGGGGAAGCCAAGATGGCGTCTTTAATACACGCTCAGCATTCATTGCAAACTGGGTGTAAAAGCCTTGTTTGATTGTATGTGCAGTATCGCAGTGGCGGATCTACGGGGGGGTTTTGGGGGTTTAAACCCCCCCCCCCCCTTGGGCTGAGAAAAAAATAAAAAATAACCAGTGTCGGGTGTCGAAAATTCGGCACGCTGGGGTGTGTAGGCCAATCACCTCAGGTAAACCCCCCCCCCCCCCCCCCCCCCCCTTAGTTAAAACCTAGATCCGCCCCTGGACTATGGCTAACCACATCGAAACTTCGTGAGGTGTTTTGGTCAAATGTTGAGCCAGCTCAAATACAGCTGAAACGCACAAAGGTCGCGTCCACCAAAAAGTGGTCCATAGGGTGACATTGAGCCCCAGGTATGTGTTGTTCGGATGGAGTGAAGGACCCGGCGGCCATCGCTGAAGAGGCAGCCGTATTACGTATATTAAACTGTTTATCGGTCTAACAACATTTGTGTATTTGTTTTACATTGTGTATGGTTTGAAGTTGGACTTCCGGGGAATGTAAAAAGAAATACCCCAAAAAGCAAATTCCGCCCGCCCTCCCCCCCCCCCCCCCCCCCCCACTGGCGAAGGGGTGTGGAGGACAACCAAAATTTTTCGTTTTTGGCCTAACATAAAGGTGGTCTGCTTTCTTGAATTACTGGTTTGGTTATGTCTTCGGTTCGATTATTTCCTTTGTTTGCATACATTTTAAACGATTATCAATTTACTTTTTGGTGGTAAATGCGTTGTTACTTTGGTTCGGTTCGGTTCGGTTCGGGTCAGGTTCGATGTCGGAACCGGGGTTGGGTTCAGTCGGGTCGGGTTGGGTCGGTCGGGTTGGTCGGGTTATGTCCGGGTCGGGTCGGGTCGGGTCGGTCTGGGTCCGGGTCGGGTCGGGTCGAGTTGGGTTTGATATATGAAATAACTGCTTTTGTTTTTTGGGGGGTTAGCCGGAATTTTGATTGGCTGATCAAGGTAGACGTACGTGATTGCATTTTGTTTGGAGATATATTTAAACATGTGGTCATTTCTTAAATCACTTACCAAGCATCCATTGGCGTTGGTTACCTCGATGCTTGAATAATCATGTACTATGAATGCAAGGAGATAAGTGGGCACGAAAGGGACGCTCGTAAATGTCGTCCTTGACCAACGGGCATCAATCACCTCCGTCCCCGTTTCCATGCCGTTTGACAGTGCCTTCATGTTGGTTCGATGTTCCAGCTGAACTTCGAATGTAGCTTTGAAACTTGGTTCGTCAAAACACGGTAGAACGCGTCGCGCGTGCGGCCCTTCCATCTGTGTCGTTGCAATATACCTGCGTGGTTAGTTAAACGGATTTCTTCTACACAGCCTTTGATTGTACTGTTACCACATGCTTATTGATTCCCAATAATTTGCCGTTTGTTTTCTTGTTCCCCTCATGTACTCCTCCCTCCCAATAATGTCCATGTAGGCCTATGTCTGATTCCTGTCCTATAGCCACCTTCTTACTCATGTCCTTGCTTACTTGCTGCCGCTAGGATAAACTGTACGCTTGTGTGGTTTCAAGCACACTGACTTTACCCCTCTGCGTGCTCATCTTAAAGGCTTGAAATCCCCCAAAATTGATCTCTTTGGTTAGATACCTATCCTATTTCCAAGGTCTGAGTGTAAACAAATCTACCATAATGTGTAGTATTTACGGAGAAATTAAGAAAAAACGAACTATATTGGCATCCGGACATTCAGATTGGCGCCGCACATAGTGCAGCCAGTACACGCAACCAAAGCGCTACAGACCAAGGACACCACTCTCGATTTTCAAATTGTCCAACGGTCCGACTTTTCCAAACCAGTTTCGTCAAAATTACTTTTGCATTTGCAAGGGATGGTCGCCGACATTTTTATGTTCTACTTTTGAATGATCTTTCCAAACATACACCCTAGAAACGGATTGGTTAAAAACAACCAATAGGCCTACATTAGTAGGATTGGTAGATATATGTGTCCAACCAATCCAATTGGTTTGACACATATCAACCAATTATTGGTAATTTCAACCAATCCGTTTTTAGAGTATATATAGCAATTTTAGGAAGAATGTTTTTTGTAGCCCAAGGGGGGCGTCCTTTATTTGCTTGCTCTGTGATTTGTTTGCGTGATTTTTACGTGTAGTTTATCCCAAACGGTGACATTTCAATCACAATAGGTCGATCCATTTTGCACCGCCAATTGACATATCAGTTACAGCCACGGGCGTCGTCCGTCCGCGGGTGTCATTGGTCAATACGTTATGGAGCGGTACTTGATAGATCCGTCTTTCAGAAAAGATGATCATCTTTAGCTAACCTGGTTTCGTTTGCTGCATTTAAGTACTTGCTAGGGTAGAATCCTGAAACATCATCCCCGAGAGTACCAGAATAGTCCATATAGATGTTATATTCCTGGTGCGGACTCATCTTTTGTTTCAACTTGAGGACCATGAACGCGTACTCCTCCACCATCTTATAGCTCTCGAAGATATCCATGTTGTCTGCCGAACTGGCACTTATGATGGTTGGATTTTTGTGGAATTGGATGTACTTGGCGTGAAGAGTGATCTCATCCGTTGGTTCCATGCACTCAACTTTTATCGTCACCTGGCCATCGAAGGTGAACCTCTTACCGAGCTTGGAGTCGACCACGTCGTCGTCGTACAGGAACGGGCGTAGTGTGACTTGGTACAGCCGAGGCAGGACCGTTTTTGGCAGACGACCATCCATGAGGGAGTTGTGGGGTTCCGGTGGGGTCGATTCCAAGGCACGAGGGATGTAGTACGTCATCAATGCTGTGGCTGCGATGAGGACACAAACCGTTAGGGTGGTGAAGACAATCATAGGGGTAGAACATCGGAGACCCTTCCCCTTGTTTACATAGACTTCGTCTCCCATTGTGTTCTTCTCTAAGCTCTTCGGTTTGTTGAACTCAACTTCGTCTGCAAAAGATTCCCTATCAAAGAATGATAATGATGGTAAATAATGTACTCTCTTCGCCTTGTACCTCTAAGACCAAGGTTCGAATCCCGTGACCCGGGCCAGCACGTGGATTTGGTTTTTTGCCCTTACTGATTCCTTGGACTTGTTTCCTCCTTGGTTTCATAACCCGAAATAATCAAATAATGATCATAATAACAAGATACAAAATTCGTGCTGTTCTTAAAAGCAGGTCGGGGAAGGGCAAAACCCAATATTGAATTTACATGACCCCGACGCAAATTCTATCATTTGAATAGTTTGGCTGCGGTACCCGCCGCTATACCAGATTCGAATCAGCCAGCTGGCTCCGACAAGCTCGGTGGTCAAGTGGTAAAAGTTTCCACTAAAAAGCAGGAGGTCGTGGGTTCGAGTCCCACCCAAAATATTTCTTTTCCAAATAATCTCTCGGGGCAACACTGAGTATACAGTGCCTATATATAGAGAGAAAAGAAAATACGTCGATAAAGAGCAAAACCCAACATTGAAGGTAGTTTTCCAATGAAAAGAGCGTGCAAATCTCGCGGCTTCACGTTCACCTTTTACGTGAACGTTTGGTAACAAACATCGGCTATCAAACAGACTCTTTTGTCTTTCTTAACCTTGTAGCAATGTGAATTATAGTTGAGATGAATAGTTGAAATTGGGAATTTGAAGTCAAAGTTCTATTTTTGGCCTTCAATTTCCAAGATGTTAAAATGACCCTTTTTCTTAACAAGACCACATTATTGTAGTTTCCCAGTTTAAAAGCCAATCATTTCACAAAAACACGACGCTGCACACGTTTACAGCTCCAATACGGTGTCCGTGCCCAAAAGTGCCATTTCTCGTCAAATTTCCTCGGCTTTTGATGTGAACTTGCTTGCTTATTCCCTAAAACCTACAGCCAGTCTCAAAGACATTCTCGGTTTCATGCACAAGAACTAAAATTTGGCAAGTGAGGTTATCATAATTTATGAGCAAATATCCTCATTTATAACGTCCTATTTGCCAAACTGTTTGGTCGGACAATTTATTGTTTATAGCGTAGAAATCGGCGAAAAGCCCATGCATGTAAGATTTCTGGCTTTTTAATTAATTAAAGACTTGAAGGTTCATCAACAGCACACTACTCACCCTTCTTTCGTCTCTTCTGTGCTTATAATGGCCAGATGTTTTCCCGCCGTCAATATTAATTAGCTAGGAGAGCACAGTTTCAAAATGTGCCTGTATATAAAAATTTCGAAAGGCTAAAAATACACCAATTGCCGAAAGCGCGTGATGGAAAAACCACGCACCAGTATGGGAACCAGTATTTTGAGGATGGTGTGACGTCCATGTTTGTTTGAGAGATCATATTAAGGGGTTTTATTGTATGCGTCCTGATTATACTGATTGTATACGAAGGTCAAGAGTCACAGCATGTATACTTTGTAAGTTGAAAGTTTACAATGGCACCACGTCCCTGAAGCTGCTATGATCGTGTTTTTGGAGTGTGTCACCCTGTAAAATATATTTTCAAATGTAATTTCTAATTTGTAAGCATAAGATAATCCGGGGGGGCGCGAATGGTTTGTTTCGACCCATCGAATTCCGACCCCAAAGGTCCACTTTTTCCATTTTATTTCCATTTTAGAATCGGTGGAGGTAGAATGAACCACCATCCTGAATTCTGAATTGCCCACAGGGTGGGAAAAGGGGCGTCGCACTTTCCTGAGACACAATAGGCGTGGTTACCAGTCGCCAGTTTGTCGTGGATGATGATACTATACCACTCATACTCGTGTAGGTAGTCTTGGTTCCAAGACGCCCTTAGCGCGGTGCGACGTACAGCGCGCACGGCAGCGCCCTCTAGCTACACACACACATACACGCCAAGGCCAAATCGCTAAGAGCGTCTTGGGCATTTTGCAAGGGAGCGCGCGCGCGACCTGCTTATGCATAATTTAACAGGCGGGTCAAACGAATAATGGCGCTTGCGCACTGAAGGAAACTCATGTTTAAGTAATAACTTACTAGTCAGCTAACGTTCTGAGCAGAGTGATTCTGGATTGGCAAACAGGATTGAAAAATCTTCGGATTGTTCCAAAAATGTGTTCTGGAATATCAGACGTTATCTCTGCCAATTTCAGTCCCAGATGTTCAGCACGATGTAACTGATCAACGGCCAGAGCTTTCAATGGTATATACGACGACAATAATCAGCGCTTTCTCCTGTTTGTTTTCGGTTACTTCGTTCATGGAGGTAGGAAACACCTCCATGCTTTGTTTAATAAATCTAAGACCAATGGAGCAGCTTGAAAAATTACACTCTTGCCAAATCCCGTTGGTAAATTAACAAACAAATCATGGCCACGTACAAATTGATGAATGGCACTGATCTGCTGACTTTTTACCTTTCCAAAGCCCAGTTTTTTGCTGTAAAATCGATCGCTTGGTCCACGCGGTCAGACATTTTTCCCAACAAACAACGAATGGCTTGGTACTACGCTGCACGTTCATACGTACGT